>JARHVA010002718.1:1317500-1680000 GCA_037957365.1 Torreya grandis | reverse complement strand
AAGGTATGCAAAGATACCAATCCTTTCTAGCCTCATTGACCATTTTGGTTAACATCTTGAAAAGGGTTTTGTTTGATGCTTTAAAATTTATATTAGATTATTGATAATAAGGTAATGAGAAACTTAGATTAATGCCAAAGGAGTCACATAACTTTTGGACTTGCTTATTTTAAAAATATATACCATTATCTGTAATGATTTTATGTATGACACTAAAATTACATATTAGGTGATGATTAATGAAATCAAAAATCTTACCTTCCTTGGTTAAAATAATGGGAATGGATGCCACCCACTTAGTGAAATATTCAGTAGTACTAATGATAAAGCTATGCCATTGGGAAGATTTAGGATTAATCTGCCCTAAAAGGTTCAAACCCCAATAAGATAAAGAAAAAATATATCAAGATACTTGTAACAAATGACTAGGGATATGGGATAAGTTAGGATGTTGTTGACACTTCACACATTTCTTGACATACTCAAAATAGTATAGATTCATAGTGGGCCAATAGTATCCTAACTGCACAATTTTCTTGGTGATAGACAAACCACTAAAATGGTCACTATGGATTCCATCATGAGTTTCTTTGATCATGACACTTTCTTTATAATTATGGAGAAAATGAAGGAGAATACCATTAAATCCTTGCTTATAAATCACACCCCTTAGTATTACATACCAAGAATTTTGCTACTAAAAAACACGCTTGTCATTTCTAGATATATCAAAAGGAATGATACCCTTAGACAAATAATTGGATATCTATGTACCACATATCCACATTGTTTTATTCTATCGTATGGATTGAATTAAGATCAATTTTGGTATAAGAAGGTTGATTGACCTTGTGAATAAGGACAAACAATTTAGACTCCTAGGAAGAGGATGAGATAAAGGAGGCCAAAAAATCCATGGTATTAGTAAATTTGTTGGTTGAATAAGGAGTGGTCTAGGTGACATAATGGTTAAAGGTGGATAACAACTATTTTTCTAAAATCTTATACCTCTAGAGGATGTTATTCTTACACTGATATATGCCATTTATTTGATTGACTACCAATTGGGAGTCCTTAAAAATATAAAGTGATTTAACCCCTATAGCCAAAGCCATTTGAAGAGCTATAATAGGGCTTCATATTCTACCATATTATTATTGCAGTTGAAATTAAAATTAAAATATAGGGGATAGGAATGCCTTCAAGTGGTATTAGAATAATCCTTCCTCCCCCTCCATATTTGCAACTATTTCCATCAAATAAAAATGACATTTTATATTTGATATCTTCCTAGGAGGTGAAGGCTATAGCTTCATTGAGGTATTCATAGCTAGATGGTAGATTATCAACAAGGGGTGCTTCAACTAATTGATCAATAATGATCTATCCCTTAATTGAATTTTAGTTATGGAACTCAAGATCAAAATCAGTGAGAAGCATCAACCCTCTTGCCATTTTTTGATTTTGATAGGGTTTAAAATGCATGAACTTAAGAGGATCAATATTTGTAATCATATAAGTCTTGTGATTAAGAAAATATTGGTAAAGATTAGAATCTACAAACACTAAGTCCAAGAATAATCTTTCAACATGTATGTAATGATTTTTGTACTCAATTAAAGTATGACTTATATAATAAACTACTTTCTCTCTATGTTGATCATCTCTATGGGTAAACATGGCACCTCTATAGCTGATATATATAAGTAAAAGTGTTTATCCTCTCTTGCTGAAATAAGGATAAGGAGAGATAAGAAATAATTTTTGAGAGTATCAAACACCACTTGACAATTCGAATCCCACACAAACTAGGTGTATTTCTTAAGAAGGTGATGGAAAGGTTGACATCAATCTGAAAATTATGAAATAAAATAATGAAAAGACTATAGTTTCAATTTTAAATTATAAATCTATTTGAGGTTGGAGGGAGGTCACATATTGATAATTGCCTTAATCTTGGTAAGGTCAAACTTTATTCCTCAAAGGGAAATGATAAAACCTAAAATATTACCTGATAAAAATCCAAAAACATACTTTTTAAGGTTAAGACAAACACGATATTAGATGAAATAAGTGTTGAAGGATGGACAAGTGATCCTTATGATGTCTATATTTACCAAGGAGATCATCCATATAATATTAAATGATTTTGTGAAATAAATCATGGAAAATATAGGTCATGGCACACTAGTAAGTGGCTCATTCATTCTTTAAACAAAAGGGCATGACCCTATAAAAAAATTCCCTCATATATTAATAAAAGGGATTTATGTTAATATTTTAGGGTGATAAGGATATATTTTT
The DNA here is from genome assembly GCA_037957365.1 of Torreya grandis. Taxonomy (NCBI): domain Eukaryota; kingdom Viridiplantae; phylum Streptophyta; class Pinopsida; order Cupressales; family Taxaceae; genus Torreya; species Torreya grandis. Next base: position 1,677,696 of record JARHVA010002718.1, on the reverse strand, counting down.
AACCAAAAAATCCATCCATGAGTGACAACATCTCATGTTACATAGTGAGGTCCATGAGTTGGTTGATATATGGAAGGGGAAAATCATCTTTTAGACAAGAAAGGTTAAGGTCATGAAAGTTAGTACAAAGGTGTAGTCCCTCTATGAGTTTTATTATAGGTAAATTTTTATGTACCCATTAAGGAAAATTGATGGGTTGGATGAAGTTAGCATATAATAACCAACACAAGGATTCATCTTACAAATGTTTTTATTTCACTGGGTTAGCTTTGGGAATGGTAACGATGTGATGGACAATGATGGCAAGATCAATTTTAGGCATATCACTATAAGACCAAACAAAATTTTAGCTATGATTAATAAGGAATGCTACAAAATCTTGGTGGTCTTGATAATCTAGGGACTAAATCAATTTGATATTTATGGGGCTTTGAACATCCCTATGTTAATATCAATTATGACCTATTTTAAAAGATTATGAGTCTTGGATAGTATGATATTCTTTAGATATGAATCACCTTATCCTAACTAAGTTAAAATGGAGTCATCATCCCAACACTCCATTACATGGACTAAGGGAGAATATTCATCTATTAGGTCAAGGAAAACTAAAGTAAGGGATACAATTTTATCATTGATTTGACACTATTACAAAAAAAGTTAGGTGGGATGGAATTGGTGTCATCAATTACCATAGGGGAAATGAGAGGGAATGAGGGAGTTTTATCATCCATATCTATAGGGACAAGGGATAATAAAACATTATTGTCATCAACTTTAGGATTTCTCTTGAAATTAAGGCCATGTTTATCATGTAATTTTATAAGATCATTTATTGTGACCTCATGTGGTTGTTATTCATAATGCCCTAAGCCAAACCCTTTCCAAGAATATCATTGTAAGTAGGTTTGTGTAAATCATAGTTTGTCAAGAAAGGATAAGTTATAAGTGGATGATTGGGCATGCATTTGAATTTTCCTATATAAAGGAGGTTGGTCCATTCCTCCATAGGTTAAGTGAATTTAGATTTGGGGAGGTTTGAAGGGGATAATGTCTCCTAGATTGGGTTGATAGGTATGTTGTTGATTAGGACATCCATATTCTTAGGGGTTTGATAAAGTGATGAGTGTTAATAGCTGATTTTCCCCTACAAAAAGCTATTAGAATGCCATGTTGAAAGAGTTTACATTAGGGATATAGGATGAAGGTGTAGTCAAATTGGAATATGTTTAGCTTGAATATAATGGACTTGAGTTATTTATGGGAGTCAAGAAATCATTAGGTTGATTATTCAAATTGCATACCTTGAATGGATGTGGATCAACAAAGATAATATGGTCCTTTCCCGCATGTTCAAATTTAAGACATGGTGCAAAGTGGAGGAAACATAATGCATAATGCATATCCAAAGACAACCTAATAGAATGTTGTATTGAAATTCCAAATTCCCCTTATATTACATGAATTTTTTTTGGGAGAGTATGTATATGTACTTGAATGGGAAGGATAATATTACCTAACATGGGGGTAATAATATCATTAAATGCTCATAAGATAGTAGGAGAGTGAGCCACAATAGTTTTAGGTAATTGTAGTTGATTAAAAGCACGTGAGCGGATAATATTTATACTTGTTCAATTATCAATCATTACTGATTTGATTTGGGTTTGATTAATTTGGTCAGTGATAAATAATGGTGGATCTTGGTCATCAGGCTATAATGGTGATATTTTAAAATTATGGAATGTTATGGATGATAAATTTTGTAAACAAGCAATAAAAGATAATAGAGGATAGGGTTCATCTAATTATATCTTGGTATCTTGAAATGCTTTTATAATATCCTCATGACGTTGTAGAGAGTTTTGGATAAGTTCATATAAAGACATCTTGATGGGGATCTAATGGAGTTATTTTAGAACTGATATCTATATCAACTTTGAAGCATTATTATTATTATGTGTTTTTCCTAATAAATAAATTTTAGGTTTTGGGATGGGTGTTTTAGGACTATCTATATCAAGAACTTTTATAATAGTTCTCTTGGCCTTATTAAGATTTTGGGTCTTATGACCTTGGGAATGGGATCATGTAGCTATGTTTATTACATATATTTAAAACAATGGTGGATTTTCTATGTTTTCATAATCCTTAAAGTTTAGAGGGTTTAAAAGGGTTTGATACTGAGTCTTATCAAAGGTTATATCTTCCTTTGAAACTCATTTTGAGACTTTTTATAATATACTAGTTCTTAGAGTGGTTGTGGCCCTAATAATTTGACTGAGGATAATCATGACCAAATTTTTGCAATAAAAGGCCATGCTCTTCTAATAAATTCTAGACCACAACTTTAAGTGCACTATAAATTTTAGTATCATGTCCCATTATTTGATGCTATGCACATTTCTTATTTTCTCAATACCATGCCAATTTTTTAATATGAGGGTTAAAACATTTTATGGGTGGTAGCGTGATAAGGGAAGTTTGAAGGAGTTGATTAATAATATTAGAGTAATACCTCCATAATAGATCTTGGTTGGGTTTTTTGACCCTCTAAAGCATTGGCATGGAAGTTTCATTTGCTTTTGAGTCTCGATTATTTGGATTGATTGTTCAAATATTCTCCATCGAGGGTACTTTATGTTTGGGATAAGACCTTACACCTAGGTTCTATGGGTAATAAGAATTTAAGGGATTATGTATTGGTATTAATACTATGTTAAAATCCATTTATAATGGTATATTATATTTAGAAGATAATTCCACAATGGTATTTTTTGGTCTCATTGAAGAATGAGGTCCCAATATGGATGATCTAGTTTAAATTGGTGATAGAACCATCTTCCCTTTTCAAATCTAGTTAGAGATAATAGGGATATCCTTTTTAGGGAGTTCAATTCTTATGGGTGTATGTCGTAATATTTTACTCTTGATGCCCCAAGATTTTTGTTTCCACTTCTTGAAGCATTTCCTATAATTTCTCTTTTTACAAGATTTGGCTCTTCTCCAGCTATAAGGGAAGTTGGTTTTGGATTTGGTCGATGCAATGTAATAGTATTATTAGGAGGGAGTAAGCTAAAGGGATGGTATGCTACATGAAGGTGTTTTAATGAATAAAAGAGTGGTATGTGTATCTTTTGGGATGTTTAAACAAGGATCCTTGATATATTTCTCATCCTTTTTTTCCAATTGATTATCTTGAATAAGTTTAGGTAATGGTTCCTCAAGAGGATCTCAAATAATGAGATCTAGACACCCTAAGTGAATCTTGAGGACAACTCTACTTGATTCAAATGGTTTTAAAGCATATCCTATAAAGATATATAGGATTTTAATTATCATGGAAGGTGATTTAGAATCATTACCAACCTCTTTAAGTAGAATTTGATCATAGATCATAATTATCACATGGGTCTCATGGTCTGAGGTGTATCCTAAATTAGTTTGTATGAAATTATATGTAGAGGTATGGTTGGGGAATGGTTTCCTAAAGACATCTATAGATTGAATAAGAAGAGTGTTATGGTTATCTAATTGTAATTCTCCTTGGTCAATATGGTTTTGAACTAGACCTTTGAAGTACATATACCTATTGACATCATGACTTGGTACACAATGGTAGTTGTAAAAGTCATTTTATTTGAACCAACTAGGCTTGGGTTGAGATTCATCAAGAGATCTAACTAGAGTAATTTTGATAATAGAATATTTTAAGAGATTATCTAAAATATAAGCATATGATTCCCATAAGGGTGTGTATTGTTAAGGAGGAAACTATGTTAATGATTTTTGTGGTTGTGCTTGGGAGGTAGATAGTTTGGATTGGATCTTTGTCAATAGGGGTGCTGATTTTGAGACCACAAAATTAGTAGTGCATTTAGTTTTGGTATTATTAGTTTCTTTGGAGGGATCAGGTTTGAAGTTCTTATTATGTAACTTTACCTTCCCTTCTTCTAAAGCTCAATTTTCTAATTTATTGGCCATGAAAAAGGCCTCATCCAAAGTCTTGAAGGATTGAACCCATAATGTTGATGAGATATGATTAGTGCATGATCTCACAAAGAATTAGATTAATTATGGTCGAGGAAGGGAGAAAGTAGGTTTATAAGACTTCTTTATCTAGCCATGAAATCAATGATAGATTAATCATAAAATTATTTGATGACATAGGGGTCAGTTTTGGTCACTTTTATTGTAATGTTAATGGAAAAGTGTTCTAAAAATATTTGGGTCAATTTCCTAAAAAAGAATAGAGAGTGTTGAAGGATGGAACTTTACTAGTCTAAAGCTAGTCCATGACATGGGAAACATTATTAGGATAAGAGCCTCATCATGGGATATGAAATAACAAGTGTGTCTAAACTCTGTAATGTGTTGCAAAGGATCTTGTTTTAAAATTTCATGGATTTTTTAAGTTCCCATTGTAAGGGTTATGGCCTAGTAGGGACAACTAGATTAATGGTTTCATTGCAAATTTGCTCATAGGTGTGCATATTTTTTTACCCAAAGGTAGAGGCTTTTATATTTTCCATCCTATTCATAAAGATGTTCATAAGGTTAGGCTTGGTATTATATTAAGTAATTCCCCCTTAAGATATTTTGTTGTGGGTGTTAGTAAGTATGGAATAGAATTAAAAAGGGTTATGATAAGGGGTAACCAACATAAGTGGTAAGATAGGTTGGGATGCTGCCACATATTGTAGGGCTTGTAAAGGTATATTTTTTTGTGAGGTTGAATAAAAGAAAGTGGATCCAAGGGCTTACAAGGGAGATACACATTGAGTATTCAATGAGATGTACTATTAAGGAGGTTGACTTAAAGGAACTTATTCTAACTTAGGTTAGGTTTGAGGATTTGAAGATATGCTAGTTTGGATGGGTGGGAGAGTTGTAGGGATTAAAATTGTTATGTTCTAAGGTGGACTAGTAGGAGGTAGAGTAATTGAAATTTGAATTTTATTAATGTTTTAGGCTTGGGTGTTAGTCAGAGATGGACTACTAGATATTACTGGAGGTGGATTATTCAAAGGTTTTGATGTATTAGTAACACAACATTTTGGGGGAAGATTATTGGGAGAGGAAAACATGGTTATAGTGAGCCATTCAGGTCCCTCTAGGGGCATGCCAAAAAAATTCTTGGAAGATTGTATACAAGGGGAAAGTGGAATACATATGGCTTGAGTACTAATGTCATGGTTAAGGGTGATTGGACTACAATCCAATATGATAGAAAACTCAAGATCTCCTTGAGTATAGAATTGGGGAATACCCTACCCCATAGACTTAGGAGAGTTATAAGGACTCAAGGTGTTCTCCATGGATGAGGATGAGGTTTGGGATTTGATTTGTTTTAGTGATTGATATCACATCAAAATCATATAGCATTGAAAATACATTAGGAATAAAATTAAAAAAGCACAAAATAGTCCTTTGATTATCTCATTTTAGTGGAGCCAAACACACACACTACTAAACATACTTAAAAATAATAATTTCTTTAAGAAACTAACTTTAGAATGTGGTAAGGAAAAGGGTCAATGAGGGTAATAAGAAATGGTAATCTAAATATGGTTCCATATTTTTGTTTAAGTATGGGAATCTCTATATACATGAAGGTACATTGAGGCCTAATTCTATGTTGGAATAAACTACATGGCTTGGTATTGGGTCCTACCCCCTCACTTCACACACTATAATGATAAGGGTGTCAGGTGATTCTCCTTTATACTTCTTGCTAAAAATATTTTACTTAGCCTATACACCAAGTTGGTTTTCCCCTTGGTGTTGAAATGCAAGTGGGTCTAGCTTAGGTAGGAAAATGTTTCAATGCTTATTTTAAATGTGGTTTTGGTTGTGTGTGAGAAAGTGTGATCACTATGATATATTAATCCACCTAGATTAGTTTATGTGAATTATTTAATCACGTAGAGGATGAGTGCAATTCTTTTTAAACCTTAAAATTAAAAGTAATAATTTTGGGATTTTTCTCCTTTTGAATGAAAGAAAACTATCAAGAAAATGCATCTAGTGATTAATTTCACAATGAAAACAATAATAACAATGAGACCTTAGGGGTCTTACTAGGCATACTATAATGTTTTAGTATTTTTTTGATTCAATTTATTATTAAATATTAACTAATAAAAAATTGATATAGGGTTTAAAGAGGAATACCTATGACAAGGGATGCATACCATTGATCTAGTGAGGTGGGAGCTCCTTTTTGGCTAGGAAGGATTACCTACAAAATGAAGACAACTTAGAAAAAATTACATTAATATGATAGATGGGTGGATTTCTTGTTATAAGATCAATTACAAAAAGTGATACACTTCTTTAGAGGGATGTCAGTCCATTATTTTTATGCAATCAAGCAGATAATATAATGAGATAAATTACAATAAAACATGTGATAATATTATGAAATTAAAATGAAACAAATCAATCTATTGCATACATATTATCAAAATTTCCATTTCAATATGCTATGGCTAAGTCTTCTTATTCTTGGATTACTTCTTATTGTTCAGTGATGGCTTCTAGAGTCAAGGCAAAGACCATTGTACAAATTCCTAACTTGAAAGAGATGTCATTTTTATCAATGAATAAGGGGTGAGGAACTATATGTAAGTCATGAATTTAAATGACATCATGTATAACACCATGCAAGGTCATCTACTGAAAATAGTGCATGATTTAGGACTTAGAAATAGTAAATAAGAGAAACTTAAGATTACTAATCTAGTCTCAAGTTGTAGGCAAAAATAAAAGCACAGGGATCAATTTCAATTGTCTTAGAATTGGTATCAATTAGGTAATTGATATCAATCCAAAAAAATCATGGTCAATATTTACATTAGTTTATAAAAATCTCAGGATGGGGCCTAAGAAGGGCTTTAACAAATTTTAAAAGGTTTTTAGATTGGTCACTAGTTTATCTAGATATACTTATGATAGTAAACATAAAATAAATGGACAATGTAGTAATCTAAAACCGTTCAAATACACAATATACTTACCTCTATAAAAGCTTTCTATGTTGTAGAGAAATACCTCATTAAAAGGGATGCGGTTGGCTTTGGGTAGAGTGTGGATAGACTTAAATAGGGATGGCATTATTTTGTAGTGATCTAGGGGAATTTCATTAGCATTCTATTGTGTCAAAATTAGGATCTATAACTTGAGTTTTATCTGGCTATAAATTGACATCAATCCTAACAACATTGATGATGATCATGGGAATCAGTACCGATTCGGTCCAAGTTTAACTTGTTTATTCTAAAAACTCGAGATCATAGAATAAACTTAGTCCAAATTAGTTTTTAATGGGGCTCTAGTATGAAGAGGTTGTTATGAAAGTTAAAACAACTCACCCTTAATAGGTTTGGGGATATTTAATTAATATTTAGGGTTAGTTAACTAATTACCTAGGTAAAATGGTAATTAACTAGATTACTTACACAAAATTAGATGGTAAATGGTAATACTATATTAATTGGTGTAAAATATGTAAGAAAGGGGAAAGACACATTTATTCATAATAAAATGGTGTAAATTTATGGTATCTACACTCTAATAAATTGGTATTACCATTCCTGATAATCTTATAAAATATAATGTAGTTGCTAATTTTATTTCTCGACTAGCATCTAGTAAATAAATTCCATACGTGGATGATTCATTTCCTAATGCACATATCTATTTCCTTTCTCTAAAATAGCCATGGTTTTAAAACATAGTTAATTACTTGGTTAAATTAAATTTTAACCAACATTTCTCACCTAAGGAATGACGCAACTTGTTGGCCTATATAAACCCTTTCCATGGATCTCTATCTATTTGTTGTACACTAGTCCTAACTCAATTATGCATTAATATGTAATATAATATGAAGCCTTTGATATCCTCATATCCTATCATGATAAAACCTATGGGGACATTTTGCTTCAAAGAGAAAAACCACTAAAATCCTCATTGTTGGGTACTAATAGAAATTTTTTGATAGAGATACATAGGAGTAAAGTATCCAATGTGATAGATTATAATGCATAAGGAATTCCACACACTCATATGAAATGCCACTTTAGCCTTAAATAATCTTGGAACATTTTGAAAAAAATTGGATTGAATTTTGGATTGATCATATTTATAATTAATAGAAGTATGTCCTTGTCTATACTAACTACCTCAATAAATAAATAAATAGAAGTGAAAGCCTTGAATATTTATTGAGATGAAAAAATATTTGTGTTTCACTATGAGAATATTTTATAAGTTATGGTTTTACTTGATAAATAGTTATAGATCAAGGATAATAGATCACATAATATTTGATTGCAACTCTTTTCCATGAGTATGAACTCTATCACTACATGTCTACTGCATATCATCCACAATCCAATATCCAATTAGAGGTCACCTACTATAGACACTAAAATTAGGTATTATACACTTGGAAATGTCATTATTAACCTATCCTCACCTTACATGACTTATGTGAACATGTATGGATCTTGCACAACCTTATCTATTATACACACATTTTTATGAGTCTAGCCTTTTTGATTTGATATCGGTCATCTACATGAACTTCCTATCATTATCATACTTATAATATATATATATATATATATATATATATATATATATATATATGATCATATTATTATGCTTACTTTTCATATTATTATTTTTATTTGATTAGGCAAAAGACCTTGTTTTACAAGGACCAGGAACTAGAGTATAAGCAAAGTGAAATAAAGTATAATAGGCCCCATGGGTTGAGAGCCAAAAACTAGAGTATCAAAAAAAAAAAACTATCATAGTGAAGGATAAAAACAAATGGAAATTAAAATGAGAAATTACTTTGAGAGGGAAGAGCCCTATGTGAGTACCTTAGCAATGTTAGTCTCCTTCACCTACTCAATCAGTCTATTCTTAGTGATTCTGACTCAAGTTATACTACTCATTCCTTCAATGTCCTCCTTTGGCATTATCATTCTAGGTTTTTTCTACAGATTTCCTTTCTCAAGGGTCTTCTTTGAGGGGGTTTCTAGGGGGAGCTTTGGAGAAAGAATCTCCTCCACCTCAGTAACCTACTTCTGGGGAATGCCTTTATCCTTTGCCAGGTGTGAAAAATAATGAATCATTTTGGAGGCCTTATTAATGGAATTACATTCCTAGATCAAACCTGCTAAGCATATCCTTGCATCATGTATTTTTTTATTAAAAACTTCTAGTTGATCTTTGTTGATTTTAGTCACTTATGATAGGGGGCTTTGCCTTTTGCCACATATGATAATTTCCCTTCTTATAGTATAATGGGTTTAGGATTGATAATGGTGAGTTTTAGGGGAAGATACCTAATATAGCTTTTGGATATGGGGCTTATGGGGGAAAATCTAGGTAATGGGTTGTGAAAGCCCATGGTAAGATATTCTTTGGGGGATTACTCCTCTATGGAAGACCCCTCTAATTAGACATCCTTACCCCAAAGGTTATGACCATGTTTTACTAGTAGGAGAATGAGGCATTGGTGGATGACTATGTTGGCTTAGACACCTTATTAAAACCTTTCATACAAATTCATTAGACGCAGACAATTATATAATTACATATGCATCTAAATCTAATGGACCCATCTTCCTACCAATAAATAGTTAATTTTAAAATTCAAATCATATTTATGGTTTAGGTCATATATTTCACATTTTGGTAATAAATTAAACAAGGAGTCCCATAAAAATACACAATAAGTCTAAGTCTATTTCCCTATCTATAATCATCTAACATTCTTTAAAGATGCATATATACACTATTGCACATTTAAAGGGAATGCCCTAAACTTCCCAATTTAGTAATCAGTCATAAGGAGTAGACCCTATATAATTTTTGATAACCTAAGCTAAGTCAATTTTTCCATTTTTCAAGTGTCAAAATATAGATTATAGGATGCATTCATTACATGAGAACCATTAAACACATACACACACTAGGGAAAACTATGTGTAGTTTGAAGTCCCTCTTTAGAATACTAGATACATTATTAGAGTTCAACCATTAATTAGGGGGGTGGTTGAGGTCAAATCAACTCACCTTATTCCCATTTTATAGGCCTAAACATAGTGTCAAAAATAGACTTAGTGTTTAAAAGAGAAGGATATAATTGTATGGAATTGTGCACATAATGAGTCCCTAATATTATGCAAAGAGGCATATTAAAATCAAACATAATGGAATATGCCAAAATGGAGAGGCATAATATACATATAAAAAATATGATAGAGGAAAAATTCTATTATTTGGAACATGCATATATAGATTATATATTTTTCTAGGTGGTTATGGACATCTAGTTCTTGATCTAAATCTCAGAGTTCATTTCTAATCCTTCTTATCACCTACACATTATCTGAGTCCTAAATTAAAAAACAAGATAAATATCTAAGTCCCTTAGATAATTTCCATTTATGGTAAGTATCTAAATAATTTATAACACCAACCATGAATTGGATAACATTCTTACTGAGAAAATGACCTTACACCACCAAAATTAGACACACTAATTTCTAGAGGAAATATGGGCTTATAGAGCTACATGGAAGACCACTATCAAGTTCATACCATTTGATTTGGTCTATGGAAATAAGGCTATTTTCCCCACAAGGTTTAAAATTAAAACTCTAATTAATTTAAACACTAATACCTATGACACTACTAATGCATCGTCCATGCATTTCACAACTATGATGTTTACCTTATTTGTTTTTGCATTATAAGCTATAAGAATCATGTAAACATTAAACTTTCCATCATGTTTACTTTGTGAATTAGTTACTATATTTAATGATATTTATGTCCTTTTATACATTAAACTTGTGTATTAAAGGTTTATTTCTTTCAGAAGGTTCAACATTCCCAAAAAATTATAAGCGTATTATTGAAATTAAACCTTGGAAACCACTAAGAAGTTATTAATATTTTATAATTTGATTTTATATGATAACCCTTTATTATATCTCAATTATCCTAAGTTATTTTTTCATCACTATGGATAATTGTTTGTTGAGTTCACCATTTGTCAAATTTACTAAGGGATTGTATGCTACCTTTTAGTTACCTATGGCTTTGGTATATTTTGTTGATTTGATCATGAATAGTAAACCAATGCAAGATTTAGTTTTTTTTTTTTTGCTTTAGTTAGTAATTTTATATTGAATATAACTTTAATATATGAGACTATAGTTTCTCCATTATGATGACTCATGTCACTTGACAATGCTACATGTTCCACTACATCACTCTCTCATATATTAAATATGACATGTCCATTATGATCTATCCACATCTAATTCCTCATAGGTACATCACTGTCCACCTCTCATACTTTTTTAAATGACTTTTCCATCACTATCACCAACCATGTTCTCATGTTACCCATCCCATCAACCACCTTTTCCCCCATTTATTCCTTCTTACCCATCATAGTTATTGTATGTTCCATCACACAATAATTCCCAAAAATTACACCATTTAGTCCACCTCACTCAAGTTAATAAAAAGTTCCAAATTTAAGTTGGGGGAGTTATAATAAATGCTACTTATTCCCTTGATGGATATGGTGGAAACATTATGTTTTGAATTAGAACAGGGAAGGAGAAGATAATTTATGATTTCATGCATATCTAAAGTATGATAATGAAAAATTTTAACAGATAATTATTAAATTAATATTTAGTGATGAGGAAATGTATAAGTCATGACCATTTTCTACATGGGAAACCTTTGAGAAGAAAACCAAAGTGGGGAAGGGACATAAAAATTATCCCATTGATATGGTAACTTATAGTTGTAATATCTATATCTCATATACCCCATGTTGGAATCACAATCATAGTGGGGTGAATCCATGTCTTATAAACTTTATTTCAATTCTTCCTTAGTATACATGAACCATCACATCAACATATAGATTAAGTAATGCATAAGCAATTAACTATACAAGCATGAAACAAGATTACACAAGACAAAAAATCATATATATGGGAAAAACTCAAGGGGAATAAATTCCAATAATACCTAAAAATGGACTAAATTCATATAAGTAAAAATATCATAATTTAGTGAAGCAAAAACCCTAATTATCTAAGCACTAACTTAGCTAGGATTTAACAAGCACTAATTTGCAAGGAGGAACCAACCCCCTAGATGACTCAAAACTAACTTAGCCACCTGAAACCTTTGATCACCTTTAAAACACCTTGTTTCTCATACAATATATGATGATCACCTTCTTCAAATCTTCTCTCTTCTACCCCACTCAAACTATCTTCTAGGTTTCTTTGCTCAACTAGCCCTCTTCTTGACTTGATTAGGTCATATGACCTTGATTTTCATACATAGAACCTTTGTCAAAATTTTATCACAATTTATATACACTCTTTATATGGTCCACAATACCTCCTACTTACCAATTTGTTATTTCATTCACTTTTTCTCTACACACACTAATAGGCCTAAAATTGCATTATATATATACATATATACACACATACATACATGCATACACACACACACACACACACACACACACACACACACACACATGTATATGTATGTATGTATATGTATATATATATGTATGTATATGTATTTATATATATGTATGTATATGTATGTATATATGTATGTATGTATGTGTATGTATGTGTGTGTATGTATATATATATATATATATATATATATATATATATATATATATATATATAGACATACATACATACATTTATATATACATACAAATATATATACATATATATATATATATATATATGTATGTATGTTCACTTGTTCTCTACACACATTAATAGGCATAAAATTGCATTATACACACACACACACACACACACACACACACACACACACACACACACATACATAAATACATATACATACATAAATACATATATATGTACACACACACACACACAAGCACTAACTCAGCTAGGATATAACAAACACCAATTTGCAAGGCGGAACCAACCCCCTAGATGAATCAACACTAACTTAGCCACTTGAAACCTTTGATCACCTTTAAAACACCTTGTTTCTCATACAATATATGATGATCACCTTCTTCAACTCTTCTCTCTCTTCTACCCCACTCAAACTATCTTCTAGGATTCTTTGCTCAACTAGCCCTCTTCTTGACTTGATTAGGACATATGACCTTGATTTTCATACATAGAACCTCTGTCAAAATTTTATCACAATTTATATAAACTCTTTATATGGTCTAGAAGACCTCTTACTTACCAATTTGTTATTTCATTTGCTTACTCTCTACACACACTAATAGACCTAAAATTACATTATATATATATATATATATATATATATATATATATATATGTATGTATGTAGTATGTATGTATGTATGTATGTATGTATACACACACACACACACACACACACACACACACACACACACACACACACACACACACACATACAGGTGTGTGTGTGTGTGTGTGTGTGTGTATTTATGTATGTATTTTCACTTGTTCTCTACACACACTAATAGGCCTAAAATTTCATTTTATATATATATATATATATATATATATATATATATATATATATATATATATATATATATATATATATATATATATATATATATATATAGACACACACACACACACACACACACACACACACACACACACACACACACACACACACACACACACACACACACACACACACACACAAGCCTCTTGTTCACATACATGTTGGTCATAAATATACACTTTAAAACATGTATTTTAATTATAATAGGTCTTATAACACATTTTATACATGAATAAATCATTACAATAGGTTATCCTCAACTCAAAATACCAAAACTTCTTTTAGGCCTTAAGGAGACCTAATTTAATTAGGCCTTAATTAGTACACGTTACACTTTGATATCCTTGGAACACTTTCAAACTTCACATACATAATAAAAAATTCATGTGACACTAAAATAACCCCTGATAATAACATCTTATGTCCATGTCAATTTTTATCTGCATCCACCATTTGAAGCACACCATTAGTACTATTTACATTAGGCCTTCACACTTAGAGAAAGGTTTGTCTTAAACAACTAAAGATAAGACAATATTTATTAATAAAAACATGACAATAAATCATATGAACATAAAATCAATGATATTAAAAACATCACAATGTGCTTTAGACTTCACATCTTAGGGCAAAAGACTCAAACATATATTTGTAAATAGCCCACTCAAGATAACCAAAACACACCAAAACCTAATCATGAACAAATTGATCGTAAACACCTTAAATAATAATTATAATGACCATTTTTACTTTCAAACTATATTTTTACATATTTATACCACTCTCAAACACAAAAATCACAAGGTCTAATGTCAAATATTAGTCTTGCAGACCCATATTTTGACCTCACTATACACAGTCAAATAAGAACCAAACAATCCATTTTGTTTAAAAATTTAAACCAATTTAAATGAATATAAATATTTATAAATAGAAATTATAAGACATAAAATTCCCCAAAAAAACATCATATGTATTATACGCTTCAAATTAGGGCATAGAGTCTCAAACTCATCACTGAAGCTTGCTTACCCAAAAATGTCAATTTACCTTAAAGCATAGTCATGGTGACATTGACCTTCCACACATGTATGACCATTATAAAATAATTATTATGAATTAAAACTATCCTTTTATATCATTAAACTATTATCAAATATGAATATCATATGGTCAAATGACAAATATTGGTCTTGAAGATTAATCTTTTGACCTCACTATACATAGAGCTCACTTAGGTAGATAAGCTATTTTGGATTCATCAATTTCACCATTGTACCTAAATTAAAAAACTTATATAAAACATGAACATGCATTAATAGTCTTTAAAAACATATCTATACTATAGAATACCATCACTATATCATGATAGCACATTCCTAATCATCTTCTCACTGCTACTTTGGGTTTTCACTATTTCCATCATTAGGCATGTTAGTGATTGGCTAACTTGGATGACCAATTTATCACACTTGAGGGATTAAAATTGTCCAAAAACATTAATTTAAATTAATCATGAGTCTCAATCTTCATATTTCATCCATTTTATTTTCTTGACCAATGCAATTTTTGACTATTATAGTAAATTTTTCACAAACAAACCTATATCTATGCTTTTTCTCTCTCATCTGACTAACCACCACAACCTATAGGTACTTAGGAGAGTTTAATACATGATAAAATAGTTTATATAGTCATTTGAGACTATTATTGGCTATTTTGAACAATATATTTGACATTAGGTCTTTATTAGGGTTTTAGAGAGGTTTAACACAAATTTTGGTGTTAACGATTATTCATAAAGGATTGCCCCTTTAATCCACAAATAATTCATGTAGTTATTATATATTACCCTCACCCATATATCCTTAAAATATTAGGTTCCCATGTAGAGGTTTCACATGCCAATGAACACCTAAAATTCTCTGTCGAGTTTGCATGCCTTTATTCTATGTGCTCAAGAGACCTCAAAACAAATTTTAATGCCTTTTCTTGCAAACCATAATTTCAAACTTTTTGAGAATTATTAAAAAAATATAATAACTCTATCCATTCTTACATGATTTAAAAAATCTTAAAACCTGATTATGACCCCTCATTAGGCCACACTCTCTCTCTCTCTCTCTCTCTCTCTCTCTCTCTCTCTCTCTCTCTCTCTCTCTCTCTCTCTCTCTCTCTCTCTCTCTCTCTCTCTCTACTCTCTAGACCTTGACCTTCAAATCACAATAGGCCTTAAAACTGAGATTCATGTCTCTTTCCATGTGATATCCACCTTAATAAAATAATAAATAAACCCATCTCATGATTAAATAGTGCCATACATCAATCATATTCATTTAAAATAGATCATGATTCCTCATTAGGCCAAATAGGGTCTAGAGGTGGTCTAGTTGCATAATTAATTTGTAGATCCTACCCATGTAGGCTTACCTTGAGAATCTCATGAGTGATATAATAAATCACATGAATGTTTAATAAACTTTATACATCCATTAATTCTTTCATGTACTTATCTAACCAAGCCACCAAACTTATACCTTACTCATACAGACTTTACATGCCATGACTAGTGTCATGTCTAAGCTTCTCAAGCACTTGAAACTTGACAACTGACCTTAAAACACTTATTAAAGTATCCATACTTTAAATACATGATCATACAATTCTATACAACCTTTCACAATATTGTGTACTTACTTTACCAAACTTCACTATGAACACCTTCTCACAGGGTCTAGATTAGGGTTCTCAAGACACCTTGTATTCAAGAACTAGTACTCAAACATGCTTACCTCAATGATATAAAATAAGATCACTATTTATGAAACACTTTCACACCATTGTAAAAATGTTTACATCAACCTTAACATCAACTAAGATAAGAGTCATTATGTTACCTTTAAATTCTCTCTTGTCACAAGGCTTTCTTATCACATCAGACACACAAGCTCGTACCTCAAAGACCACTCATCATACATTTTCACTAGATGCACATTATCATCAATAACATCAACCTTGAAATCAATGAAAACACTTATCAACAAGCTCCCCTTGTCATTAATGTCAAAACATTCTTCAATTTGATGACTCTCATCTTCTTAAACTTTCTCCCCCTTTGATATTAATGACAAAGGGTCATACATGCTACAACTTATGGAGCCACTAATTCTCCCTCTTTTTCAACTAATCTAAAAAAATATTATATTCTTGTCAACAATTACACTTGGATTTTATGAATGACCTAAATATCTCCCCCTCAAACCAAGCATTCATCATGATTTTTCTAACTAAAGAGTGTCTCCACGAAGCCTAATGGAGTTACCCCTATCCATAGGTCATTAAAACAACACGAACTTAGGAGATTACTAGATCTCCATGCTCTCACAAGTTTAATATCTTTCAAGATCATGTTAGGATTGATTATCACCTTAGGCTTAACCTTTTCATTAGCCATTTAATCAATAATATGATTTGATATCAAACATTCCTAACTTAAATTCACATCTAAAGTGTGTTTTGTCATAGTAAATAGTCCACTTGGGCTTGTATATTGATCATGACTCAACTTTATTGTCTTTGGTTTTCATACATTCATTTGACTTCTCTATTTCACTCTAGGGTCTTCAAACCTCTTGTTTTGACTTGATGGCCTTTTACCTCTAGTAGGATAGAATCTTGAAATGTGTCCCACATTATCAAAACTATATAGAATAACCTCATTCATACCTCTTGATTAATGATTCCTTTCATAATTCTATGGATATTCATTTTTAGAGGGTCTTCTACACTATTTTGATTTATGACCAAACTGATTGCATACAAAATAGTAACCATTGAATGAATTAGAATACCTTATATCATTAGGTTATTTTAATTGTATTTTCATTTTAACTTTCTTGTCTTTATTATCTTTCTCCTTTAATATAGTTTCCTCCTTTTGGTCTTCTTTTAAATAAAGACCTACCTTATCACTTGCAGACTTTTGACTATTCAAGATGTTATCTAGAGCATTATTTCTTTTTTTAAACTTCATAAAAGTCTTCAAATTTCTAGATTATTTATCTAACTTAGCTTTTAAGGATTCCATTTTGGTTCTATACTTGGTACATTCTTCCTCTTTAGCTTTTAATCTAGCAGTGACTATCTCCATCTATGCTTCAATGTAATTAATGATCTCATCATACTCCTTAGATGTGTTACTTAGTCTCTCTTCAAACAAACCAATATACTCTTCATAGTACTTAACTAATGATCTTAATTTGTGATTATTCTTTCTTTGGAACTTAACTCCTCTATATCACTCACCAATTCTACCTCAAGGCTCACTTAAGCCTCTTCTTCATTTGATTGTTTATCATCTATAAGGCCTTTACTTTTTGCGAAACCCCCATTGTCTATTTCTATAGCTATGAATAAGGTTTCATTTTTATAATGTTTATGTTCATTATTGTCATAATTACTATCAGATGTGTTTGTGTCACTTACATCAAATGAGGTATAATCTTCTTTGGTATAGAAAAATTTCTTGTTCTTGAATTAACATTTCTTACCTTCATACTTCCTAAAATCTTTCTTATTTCTTTCAAGTTTATATATCTTCTTATCATATCCATGATTTTCATCATGTTCTTCATGATTCTTAGTATAATCCTTGTTAGGACACTTAGATGCAAATTGATCAATCTTAACATAGTTAAAACATTTGAAAGGCAACTTACCCTTGTACTTACCAGATCCAAACCTCAATTTCCTAGCAAACATGGTTACTAGTTCATCATCATCAACATCTAAATTTACCTTGTACTTGAACTTCTTGGATTTTGACTTCTTCTCCACTTTGAAAGATGCTTCCTTCTTGGGAGGTCTTCCTTCATTTTTTCTCATCTCATAGGCAGTTAAGATGCCATGAATCCCATCCATCTCAAGTTTGTCCAAATCTTGTATCTCTTCTACTACATACACCTTAGAATTAAAATTAGGATTTAGTGATCTCAATACCTTTTAAACAACTATATACTCTTTCACTTCTTCTCCTAGTCCTTTAATGACATTGACAACTTCATCAAACTTCAGTAGGTAAGATGCAATGGTTTCATCTTTATTCATCTTCAAAATTTCAAACTATCTCTAGTGGGTCTACAACTTGGACATCTTTACCTTGGTGTCTCCTACATAGATAGTCTTCAATTTGTCCCATATCACCTTGGCCAGCTCATAGTACATCACCTTCACAAACTCTACCTCTGATAGGCCACATATAATGGTTTTCAATGCCTTGTAATTACTCTCACTCTCCTTTCCTATAGTATCAGTTGGTGGTGTAGGAGGTAGAGTGTATCCATCCAAAACTGACTACCATATGTCATGGCCCATTGAGATTAGATATATCCTCATTCTGATGCTCCAAAAATCATAACTAGTCCTATTGAATAATGGAGCCTTACTAGTAGAGAAACCACCTTGAGCTTGCTGACTAGCCATCCTCACTTATATGATCTCCTTTAGGCTATTTTGGCTTACTTTAAAGGATGTGCACTGATACTAAATATTGGAAGCAAAATCATTGAGAGGGGAAGTGAGTCAATGTCTTAAAAATATTCTTTTGATTCCTCCTTAGCATACATGAACCATCACGTCAACATATAGATCAAGCAATGCATAAGCAATCAACTATAAAATCATGAAATAAGATTACATAAGATAACACATCATATATGTGGGAAGCCCTCAAGGGAAAGAAAAACTAATGATACTTTAAAATAGACTACAATCCTATAATTTAAAACATCACATTTTATTAAAGCATTAACTCTACATGGAGCACCAATCCTAATTAGCTAAGCACCAACTCATATAAGATTTAACAAGCACTAATTTGAAATAAGGCACCAACCCCCTAGATGAATCAACACCAAATAATCCACATAAAAACTTTGATCACCTTAATAACACCTTATTTCTCTCATAACAGGTGATGATCACATTATTTAACTCTTTTCTCTCTTTTATCCCTCTCAAATTATCTTCTAAGTTTCTTTGCTCAACTAGCCCTCTTCTTGACTTGATTCAGTAATATGACCTTGATTTTAATACACAAAACCTATATAAAATATAAATAATACTTTATATACAAGGTCATTATTACTACTATGTGTTTTTTCTAAAAAATAAATTTTAGGTTTTGGGATGGGTGTTTTAGGACTATCTATATTAAGAACTTTTATAATAGTCCCCTTGGCCTTATTGGGATTTTGGGTCTTATGACCCTGGGTATGGGATCATCTTCACAAACTCTACCTCTAATAGGCCACATATAATGGTATTCAATGCCTTGTAATTATTCTCACTCTCCTTTCCTATTGAATCAGTTGGTGGTGTAGGAGGTAGAGTGTATCCATCCAAAATTGACTACCATATGTCATGGCCCATTGAGATTAGATATATCCTCATTTTGATGCTCCAAAAATCATAACTAGTCTTATTGAATAATGGATCCTTACTAGAGATGATGTTCACAAGGACAAGGATAAATATTTTGTAATTACTGAAGGCATTTCTCTTTTATCAAAAATGATGTTCGAAAAACTAGAGTAAGACTTCCTGGATAGTAACTGTAACCACAAGAAACCCATGAAAGCACAAAGTCTTTCATTGCTTCTCTGATTGACCAGGATGTAGTAACACAATAAAATGAAGTGTAGCACAAAGTTTCCACCTCAACTACAACAAATTTAAATATTATGAAGGGTAATGGGAACTTAAAGTCTCACCAATATCCTTTAAATTGAAATAGAAAACAAACAGACTAAAGACAGTTATAGCAGCACAAAGTCTCCCATAGTTAGCTCCAAGACACATGCTAGATTATTTCCACTAGTTCTTCTTATTTAATTAAATGGACAAGACTGTATGTAGGAAATATACATAAGAACAATTTCCTAGATAATATAAGTTATTTCAACACAAAGTCTGAAAGGTCACTTGCTTTCTCATTCAAATGAAAAAATATGATTAACAGTCTGAGCTTAAAGTTTCAAGAATGCCTTTAAATTTGGGTAGATTTTTGCTTCTAGTAATAGAAAGATCTCCTTTTTTACAAAATAAGAGATTACAATATATAGCATCACAAGAAAGACGTGGGTGCTTGTTTTCATGAAAATAACACATGTTGAATTGAATGCATTGAATATCTATGAAAGGGCCATAATAGAACACGTCATCAGTCTAGACTTTGGCATTCTAATTATGTCAAGTGTCTAATCCCAAGCATGGGTTGCCTAGTCCTCTTTATGATACTTATCCAACTATCCACTTCATCTTTACTCAATGAAGAAAAATAGGCCGTGCCTTTGAATGTTTACATTCTCTAAGGTCCACCTGGTGAATTGTTCCACCTACTGGAATAACTCTTCTAAAAATATTTATAGATTTTTTGTAGTTATTCTCTCTTTCCTTCCCATATTTTTTATTTCCTTGGCAATCTGAGCTCTCAAGGCTATCTTATCACTTTTGTTGGTGCCTTTGGCTCCTTTCTTGGCTGATCACTAAGTTTGTTCTCAGGTCTTTTGAAAATCAATGGTTATTCCATCACCCTGAAATTGACATCACTAGTCACTTTAAACCTGTTTGAACCTTGAACCTTGAACTCTTTTGGTTCAAAGGTTCAATGTTTCAAAGGTTCAATGTTTTTTGAAGGGCCGCATTCGCTTTCTTTTTCTTCTTCTATTAAACCACTCCTTCAAACCCTTTGGTTGAACTTATCTTGTTGAACTTTTGTCTAGAATCTTCCACTTCCTTAATTCATTCAAATATTCCTTTCAAACTTTGAAATATTTGAACCCATTGAACCTTTGAACCCTTAAACTCTTTTTGGTTCAAGGTTCAATGGTTCAATAGTTCAATCTTCACTCTTCAAAGCCTTCTTTTCTTTAAGTCCACCGAAGTCATTGAATCTTTGAACTTGTTGAACCTTT
Source organism: Torreya grandis (assembly GCA_037957365.1). Lineage (NCBI taxonomy): Eukaryota > Viridiplantae > Streptophyta > Pinopsida > Cupressales > Taxaceae > Torreya > Torreya grandis. The sequence continues at coordinate 1,656,091 of JARHVA010002718.1, read as the reverse complement.
GAACCTTGCAGAGGTGGGGTTCAATGGTTCAATGGTTCAAAGTGGTTCATTCTAATTATTTTAATCCCATCATTAAGTCTTTTGATTAAACCTTTGTATTGAACCATCCTTAAAACACTAAGGAAAAGCCTCAAGTGTTTTAAACTTCCTTTGAAGAAAGCCTGCCTATTGAACCTGTGACTTCCTTAGCTGAAAAGGCTTGAATATTTGAAAAATTTAACTACTCAAAATATTTTTGAGAAATAAAAGAGAGATTTTTGGTCTACAAGACCAAAATGGTTGGTATGTTTTCCACAAAAGCAAGTGACAGATTTTGGGAATAACAGCTGACTCTAATTGGGAACTTCCATCAATTGAAATTTTGAAATATTTGAAGGAAGTAAAAACCAGAATCTCAATGCCTTCATTTAAGTTATAGGGCTATGGAGTCATGCTACCCAAAAATAAAGGCACCAAAAACCAAATAGTGCCCAAAACAAATGAAAAACACAAAATAAAGAAAGACTATACATATATACAAATGTATAACTAGACTTATCTGATACTTCAAGGATTGAAGTGCTTCAGATGCTACCCACTATGAGGTAAAGAGAATGGTGTTCCATCTTGATATTTTATCAAAAAACTATTTTCACCATTTAAATGATGAATGGAAAATGGGCCTCTCCACAGGGAATCCAATTTTCCATGCATTCATTTGGGTTCTCTCCTCTTATCCCATAATATTACTTGATCTTTAATCTAAAAATCATGGATATTTACTTTCTGGTTGAAGAGTCTCTTCACCAAACTTTGATGCACAATAATTTGGTCCACCACCATATTTCATTGCTCATTAAGTTTTGTCAAGCACATGATCCTCTTATTGATGGAGCTTTCATAAGTTGAATATTCTACTACCTTTGCTAACTTTAATGCTGGTAATTCTAGGGTGATTGGTATCTCTACATTGAGGCCATACAAAATTTGGAATGGGGACATACCAATTGCCCTCTTGGGTTTAATTCTATCTACTTTTAAAGTGTCAGACAATGCTTTATGCTAGGTTGTATAATTGTCATCTACTAGCTTCTTGATAATGGTCACCAAATTCTTATTACTTGATTTTGCTTGACCATTTCCTTGCGAATAATAGTCAGAAGAGTGGGAGAGAATAATCATATAATATTAGTAGAACTGGTTAATCTCATGAGAAGAAAAATAGGATGCATTGTATGTTACAATCTTGGTTGGGACCCCAAACCTAAAAATGATGTTTTCCTTGAGGAAATTACATACTACTTATGAAGTAGCATGCTTGACTTGAATGGCTTCCACCCACTTAATAAAGTAGTTTGTGGCTATGAGGACATAATCATGTCCAACACTCAAGGATGAATTTACAATTCCGATGAAATCAACTCCCTATTGTTGAAATGGCTCTTCTATCACCACAGGCTTGAGAGGTAATGCAGCCAACTTGGGTTTGCCAACAAACTATTAACACAGCTCGCATCTACGTACCCAAGCATATGAATATTGAAATAGAGTAGGCCAATAGTACCTGGCTCATATAGTCTTATGGGTAGTCACAGGTGTGGAAAAATGTCCTCCACAAGCCAAATTATGAAATGACTCCAAAAATTTGTTCTATTGCACTTCATCCATGTAGTGAAGGAATACCCCATCAAGGTTTTTCTTATACAAGCTATTTTTGCATAGGACAAAATTGGTAGCTTTCAACTTAATAGTCCTCTTTTTCTTTATGAGAGAGGTGAGTAGGACACTCACCATAAGTAAGGAAATAAGCAATATTTGAATACCACTCATTTATAGTGGTGATAAAGAGAATTGTTGGCATGTCTTTAACTTCTATTTCATCATGCCCTACTTCTTCTAGTATGTTATCAATGATTAATTAGTATAGACTCTTTCTCTACACAAGCTTTGTTGGTTTTATAATAAGATCAAACTCCTAGATTTTAGTAATCCAATTGCCCCTTTTGGTTCTAAACTCCTGCTAAGTTAGTATGGACTTGACCATTGTATCAGAAACTAGAGCAAAAGTGTGTGAGTTTAAGATATAAAAATAGAAGTGTTTTACCACCTTTACCATAACATAAGCATACTTCTCCATGTTTGAATACTTTAGCTCAAGTTCTTTGAGAGGACAACTCATGAACGATATGGAAAACTCCATACCTTCTTTGTTTTGCTAAACCAAAATGGCTAAAATCATGTGTTTAGAAGCATAGCTATATATCATGAAGTCTTTGGTGTAATTAGGACAAACTAGGATTAGGGCATGGGTGATAGCTTCCTTGATGTCTTGAAATGCTGACTTGCTTTCTTTAGCCCAGCTGCAAGTAGCTTTACCCTTCATCATGTTGACAATGTGGTGAGTCTTTAATGTGAATTTAGGAATGAACCTTTGTAGAAAATTTACATTTTAAAAGAAAGAGTGGAATATGGTCTTACTGGCAGGAAGAGCAAGCTCTTGAATGGATTTGACTCTTTCTAGGTTGATCTTTATGCCTTTTTAGGACATAGTGTGACTGAGAAGTTTACCTTTTGTAACCCCAAAAATTGACTTCTTGGGGTTAAGAGAAATACCATTCTACCTACATCACTCCAACACTTGTTGTAGATGATGCACATGATCAAAATGATGTTTATAAAAAAACTTTCAAATCATTAAGGTATACCATAATGAACTTCTCTATTTCATTTCTGAAAGCAAGTTCCATCACTCTTTGAAAAGTGGTGCTAGCATTGATCAAGCCAAAAGGCATTCTATGATATGCAAAAGTGCCCTAAGGTGTTGTGAAAGTGGTCTTATGTTGGTTTACTTCACCAACTTACACTTGATTATATCTCAAAAAACCATCTAGCATTGATAACATCTTAGTGCCAGTTACTGTCTACAGTAGCTAATCCATGATGGGCAGGGGATAGTTGTCTTTTAAAGATGACTGATTTAGATTTCTAAAATCAATGTACAGGAAAATTTCTCCATTCTTCATTCTCATAGGGACTATATTCACAATCTGGGTGGAATGATGGATTAGGAAAATAATTCTTGCATTCAACATTTTTTGTACCTCAGACAGAATCATGTTTGATATTTTGAGGTTGTACTGCCTTTGCTTCTACTTGTGAGGCAATGACCCAATCTTGAGAGGAATTTCATGCTAGATTTCTTCAGGTCTGAGAGGTTTTAGATCATCATAAGATTATGCCAAAACATCAATGTAATGGTGAAGCAGAGTGATAAATTTGATTTTTTCATTAGAGGTACAATAATCTCCAACGTTGAGCATTTTGGGATTATCTTTTGTACTCAAATTTATTTGATCAAAATCCTTGGAAGATTTTGAATCCATTTGTTGTTCCTTGATAAAACTATCATGCTTGTCAAAAAATTTCTCATGAGAAACTAATCCTTTGGTAAACTTATTCCCTTTGAGCTGAAAGAACTCTTCATTAGCTTTTAAATTTGTTTTTGGAGCTGATTCTCATGGTAGAGATTCACTGCCTTCAAATTGAAGATTTTCAAATCTATCTATTTCTTTCAAAAAAACAATGATTTTTTTGTCACCATTAAACATTTGACAATGGTCAGCATTATCAGGTACACTTGATTGAAAGACCAAATCAATAGTGTACCTGTCTTCTTTGAAATCTTGGTGAGGGACCAAGAGAATTGTAGAGACAGTCAATGCATCGACATGACTATTGAATTCTTTGGGCACAATAGAAATAATGAAAACATCAAAGTTTTCAATGCAATTCCACACCAAATTGTGATAATGTCACAATGTCTCATTCTTGGTTTTATATAGATTCCTCACCTGACAAACCACCAGTTCAGCATCTCCTTTGGCATGAAGAAGTCTGACACCTTTATCTTGAGCATCCTTTAATCTGAGTAGCAGTGATTCATATTGAGCAGTGTTTTTAGTGTTGCTAAAATAAAACTTATATGCAATGGGGAAAATATCTCCTTGAGGAGATATCAAAAATACTCCAACTCTAGAACTAGTAGAAGAATTGCTGCTATCAAATTCTAGAATCCAAACATCATTAGAATATGATCTTCTTTCAAGTTTTTTTCATCAAGAAGGGAAGATCCATTTTCATGTGTACTACACCTTACTAATTCTTCTGATGCCTTATCTAAAATTTTTGGATTGTCACTTAGTAAGCTTTTGTCTACTAAAATAGGAACATCCTCAGTAGACAAAAAGTAATTACCCATTTCTAAAGACTCAAATAGAATTTAAACTTTAAGAGCTGACATTTGGGTGATAATGTAATTTACTTCCTTCTCAAGAAGTAGCATTTTCATGATGCCCTTGACAGGAATCCTTACCTCAAATAGGTTCATGCTCAATTCTTCACCAATGTCCTTGAAAAAATTTTGCCCAAGAAGAATACCATAGGAGACTGGGACGTTAGCCACTAGGACTCTCATTCTAATTTTCTTATTTGGGAAGGCCACAAATGCAAACTGGGCATCCTTGATTTGTCTTAAAAGTGACATTTATTTGTTTTTGATAGAGAAACATCTCCCAAAGTTCTTGGTTAGCATGAGATCAAGAGATTTTACCACCTTGGCAGGCATGACATTGTTAGAGGTGCTAGAATCTATAATGCAATTGTTCAATTGATGACCATTTATCAATAGGGAGACATAAAATGGTTCTATATTTCTAGGGGTAGGTAGAGGAGTAATCAAAATATTATTTTGGGTGGATGTGTTCTTGGGCGGACCAATAGTTACTTCTAAAATTTCTAGTCATGTAGGGATGGTTTTTTTCTTGATGCATTGAACTAACCTATCTAACTGCTCAAGGTTGGATTGCAATAATTCAAACTTAGACATTTGAATTTTGGTCTTCTTAGCATGGTCAATTATATCAAATGACTAAAATAAATTTGAAATGGAGGAAGGCAGTCCATCAATCTAGTTTTTATTGGGTGTAAGACTGGTCTACAAATTTGAAGTAGAAGGTGAAAGAATATTTGAGGTACTTTCTTTTTTGTTGATCATCAATTCCTTTGATTGGAAAGGTAGTTAAATTCCTCATTTATTAATTGAAATTACTGGTCAAGATTCTTCCCCTATTTTTCCTTTATCTACTTGTTGAGTTGACTAGTTTTGGGACCTGGTAAATATAGCGTATGATCCATCAAACACTTCCCCCTTACTTCTAGCTTCATCATGGTAATTCAAGAAACGAATGTTGGAGTCACCAACTAGTTCTTTTTGGCTTTCTACAAAGAGATCGACATCATTTTCTTAGTTCAACTCAAGTTGGAACAAAAATTAGATTCAATTTCAAGATAACCAACTGTTGAGTTAGCTAGTGTTGCTTCAATGGCAAGCTTCCCTAGTGGGGAAGGAAGACAGTTTGGTTGCCCTTGATTTCTGGCAGCATTACCCTAATACAACTGGCTGGAAAAAATCCTCCTTGGTATATCTTGATAAGAAGGAGGATCAGACATCCCTTGTGCCATTTGATTTTTTAGACCTAGCAATTAATTTGCTGGCTTTTACACCATAGGATTAGTGGTGCCTGTAAAGAAATTTTTAGAAGATGAAGAAGATTTATTTCTATTAGGATCTCTTCTTATCTTTCTTGCCAAGATAAGATCATCTTTAACCTTAGTGGAAAAAATTTGAGCTACAACAAGATCTATGTGGTCAGCCTGACTCAACAAGAAACTCACTTCAAGAAGCTACGAATTAATGAAGAAGCATTTGAGATTCTTAGGTGTTAGCTGAGCAATTATGGGAATCCTATTCCTTAGCTTGTTAGATTTAGCAATGAAGTCTCTCATGGGTTCATGAGGCTCCTTATTAATTTGTGTAAGCTAGGCTAATAGGGTGTGTGCATCTTCTACAAGTTTGAACCTTGCTTTAAACTTGGCTTTGAGAGTGTTCTAGTCAGTCACTGTTTGTGCTTGCAAATGATAAAACCAGTCTGCAACATTACCTTGCAATGTTTCCACAAATAGTCTAACTATAATGTCTTCATATTCAATGCCCATCACACCACAAGCTATGCAAGGGGTTGTTATATGTTCATCAGGATGAACCTTCCCATCATCATAGAACTTAGGGAAATTTTTCCTTGAGCTACGAGGTAGCTCATGTAAGGGTGGAATTAGATTCAGGAGACCAAAGGTGTTACCCTAGGGGCCTTGAGGTGCCATGATATGAAAATGGAAAGGAAGGATAACAAATATCTAAGGGGTATGTATAAATAAAGCTCTGCTAGTAGAGAAAAGAGAAGCTTTGCCTGGTATTAGAGACCTAACGTTTGTAAGAGGAAAACTCCTGGTTCACTGAAGGTGAGATGGTGGAGGAAAAAGATCAAAATTACTTAGCTGTACCAACTCAAATACAAGGTCAAAAATACCTTGAGCTCTTTGGCTTCACGTATACCTTGGATCTGCCAGAGTGTAAAATGGAAATGGAAAAGAACTAGAAATACTTCAAATTAAAGCTTGAGGCTTCAAGCTGCTTATTCTTTCCCTAGTGGAGTCACCAAAAACTATTGGGTGAATATTTTTTCACTAGTTAACTGATGGAAAAATAGGTATATCAACCTCAACATAAAGAGATTTATACAACAAAATGTGTAGGTTTACCATAGCAAAATGAGATAAATTTCTCTTCTCATCAAGGGGAGGTTCCCTATGAGGTAGAGGAGGTTCCCTGTAAACTATTATAACTAATATAAGATGAAAATACGCTCAGGGGTGGGATAACACCATCCATCTCTCTTTTATCAAAGATGATGTTCACACGGACAAGGATAAATCTTGGGTAATTGCTGAAGGCATTTCTCTTCTTTCAAAAATGATGTTCAAAAATCTAGAGTAAGACTTCTTAGGTAGTAACTGCAACCACATGAAACTCCCAAAAGCACAAAGTCTTTCATTGCTTCTCTCACTAATTAAGATGTAGTAACATAGGAGAATGAAGTGTAGCACAAAGTCTCCACCTCAACTACAACAAAGTGAAAGATTACAAAGGGTAATGAAAGTTCAAAGTCTCACCAATGTCCTTTAAATTGAAACAAAAAACAAACAGACTAAAGATAGTTATGGTAGCACAAAGTCTCCCATAGTTGGCTCCAGAACACCTTCTAGATTATTTCCACTAGTTCTACTTATTTTATTAAATGGACAAGACTATATTTAGGAAATAGACATAAGAACAATTTCTTAGATAACATAAGCTATTTCAACACAAAGTCTGAAAGGTCACTTACTTTCTCATTCAAATGACAAAGTATGATTAACATTCTGAGCTCAAAGTCTTAGGAATGCCTTTTAATTTGGGCAGAGTTTCACTTATAATAATAGAGAGATCTCCTTTTTACAAAATGAGATATTACAATATGTAGCATCACAAGAAAGACTTGGGTGCTTGTTTTTATGAAAATGGCCCATGCTGAATTGAATGCATTAAATATCTGTGAAAGGGCCATGTTGGAATAGGTCATCATCCTAGACATTGGTGTTATAATTATGTCAAGTGTCTCCTCCCAAGCATGGGTTGCCTAGTCCTCTTTATGATACTTACATAACTGTCCACTTCATCTTTACTCAATGAATAAAAATAGGCCATGTCTTTGAATGCTTGCATTCTCTGAGGTCCACCTAGTGGACTGTTCCACCTACTGAAATAACTCTTCTATAATTTTTTTTTTTGTAGTTGTTCTCTCTTTCCTTGCCACGTTTTGTATTTCCTTGGCAATTTGAGCTCTTAGGGATATCTTCTCACCTTCTACTAGCACCTTTAACTCCTTTTTTAGCTAGTGATTGAGTTTATTCTTAGGTCTTCTGAAAATCAACAGTTATTCCATCAGCCTAAAATTGACATCCACAGGGACGTCACTGGTCACTTTGAACCTCTTTGAACCTTGAACCTTGAAATATTTTGGTTCAAAGGTTCAATGGTTCAAAGGTTCAATGTTTTATGAAGGGCTGCATTCACTTTCTTTTTCTTCTTTGGTTGAACCATTCCTTCAAACCCTTTGGTTGAACCTATCTTGTTGAACTTCTTTCTGGAATCTTTCACTTCTTTCATTCACTCAAAGCTTCCTTTCAAACTTTAAAGTCTTTAAACCTGTTGAACATTTGAACCCTTGAACTCTTTTTGGTTCAAGGTTCAACGGTTCAACAGTTCAATCTTCACTCTTCAAAGCCTTCTTTTCTTTAAGTCCACTGAAGTCATTGAACCTTTGAACTCGTTGAACTTTTGAACCTTATGGAGGTGGGGTTCAATGGTTCAATGGTTCAAAGTGGTTCATTCCAATTGTTTTAAGCCCACCATTAAGTCTTTTGATCAAACCTTTGCATTGAACCACCCTCAAAACACTAAGGAAAAGCCTCAAGTGTTTTTAACTTCCTTTAAAGAAAGCCTACCTATTGAACTTGCAACTTCCTTAGCTAAAAATGCTTGAATATGTGAAAAACTTAACTGCTTAAAATATTTTTTATTAAGAAAAGAGAGAGTTTTGGTCTCCAAGACCAAAATGGTTGGTATGTTGTCCACAAAAGCAAGTGACAGATTTTGGAAACAGATCCAAGAAGCAGACACTTGCTAAGAGGATATCAATCCACTATCGATAACAATCAAGTTGAGAATTATTATAGTAATGTACTTGCATAAAGACGATAAAAAGGAATTCAAGAATAAAGTAGAATGATTTTTAAATAAAATTATTGAATATAGCAAAAGTATTTTAATACTTGTGCTAAAGTGGGTGGAGTCAGGTTTAAAAACTCAAAAAAGAGTATGTGAATAGGTAAGAACATAGAAAGTTAGGTTTGGGTGGGGTTAAGGGGTTTAAAATAACTTCTTATTATTTTATACCATAATAACCATCAGTGGTTGAGTGAATCATTGATGGTTTGGTTGACCATCAACAGTTGGGTAACTATCGATGGTTGGGGGTGATCATCAGTGATTAGGTAACCATCAGTGGTTACCTATGGGTTTTTGAAGATACTCAAAAAAGAGTGATAAAATAGATAGGTGGTCAGATAATGGTTTTGGTAAGGATATGGTTGAGAGAAAATAAGGTGAAAATAGGTTTGATCAGGTTAGGGAGATTAGAAGTCCAAAAGAATAAAGAATCAAGTAGAATAAACTTGTAGTTTGCTAGATGTTTGATAGTGGAAAGCTAAAGAAGCAATTTTGCTAGAGTAATAGTACTTTGGCTTTAAAATCAAATTTGGTAGAGGTTTAGGTATATTTTTCTATTTTTGAGTTATTTAAGGAAGATTGGATGCTAGAAGACTTGAATACCTATGTGTAAGAAGATTTGATAGTTTGAACATGGATCCCTTTCACCTCCTACTCTCATCTGTTTATAAGAAAAGAGAGGAGGATGGAAGGTTCCCTAGAGGGTGAGGTTGTTGATCATGATTTTTAGAAATTAATTAGCATCTCATAATATGAACATATTAAATTATGCCTTGTTATCTCACACATAGATGGTGATTTGTTAATAAGGTGAGGACCTGATCATTAATAGTTAGGATAACCATCAATAATTAAGCTAAACATCAATAGCCAAGTGTCTAATGGAAAAAAGGGTCAAAGAAAGTAAAAAAGGGTTGGTTAAAAGCTTAAGTTAGTGGGTTGATGAGTTATCTAACTAGGTGGTCATCTAGACTCAAGTTTTGATAGAGGTCTTAAGGCATTTTGACAACTAAAACTATCATGTGTAATTTTCTAGTGTCTACATTTTATCCTTTTTTGTTGTGTGGTTTTGAATTAACAAGATAAAAAATAAAAATGGAGTGTTGGCCAAAGGTCTAATTGCCTCGAGTATGGGAGGAGGTGTTCCCCCTCAAACTAGGAGTCGATGAGGTGAAACTAAAATCAAGTTAGGGTTTGATAAGTGGTTTATAGGGAGCCACAAGGTGGTGATAAGAGGGTGGTGGGACATGTGAAATTCAAACATGCACATAAAATATGACTAAGTGTGATAGCTAAAATCAAACACAGACTAAGTTTACCAATATTGGTAAAAATAAAGTTGGTTCTAGAAGGACAAGGGATAAGGTAACCATTTCATAGTGTTTGTCATAGCTGATTGGGTGACTCTATAAGTCTTATAGATAGGTTTGATGTTTTTTTAGGTATCTAAAATAATAAGTGCTCCCTTGAAAAACACAAATAGTCTAGTTGTTCACTAGGTGGTGGAAATGCAAACGTTCAACATGGCAAGGTTGATTAGTGTGGTAAAAAAGACTAATGCAATATAATCATAAAACATGTGATAAGTTTAGGTTAATAAAAATAACCAATGTCAAGGTGGACATAGTCTAATGGTTGGTTGAAAAAGGGTAATATACAATATTTTGGGTTGTGGTTACGGTGGAGATTAGTTGATCTCAAATATTTTGGAATTTAGGTATAAGTTCCTAAAATAAAAAAAGTATGGGACCCTAATCATCGATGGTCAGGGTTTCCTAGGGTCAGTCGTTGATGGTAACCCTAACTGTGACAGTCAAGGGAAGTCCCTAAAAATCCATGGATAAAAAGTGAAAAAGTAAAACTCATTTTCACTTTTTTACATGTTTGATCTTCATGTTTTGTGCTCTCGCAATTTGGTTAATTTATTGCCTTGTTGGGAGTTTATTTGAATAAGTGTGTGGTTGAGGAGTTGAGGTACTATGAGGATATAGTGATAGCATAGTGTCTAGAGTAGTCAAGATGGGGAGAGTATAGGGCTAGTTTAACAGGCAGGGTAGATGTGGTGAGTCTAGAATAGTTGGCCTCTTCATTGAGTGGACATACAGGTACCCCAAGAGGACCAATAATAGATGGTAGTGTAGGTGCAAGAGCAAGAGGGGCCAGTGGTAGTGGTTCCCTAGGGGCATGATATATGAGATTATATGATGTATATTTGCATGATTTTGATACTAGCCTATATGTTGATGATGCAAGATATACATGAAAGAGATATTATACATTATTACATGTATTGTTTATTTGATAGACAAGATGTATATGATGATTTTTGTGATTATATATATGATGTATGTTCATAGTTTACATGATAGTGTGTATATTTATGTTCATGTTATGGTTCTTAGTTGTGGTTCATGTGTACGATTTATGAGATGTGGACTTAGTAGCTTAGGCATGTGATGTTTTATGGATGATGTTATGTTTTGTTCATGGATATGATGTTTATGATTATGGATATGATGTTATGATTATGGATGATTAGATGTCATATGATGTAGTGATGATAGTGATTTTTATTATGGATATGATAATGAATGGTTTAGTTTAGGGTTATTGATGGGGTTTATGATGTTTATATGAGATTTATGATATGAAGTTATATGATGTGATTTCATGTTATTTTGATCATAGATAGATATATGATGTGGTTTATGGATATGGTTTACAATGTTGTGTTCACCATTGATGTTGGTTGTTTATTATTATGGGATATGTAATGTGATTATGGTTAAGGATGTGATGAAAATACATAAAATATGTATATAAAAAACTAAATGTAGGAAAAAGAAATGAGAGTCATGAGACACATGTCTACATGAACCAATAATAAGAGGTTAAAGAAAAAGCATGGTTCTTTTCATTGGTTAGGACCTAATAAAAAACCCAAAGTTAGAGTTTTTTAAGGAAACTAATCCTTTTGAATGCTTCGTATTAGCATGTTTTGGTTGATAAAAAAATTATCTTGACCACATTATGTCAAGTAAGCTCATAATCCGTTGATTAAAAAGATGGTATAAAGGGAAGATAGGTAGTAGGTGAAATTTAAATTAGTGGATAGGTAAGGTAACCTTACATGGGTTAGTTTTCCCCTTCTATAGGTGACATAAGAACCAAACTAGACAAGTCTATGTCTTAATTATAGGTGTAGACTAATCGATGTGGGAAGTCTACTAGTGCTAGATATGAAAACTGATTGCAACTTTCTTGGGATAGCTAATTTTGATATATGATCTTTGTTTATTGATTTTATATTTGATAGGTTATGTAGATGATCAATGTGGGAAGCTTCAAATGATTGCTTTTGACCCATTTGAATTAGCCATCCCTTAAGGGAGTGGTCTAAGTTTGGGTTTATATGTTTAGTAGTTATCCTTTAAGGGATTAGTCTATCTTTTAAGTAATTTAGAGAGTTTTGAGTAGATGGATTTCAAGGGAGCAATCTATAATGCTATAAATATGTGACCCAAATAATATTTTGGTATCCCAAATTATTTTTGATGTAATATTTTAGACATGGACAAGTCTGTTGATGCTTATAGGTTTACCTATATAAGTGCCAAAATTTTAGCACAAAGAGGTTAATGGTAGGTGAAAGGAATGGTTTGAGGAACAATGACCATGGGATTCTATTTCATTAGAGATGAAAATTATCCATAATAGCCATGCCATGGGTAAAGCCATGGTACCCATATTTAATATTAGGCTATAACTATGATGTTAATCACATGGTTCTATGTTGTAATCAGTTATCCTTGAAGGGAGAGGGATAGGTAGGTGAAGGTGAAATTCTTGTAAATCAAGGGATGACCTTAAGTTAGACAAAAAAAAGTGAGTTTGATCCATATTTCAACAAAAAAATGGATGTATATGTGAATCATTGAGAGGTTTAGGTTGTGGTTTACATTAGAAAGAGGATAAACAATAAGCACCTGATCTATACTTATGGGTTATGATATAGGGTCCAAGTCAATTGAAAGCAAATTTGCCTCTTTTGCTTTTATCCGTATTGGTGACATGTTATTTTTACTTTAATATGAGGTCTCTAATGTTTAATTCCCATTCTTTTAGGTGTTTTTTATAAGTGCACTTGATTCATTCTTTATAGACATGAAGATGGTTAAGCACTGATAAGTAATGTTTATCAAACAACTAAAGTCATGCTAGTCATTCTTGATGATACTCACTCTTAGAAATAATTTCTTGTAAATATATTTGAAGAGAGGGAATATATACTTCTAGAGGCAAGACATCCTCAAATCAAAAGACTAGAGAAAAAGGGGTAGCACCCATAGAGGTTCAAATGCTAGTACGATAGGCCCAAAAAGTGAAGAGGATGTGCAAGTGCCAATCCAAACCTGAAGCACTAGAAACTTTGGTTAACATTTTGTTATAGAATTTTTCATATCCATTTTATTTTAGATGATAATGTAAGGAAAATATTAACTTAATTCCAAATGCATCATAGAGACCTTAGACTATCTTGTTCCTTAATGATTTATCATTATCGGTGATGATATTATAAAGAACACCAGCAATATAGATGATGTGATGATTGATGAAGTTGATAATTTTTTTGGCTTTGGTAGTGATGAGAGGAATGGATTCCTCCCACTTGGTAATATACTTGATGGTAGTAATCATGGATTAGTTGTATTGTGATGAATGAGGATTAATTTCCTCAATGATATATAGGCCCCATTATGAGAATGGGAAAAAGTCTTTGGACACTTGTCGGCCATGGTCAAGTACATGTTGTAAATTAGCATGTCTTTAACATTTAACACATTTTTTTACATAATCATAAAAGTCTTGGTTAAGGGTGGGCCAATAGTAGCCAAGGTGAAGGATGCAATTAGCGATAGCTAAACCACTAAATTACCCCCCCATAGATTTTATCATGTGTTTCCTTTATGGCATGGGAAGCTTCATAACTATGAAGGCAATAGATAAGGAGGCCATCAAAGCCATGTTTGTAAATGATTCCCCCTAGTATGATGTAATAAGAGGTAATCTAAAAAAATGCTCTTTGAGCATTCTTGGAGAGGTTGGGAGGAATGATACCAAGGTTGAGGTAATCAAAAGTTTGTTCATACCAAATGTATGATAGAGATGTGTCTACATTAAAAATGGTAGGAAGGTTGAAATGGATATAAGATGGGGTGATAAAATGGTGGATGGTGATAAAGAGTTTAGAGTTACAATATTGATATGGGATTTGGGAAGCAAGGGAAGCCATTTTATCCATGAACTTGTTGGTATATCATGGAACTAACTATATAAGGTATATTGAATGATGCTAATATTATATCTACTAGGTGTTTTTACTTTAGTAACACATCTATTTTACATTGGTAAGATTCATTGACCTAGTTGACCACAATTTGAGAATTTCCAAAGACACTAATTATATTGACTCCCAAGGATAGAGTAGTTTAGAGACCTATGAATAGGGAGTCATACTCAACCATATTGTTGGTGCATTAAAACTCAAGTTTAAAGGAAAGGAGAAGAGGTTCACCATTTAAGGGAATGATAATAGATCTGTCACCCCTGCCATGTTGGTATTTGGATCCATTTAAGAACATGGTCATTTGCTAGGTGGGGTCCTCTTGAGAAAGAGTCATGATGGATTCATCTAGAAATGCAAGAGGAAGAGGTTGGTTTTTGAGTAGAGGAGCCTCAACCAATTGAACAAAAATAACTTTCCCATTAATTTAATTTTCTAAAGGAACTCAAAATCAAAATCAACTAGGAGCATGATCCACTTAGCCATAAACTAGTTTTGGTATGGTTTAGAGTGCATGTACTTGAGTGGGTAGTGTTAGTGATGACATTGGTTTTATGATTAATAAGGTAATGTCAAAGCTTAGAAGCCGCAAGAATGAGGGAAAAGCAAATTTTATCATGATAGGAGTACTAAGTCTCATATTCTATAAGCATTTTAATTATGTAGTAAACAACTTGATCTTTCTTTAGTTCATCATAGTGAGTGATCATTGGCCCTAGGGAATGGTCAGTGGTAGATATGTAAAGGTAAAAGGGTTGATCCTCTTTAGGAGGGGTCAAAATAGGTGGAGAAATAAGGTATTCCTTGAGTGAATCAAAGGCTTGTTGATAATCTTTATTCCACTTAAAAGATGTGTCTTTCTTAAGGAGATGGTGAAAAGGTTAACATCTATCCAATAATTTAGATATGAACCAATTGATTGATTGGAGCTTCCCCTACAAGCTATAGAGTTTCTTAAGGTGGGTTGGAGGTGGAATTTTCAGAATTGCTTTGATTTTGGTAGGGTGTACCTTGATTCCTCAAAAGGAGACAATGAAACCAAGGAGCTTTCCAGAAAGAACCCTAAAAGTACATTTCTTTGGGTTATGTAAAACATAGAAATGGATAAGGAATTCAAAGTTGATTTTGAGGAAATATAGATGGTCTTTATGATATTTGGATTTCCAAAGAAGATCATCCACATAGTCCTCTATGATTTTATGGATGAGGTTATGGAAGATGTAAGTCATCACACACTGGTAGGTTACACCAACATTATTTAAATTGAATGGCATGACTATGTAGTAGAAAGTTACCAATAGGGTGATAAAATAGGTTTTATGTTGATATTTAGGGGTGATAAAGATATGATTATATCCTAAGAAACTATCCATGAGAGATAACATCTTATGGCCAGCTGTAAGATCAACAAGATGGTTAATGCTAGGCAAAGGAAAGTCATCCTTTGGTCGAGCGAGATTAAGGTTATGAAAGTTGATACAAAATCAAAGTTCTCATGTGGGTTTGGTAATGGGAATGATGTTATAAACCCATGGTGGATAATCAATGGGTTGGATAAAGATAACAGAGAAGAGGTGTTGAAGTTCTTCTTTGACTAGAATGGCAATACTAAGGTGCATCCTATGAAGCTTTTATCGAATAGGCTTAGTGTCAATATGGGTGACAATGTTATATATAGAAATGGAAGGGTCAATCCTAGGCATATCCTAACAAGACTTAGTGAATTCTATGCTTTGATATTGAAGGAAGGAAGGGTAATCTTGTTGTTCTATAGAATTTAAGGATTATTTGATTTTGATAATGTAAGAGTTATTTTGAGTACCCAAGTTAACATCGATGGTAGACTAATTAAACATGGTTTGGTTTTTAAGAGGAAGATATTTATGGATAGAACAATCCCATACACTAAGGTAGGTGAGAATGGATTCATCATCTTGACATTAGATGGTGTTGATGGTAGGGGAATCATTTTCTACCATTTTAGGATGGATGAGAGGAAGGGATTTAGTTTGACCATCCTTTTAATAATTCAGTGGCCCAAACTAATAGTATTGATTAAAAAAAAGTTAGATGAGATGATATCAGAATCTTATGACTTTGAAGGACATGGAATTGGTGAGGATGGGATATCCTCATCGATGGTGGCAATGGGTTTAGGTGAGGTGGGTTCTTTTGGTGGTATGAACCCAAGGCCAAATAACTCACAAGGTTTTTGAGTTTTGATTATGGGTAGTTTGTGAGGTCCCTATTTATAAAGGCTAAGGCCAAACCCCTTCTAATCACACTTATTAAGGTAAATTTTGGCAAAGGTTGGTTTTTTGATGTAGGAAAAGTGGAAGGTGAATGGTTAGATATAAGGGGTTGTAGAAGGAAGCAAAAAGTGGATGATCAAGTCCCCCATAGATGAAATCAGTTTGATTATTTGGTGGCTCAAAAGGGATGATGGTTCTGATCTTAGGGTTATGACTAGGGTCATGGTCAAGGTTCCTAAATCTTGAGGAGTAAGGAAGGCATCTAGATCCAACAGGAGGTATTCTCCAAGTGAGAGATGTTGAAATGTTTGGTTCCAAGGGGTCCTCTATAAGATCTATGAAGAAATGATGGATAAGCTTGTTGAAGCTTCATCAATGATAGGGGTAGAGTTGTTGGTAGTTGGATGTGAGGTGGATGGATGAGGAAGAAGAAAATAATTAGGCTTGTAAGTCATATTTCAAGATACAAATGGACTAGGGTCAGCTAGTATGGTGATGACATGACCTTCATACTCAAATATGGTATAATGATGTATAGTGGAAGGGACATAACTCATATCATGGATCCAAGGGAATCCAAGTAAAACATTGTATTAACACTCATCCTCTACAACATAAAAGAGTTATTAAATGGTGTGATGTCCCAAATGAATATAAAGAACAACTATTCCCAAGGTAGTGGTCATAGTATCATTCAAAGAGTGAATAACCATTGTAGTTTCAAACATGATATTCTTTGGTAACTCAAGTTGGTCATAGGTATGGGAGGAGATAATGTTGATACTATCCCATCCATCAATTATCACCCTTTTGATATTGGTTTGATTGATGTATGTTATGATGGAGAGGGGAGGATCAGGATCTTTAGGATATACAAAAGGTATTTTTGAATCCTTAAAGGTATCTAGGGTGTAAATTTGAAGGGATCCAACAAAGGCTGCAAGGGGTTGAGTATTTTTTTTTTTGAACTTTTATGAATTGAAAAATCTCTATCATTATTTGCCAATGAGGAGGTGATGTGTTGATTAATTCATATAATCTCATCTTCACTAGTGTTTGGTGAAGTTGTTTCAACACTACACACTAAATGGATTTGAAAGGGTTGGAAGGAGATGCATCTAAAATGGATACTTTGGGTTTTGGTAATGGTGAAGGTAAAGGTGTTTGGATTCAGTTAGAAGGTTGAGGGGTTAAAGGGTGTGCCCATGGAATGTACACTTTAGACTTTCCCTTATCCTTCTATTGGTCTTGAGATTAGGTAACCATATGGATGGTGTGGATAAGAGGAAGTGTTAGTTTAGATTATTGTTTCAATTCCTCCTCACTCCTAGGCGAGAGTGGGGGAGTGGATAAGTGTTGGGTATCTTAGATTAGTGGTTGGGTTGGTGATAGACTCAAAGGAGGTTCATCCAATAATAGATCATCCTGATCCCATAGACTATGGATAAGTGTTTGGAGAGATTTATAGTTCTCTATATCATGTCATGATGTTCTATGGTATAGGTAGATCAAATTGTCATTGAACCATGATGGTTTAGGATGTGAAGGGTCGAAAGGTTTGATTGGTGGAAGGTTCAATGGTTGAGAAAGAGAGTGTCTCTATGGAAAGAATAGAGGATATTATCTCTTCATGTAGAGTGGTTTCCAAAGGAGGAGTGGTTGGTTTTATGGTAGGTAAGGAAGGTATGGTTTATTCAGATGTAAAAAGGGAGGTGGTTGATTCCTTTGTTTAGATTTCCAGAGGAAATAGTAGTGATTCCACCACTTCCATAAGTGGATTGGAGGAAGAAGTATTTGAAACAATGGTCAGAGTAATGGTGGCCTCCTCTAGTATTTCTATCAAATGAGAGGTGGGTAAGTCAATGGTCTCATCTATTGAAAGAGAAGGGGTTTCTTCCTATGTTTATTGGTCTAAAGGAATAAAATAAGACTCCACCACTTCAATAAGTGGGTTGGAAGAAGAGGTAGTTGAGCTAATGGTTTTCTCAACAATAGGTTCAATGGTAACAACATTTATCATGTGTAATTCATGAGCATGAGATGATTCTATTTGGTTGTTGTCATAGTTGGTGGAAGGTGCATGTTTAAGGAAAGGGTATAAAATATGTCTAATGATTGGTTATGAGGTGCATTGGGATTATCTAATGCTAGTTCACCCTTATCAATCATGTTTTAGACAATAGTTCTAAAGGTATTGCATCTACTAACATCATGTCTAATAATGTGATGGAAGGCACATAGATAGTTTTCATTGTACCAACTAGATGTGGGGCAAGAAACATCAAATTTTTGGGGAGGTTTGATAAGAGGAAGTTATATGAGGTTAGATTTAAGTAGTTTATCTAAAAATGAAGCATGACTCCCCTATAGAAGTATATTATCTTGGAGTGGTTTAGTTTTGGTTGTGAGTTTGTTGGTTTGATGGGTTGGAAGATTTGGTTTGATTAGGTTGGTTGATAATTGGAGGTGGATAAAATTTGAGGGAAATCATGTTTGTTGTTGCATTTGTCTTAGTGCTGGGATGGTTATATGTATTGGTAGTTTTGGTTGAAGAAGGGCCATTAGATCTAAAGCTGAAATTCATGTTTCTCAGTTTCAATTTCCCTTCATTATTGGCTATAATTTCAAGTTTACATGTCATGGTAAATTCCTCATCAAAGGTTATAAAAGTATAAAACTAAAGATTTGGGGCAATATATTTGGCACAACATTGAGAAAAGAGTTCAACTAGTTCAGGTTGGGGTAATGAAAAATAATGTTGGTTAATGAGACATCTCCATCTAGCTACAAAATCAGTAATTGATTCATCATCAAATTACCTAATGGAGTAAAGGTAAGTAATGGAAACCTTTTTATATATGTTGGCTAAAAAGTAATCTAAAAATATTATAGATACTTGATAAAAGGAGAAGACAGAGTGCTTGGTGAGAGTACTATACCAATCTAAGGCTAGTATAGATAAGGACATGGGGAAGGTATGAATAAGAAGAGCTTCTCATATGAAATCAAATTGCAAGAATGGTAGAATGCTTTAAAGTGTTATTGGGGGTCATCCTTACTTTGGAAATTGGAAAACTTAGGTAGTTCCCATTGAGTAGGATACGGTTGGATAGAAATAGATGGATGAATGGGTTCATTATAAATTTGATCATAAGATAGAAGGTTATGAGCCCTAGAAATAGATGATTCAAGATTGGACATTTTATCTATTAACATCTTAACTAAATATATTTGAAGTTGTGGAGCTCCATCTTTAGGTAGTAGGTTCGGTTGAGGTTGGGTGGCTGCAATGTGTAGATAAGAGGTGGAAGGTTGAAAAGGTGCCACATATTGGTATGTGGTCATGAAAGGTTGGGATGATGCCCCATATTGGTATGTGGGAACAAAAGGTTAGGTATAAGGTGGTATATATCCTTGTGGATTAGGAACATATTGGTAAGATGTCATGGGTTGGTTTGGAAGTATTGTTTAAGTGGTAGGTTGTGATTGGGTGGTGACTCTAGTGTTAATAAGTGGAGGGGTAGGAGGTATGGAAAGTACTAAATTTTGAAGAGGGGTAGAGATTGGTTGATTGGTGGTGATAAGAGGAATGGTGGAAATAGGGGTAGAAGATATCCCCATGGTAGGTGGGGTATAGATAATAAGTGGTAAGATTTCCACTACATTGGAGTTGTTGGTTGGTGAAGGTGGGGTTTGGTTATAAGTTGAAATGTTGGATTGGGTTTTAGTGGTGGTAGTAGATGGGATATTGGTAGAAGAAGAGACTTAGGTGATCAAAGGTTGGGTGGAGGTAACACCAACCATAAGATTATGAGGCATACCATAGGGTGTGCCTATGGGAGGAACCAAAGCAGAAGATGTGTGGTGAGATAAGGTATTTAGGTAGTGTCAAAGGGCTAAGGGGTTCTTATTAAGGAATGTAGAAAATTCCACATCACCCTTCATAACTATGTGAGGCAAGGTAGGAGGAGGAGAATGAGGAAGAAAACCCTCAACATCTGAAGTATACTCCATAGACGAGGAGGAAGATGAGGAAGGTGGTCCTTGGCTAGTTTGATTTCTCCATTATTGTCTAGTAAAGACCATGTGAAAAAATAGGAAAGAAATGATGAGAACTCACACCTCAAATAAAAAGCAAGCAAAAGAAAATAACTAAAGGCAATCCAAACATACACTAAAAGTGTGTTTAAACATAGGATTCTTTTTAGATTGCTTTTAGCTTATGCCTTAGAAAGTGTGAAGAATAAATTTGGTTTATAGATCAAGTACTAAAGAGGAAATCTAAGGTTGGTTTTAGGTTGTGTTTAGGTACTCAAGAGAGAATATATATTAAACTTTAGTAGGTGGCTTGGTATTGGGGCCTACCCCCTCACTTCACACACCACAATTATAAGGGTGTTAGGTGGTTAGCCAAAATATACTAAATTTTAGATTTTATACTCAAATAGAGAGTTGAGTTGGTTCTCCCCTTGGTAATGACCTCCAAGTAGAATTGTCAATAAAGGGTAACGTTTACTTCTAGATGATGAAATCCTAGATAAGCCTTGTCTTAAGTTTGTTTTGATGTGTTGATCAATTATGTGGCTTGGATAAGTGTGTGATAACAAGAGTGCAACTACAATTAATTAATTTTCATTAAAGTTACTAGATGAACTAAAAAAAGAAATAAATCAATGTATGCAAAGTGTTTATTTTATGCTAAAAGAAATTTTAGATTTTATTTGATGAGCATTGAATAAAGGAAGAGAGAAAGGGCACCTAGATGATGTTAGGTCCCACTAGGCATGCAAAGATTTTTCTCTTAGTTTTTTCTCATTTATTAATTTTGGAAAAAGAGAAACTAGTAATAAGGGTGTGGTAGAAATACATTGTTGGTGATGCATGTGTAATCCAGATGAAGATGGAGAGTTCCTCTTTTACTAGGAAGGAATAACATACAAATAAAAAATTACTAAAAAAAGGGGTTGTTAGAAAGATAGTTGAGTGGACTACCTAGCATGAGTTAGTTCTAAGAAGCATATGCTTACTAGGAGGTTGTCAATCCACTATTGATAACAATCGAGTTGAAAATGATAAAATTAATGTACTTGCATAAAGTAAATAAAATACATTATAAGAAGAAAGTATAATGCTTGTTAAATAAAATGACTAAATATAGAAAAAGTGAGTCAATACTTATACTAAAGTGGGTGCAATCAGATTCAAAAAATTAGAAAAGGGTATGTGAATAGGTAAGAACACAAAAATTTAGGTTTAGGTGGGGTTAAGGGGCTAAAAATGACTTATTATTTTTTGCTACAATGACCATCAGTGATTAAGTGAACCATCAATGGTTAGGCTGACCATCAGTAGTTGGGTTACTGTCAGTGATTGAGGGTGATCATTGGTGGTGGGGTGACTATTGGCAATTGCTTATGGGTTTTTGATGATACTCAAAAAAGAGTGATATAATAGGTACGTGGAAAAGTAATGGTTATATTAAGGATCTGGTGGAGAGGAAATAAGGTGTAGATAGGTCTGATTGGGTCAAGGAGATTAGAAATCCAAACTAAAAAGGAACCAAGTAAAATAAACCTTTAGTTTACTAGATATTTTATACTAGAAGGCTAAAGTAATTTTTCTAGACTAATAGTACTTTGGCCTCAAAAGTAAATTTGGTAGAGGTTTGGGTCTTTTTTGTTGTTGCTGAGTTGCTTAAGGAAGACTAGATGTTGGAAGACTTGAATAATTGTGTGCAAAAAGATTTGATAGCTTGAACATGGATCCCTTTCACCTCTTACTCTCCTCCTTTTATAGGCAAAGAGAGATGGAGGATGGAAGGTTCCCTAAAGGGAAAGGTTGTTGATCATGATGTTTAGAAGTTTATTAACACCACATAAGATAAACATATTAAATTGTACCTCATTATCTCACACATAGTTGGTGATGTGTTAATAAGGTGAGGACCTAACCATCGATGGTCAGGCTAACCATTGATGGTTAAGCTAACCATCAACAGTTGAGTGTTTAAGGGAAAAAAGGGTCAAACCAAGTAAAAAAGGGTTGGTTAAAAGGTTAAGTTATTGGGTTGATGAGTTAGCTAACTACATGTTAAACTAGACTCAAGGTTTAATAGGGGTCCTAAGGCATTTAGATAATTATAACTATCATGTGTAGTCTTCTAGTGTCTACATTCACCTTACAAGGAAGAAACCTAGCTAGTGTAGTAACCAATTTTTTTAAAAAAAGGCAAAGATGGTAAATGGCATAGTACATCATAATAATGGCAAAGGGGTACTTTAAAGCATAATTAACAATTTTTTCCCCTAATCTACCCATAGGCATTTACAATTAGGAAATAATGGCATAGGTCAATGATACTAATCTTCCCATGGGTGGTTATAATTAGTATCAAGACTGATGAAACACTAATTTTCCCTAATAGTTGATATAATTAGGCTCACATGAACAAACATGATTAGAAGAGAACAAAAAATTAAGTATTTAATTACCAAACTTCTATCATACTACCCCAAAATATTACCTCTATTTGGATTTCTTGAAACAACTGCTAGAACTGATCTGATTCTCTATGCTGAAAACATGTTTTGGTATAATGGAATGGTAGGATAGATAATTGATAGGATAATGATAGGCTAGTAGATTGAATAAGATGATAATAATAATGTTGAGAGGGTTACCCCCTAGTGGTATAGTGACTAGATTTGTATGTGACATGGAAAAATGAATGGTAAATGAAATGATATGGTACATATTTATATTTGGGTAATGATTGGTTGTTGGGTTGGATGTGTTTGTCCTAGGTGTGGTTTTGGATTCTATTGTTCCTACTAATGGGGAGATGCACGTCCTAATAAAAAAATAATATAGATAGAATACTCAATCATGTTAATTGTTATCCCATACCTCATTTGATTAGATACTCTATCAAGAATGTGCTACAGATTTAGATGCAAATGATGTTTTTGTGATCTTCATTGGTCATTGATTCAATTTCCTTCAAACTTTGAGATAGTATATCTTTGTATCCTCTACAAAGGAAAATGTGGCTATGGATCATAAATAGGGATAAATTTTGGTTGATAGGTTTGACTGGGAAAGGGAATGATGGAGGATAATGAAATGTATAATGGTAGGGTAACAAATGAAGATCAATAATTTTAGGCACACATGATGTTGTTAATTTTAGGCACCAAATACTCGCAAATATTCTTTCAATAATACCACCATATGTTTCTATTATTTAGGCCTAAGAGTAGCTACCGTCTAATTAGGATGTAGATAGGAAGCTATTTTGATTTGATCTTTAATTTTGTCTTC
Organism: Torreya grandis; assembly: GCA_037957365.1. Classification (NCBI taxonomy): domain Eukaryota; kingdom Viridiplantae; phylum Streptophyta; class Pinopsida; order Cupressales; family Taxaceae; genus Torreya; species Torreya grandis. The sequence goes on along the minus strand of JARHVA010002718.1, from coordinate 1,632,471 downwards.
ATCGAGAAGTGAAGAACTCTTATTCTCAGCTATTGGTGCCTCAAAGGGATTTTGACCAATGAATTTGTCTTGACTATTCCATAATGCCTTTGAGAAGGTTTCACTAAGGAATTTTGAATTTTGAATTTGATTATCTTCTAGCATCTCTAAAGAGGTTTCACTAGAAGATGTTGAGTTTGAACTTTGATTGTTATCTAGCACCTCTAAAAAGGTTTCAATAGGAGATTGTTTTTATTGTACATGATTTTGGTCTTGGCCTCCTTGTTATTCTTCAACTGATATGTCACCATGGATGTATTTTAATAAGATGTGATTCTATTGGTCCCAATAAACACTTATGGAAGGTGGAATGTCAATAATATAGCTTTGTTGGTTGGTGGTATTGGCATGTGGAATGGTAATGAAATGGGGTGAGGCATCACAATCCTCATAGAATATACTAGGAGGACTTATGTCAATGTTGAATTAATCATCCTAAAAAACTATATAAGGATAAAAAATGTATTCAAATTGATCTGCAAGGCTTGCATAACCAATATTATAATAGTTGTGAACATATTCTAATTTTGAATCTGATTCAAACTCAATGGACTTTGAATCCAATGTCAAGATTATTGATTATACTTCTAATGTTAAATATGATGTCAGTTCAAGAATATAACCTACTCCAATTTTGATTCTTTAACTATCATGGATGTTTCTATAATGATGTCTTGTTTAATGTTTGGTATTAGATAAATAACAACCTGTGTTGGCATAATGGGATCCATAGAGACTGGTTTGTCATAGTGAGATTCCTCTATGATGGGAAAAAGGTCAAGAGATAGCTCCTTAGAGACTAGATTATCAAAGGGAGGGTCTTGAAAAATAGGCATATGGTCAAGGTAATTATTTTTCCAAAGTATATTAATAAGTGACTCAATAAAGACTGGCTCATTAGAGTGAGACTGCTTGACAATAGCTATAGGATTTAAAGGTGATTCATCATAGGTTGACTTAACACAAATGATTGTTTAAACAAAAACATCACTGATTGGTTAGTTCTCTTGGCCTTGGTTTCCAATGAGTTAGAAAATACTAGTTTTGAACGTAGCTTGGTCTTCAAATAATTAGCTCGATTAATGGATTGATTGGATTGATTAGAGTCAAAATTGGATTGGTTGAGATTTGAATTGGACTAGTTACGGTCAAGATTGGATTATTTAAGGTTTTATAAAGTGGGTAATGATTGAAATTAGATGAATAATGGTTGGTGGTTGGATAATGGGTGGGCATGTCATTTATGGACATAGGAATCTGATAAGGAGATATTAGTATCATGTTATTAGAGGAAATCAAATCCAAAAAACACACTAATGAACTAACACCTTAAGCCTAGATCTTAGGAGGAGCTTGGTGAATAAGCCAAATGAAGAAACAACTAGAATGTAAGGAAATAAAAAACTTTCCTCACCTTTTGTTTCTCCAAAATATTTGTTCATTGGCTTTCTCAAATTGTACTTCAAAGGACTTCATCAATATAATTTTGGCTATTCTCCACCTCCTCTTGGCATCATTTGATTTTTTGGCTTTAGCTTGTGAATCTTGAATGAACAATTTGCCATAGTAAAACTATATCAAAATCAATTTTAAAAGCATTTGAGAATGATAACTTTACACCAAGATCCTTAAAATTATGAGTGTGAGGCCTTCTATTTATATATTTTCCCATTTGATCAGAATGAACCTGAACCATCCATCTCAAGATGAAGATGTGTGGATAAGAATCCATTAAATTTTAAGGCTAAAATAAATAAATGCTATTATAAATATTTGGGATATAGAGGCATGCTCACCATTAGATCTATATTGACTAGTTGACCCTAGATTTTGACATAATTAAACTTGATGGTCTCTGGGACATCATAGTTTATAAAAACAACTTTAAAGGTTTATAACTTGAGATAGAAAAAACTTCTAGAATCCAAATATTTAGGGTACCTTCTTGGAACTATAGACAACATCTCCATGAAAAAATTTGACCATTGTTGACTTTTTGAGTACCCACACTAAATACACAAACTTGCTAGTTCATTCATATCTGCATGACGTGTAGTGATAGTTTGGCTTTTGTTAAGATATAAGATGCATATTTATCTTTCCAAATGATCAAATAATACAACAAAACCTCACCAAGACATCTATGGATTCCTCAAAACCTCTTCTTTATCCTTATTAATTTGCACATATACCATATAGTCTCTGAGCTATAAAACACAACCTTGTGGTCATTCATGCACTAGTACTTCATGCTCTCTTTGATATCGATGACAACTTAAGACATCAAATGACTACTCTAATGAATTTCTTTCACATTATAAGAACTCAAAATAACCCATAGGGTCTTTGTAGCATGACCATGCCATTAATAACATCCACCATCTACCTATCCAAGTCAAAAATTGGACAAGTATCCAAGAACCTTAAAGAAAATTAAAGCACACTTTGTCATTGTCATTCTAGCACACATGACACCTTAGCAACATTCTTAGTAACCTTAGAGACATCAATTAAAAACCTCCAATAGGTAAAAGAAACATGCTTGGATGAAGTATCATTAGATAAAGTTGAAGATAAGGAGCATCATGAGATGGCTTTGGAAGTACAAGATGAGTTCATCTTCATTGATGACTTGTTTACATCTATTGTTTCACTTGAGAATAAGCTAAGAAGAGTGTCATTCATCAACAAGATGAAGATAAAAAGAGCAAGGTTGAAGAGGTGAATTTTTTCATGTCATCATTAATTTTATGGAGCAAGATATTATATAATCTTCCCCTTTGATCTAGGAGGAAGAGGTTATTTTTAGGTTATTTATATATAGTTAGTCTGCTTATGTTGTTGTCGTGTTCCCTAAGTTATTGATAGCACATGTGTGAGTCTTGTTTTATTTGTTTGGTGTGTTTTGAAGGTATAATTAGTTTCTCATGTAATAATCAAGGTTTGGTCAAGTCTTAAATTGAGTGCAATTGACTCCATCCCCTAATGGAAGGATAAGGCTACTAGTCTATTTAGCATTACAAGAATGATACCCCTATGAATCACCAAATTATTGATTAGATTTTAAACTCAAGTCAAAATGGGTCAATACCTATAATTTGAAACTTTCATAGGGTTTTCATGTGGTCTTTTCATGCCTTATATGGTCCTTAAAAGTCTTCATAAATATTTGCTATCATTGTTTAAGGTAGGTTTGGAGAAGGTAAGGTAATGTCTTGTTTTGGCCATATAGTGGTCTAGACATGTCATGGAGAGATAAAGCTTAGTCAAGTGGTGTTTTAAGTTTTTAGGATCTTATTAAAGCCATTTTATCTCTTAGTAAACTCTTACATGCATTTGATGATGTTTTGGAATGTTAAAGGTTCATTTATAAACTTTAAGGTAGTGAAAATGAGAAAAAAGGTGATTTTTGGCTAGCATCCATGTATGTCAAAGCTCCCAAATTTAAATTACATATAAAACAATTTAAAAGGACTTTTTAGTAGTTAAAAAACTACCACACCTATTATTAAGCTAGACAAAGGTCATAATCTTGAGTTTCAACACCTAAGAAGGGAGTTAAGAAACTTGTACATACTTATTGAGATCACTTGAAGGTAAAAATAGTTTCATAACATCCCTTGATATTCCCAAAGTTAGGAAAAAACATGGAAATAAGTTTTAATTCCAATAGTTGAAAAAATCTCTCTCTTTCCTCTATCACTTCATTGACAAGCTCATGAAGGCCATTTTCAACTACATGGTACAAGCCATACATGTAGAGTTTGGGGATAAGATTTTATATAGAATTTTATACCCATATGGGATTTAAATTTATTGCATTATTAAATGGATTTCTCTACTTATATTTATGAAAAATCATTAAGGAGCTAGACTACTTTTTTGACACTTATATCCCCATAGGCTGAGTTTTGTGCAATTTTAGTGAATGTGTGAACTCTTTAGATACATGAAACCAATTATAATTAGTTATAAAAGGTATTTATATGTATCATACACCTTCATTCACCATGTTGGCATGTCTGTATGGTCTTTTGTCAAAGAGAGTTTCGGTTGTGCATAATTTGAAAGTGACTATCAATATTTATGGGTTTCAAGGTTCTCTAGATGGTCTAATGCATCTAAGTGAATATTAATTATCTTATAACATATTAAAAATCCATTCATGGTCTTATCATCATCTAAACATTCTGTACTAGTTTCAAAAGGGTCACACTTTCATTTACTTCTTAGACCGTATTCTAGTGTGCCTGCATAACAAGTTGATTTGAGTGGGTTTGAATATGTATTTACAAAGAGATTGAGAGTAATTTTTTACTAATAAATTGTTGATACAATTAAATCATGATATTTTAACCCTAATATCTATGTTTTCATTCTTCAACTTCTATAACATAGGGTTACAGACCTATAGGTCTGTAGACTTGCAAGTCTATAGACTTATAGGTTTATGACTTTAAGAGAAATCTAATGGTGTCAACATTAAAATTTAAATGTATAGGAATTAAATAATTTTTATGGTTTTAATATTAAAAATTTCATAGATTAATTTATATTTCCAAATCACCTAAAGTAAAAGAAAGTTGAAGACAAGATAAACAAGCCTAATGCTCTTATAGGACTATGTAGGGAGATAATGAAGATAGAGGTGGTAATATACCTTGGAAATTTTATATGGGTATCATAATATAAATATGAAAGTAAAAACAATGGTTTGTATCTACTTTATGTTTCATAATGGAATTGAGAAAGGTTGAACTCAAGTTGTATGCTTAGACAGTCACCTATAGCCATCTATGTAGAAGATTGCCTTAGACAGTGGTGTTGGTGGAGTTTAAAGTTTCAAGTTATTCAAAAGGGTATTAAGATATTAAAAAAACATGATATATCCATTTATATATTTATATAGTTATAATAGAAGGCCATGAAACCCATAAAACATAGTCAAACCCTCAAATACAATCACACTATCCTAAATAGACACCTACAGTTCTGCTAAGCAAATGTAGGGGAGTTTCAAGATGGAAGTATGAAAATTTTCATGAAATAAATTGGGTTTAACTCAATAAAATTGTAAGTTTTCAAAACACCAAACTTGAAGTCAAGATAAAGCTAATAAGGGTTAGATAGGGTAGAGTACACAAGCCAAAAATACTCAGGTACAGGTATGGATATGAGGATGGAAGATAGGGGTTTAAAGTGATATGAAAATGGGAATTGAACCTTGTATAAGATGATAAATAACTCTCAATTAAGTTTTTTATTGAAAGATGCCATGACAAAGTTCAATGTTTGCTTCCAATATTGTAGAACTTCCCAAATGAATACACACATGCAGATGGTCAGCTATAAGTTTGTGTAAGTGACTAAAGATATTCCAAACTTGAGAAAATGATATGTGAGTGTTTTAATTTTATAAGATAAATCAAGGATATCAAGTCATTGGAGACACTTAAGCCATTTTCAAGGGAAAAAAAATTCAAGAAGATAGAGTCATTAGTCTTAAAATTATACACATAGGTATACATAGAATCAATTTTTAGTCTCTAGGTAGGGAGGCCTAATTAAGACCTAGTTAGGAGGGAGAAGTATCATAAAAATATATATCCACTCACTGTCTAATATTAAAATTAAACATGAAGTTTTAAGGCCATATTGGGTCCTATAATATGCTATGCCCCTAACCTATCACACGTATGAGGATAGTATTAGCCAACTTGTGGCTTACTTATCCCTCTTTGACATTATATTACATTTATATATGCTTTATTTTGATTATTAGGTCGGCCTATGAAGTAATTATGGCCTAGATAGACTATATATAGGAGGTAGTGGGTAATCATTTATCATCATATTGTGAATTCTGCTCTTACTGATGCTTGTGGAGGTTGCCCCCTTGAAGTGGCTTATCTATTATCATATATTTGGATATATTTCAATCATATTTGGATATAATTATGCTGTTATACTTAATTCTTGAAGTAATTTCATTACAAGTGGTATTAGAGCTGCGATTCGGGCAATCTTGTGGGTGAAACACTAAATTTTTAAATTTTGTGATATATAAAAAATTGTTATGAAATTATCTAAAACTTTTTACTGGACGTGTGAAACAATCAAATAAATCTTCCATTAAAATTTCAGCTCATTTGGATCTGTTTTAAAAAAGTTATCACTATTTTATGATTTTTCATAAAATTGCTCTATAGTGCACAATTTAAAGAATTTTTTTGAGTTATTTACATTTTTGGAAAGCTTATAAAAATTTGGCTATAGTTTTTTCTTTGTATATTTTGATTTGAGGTTGACATAATTCTAAAAATTACTTGGTCAAGGTTGGGTCAAAAGTGCCAATAAGGGTCGACATCGTAAAACCCTTTTATGGTAGGTCCACAAACTCGAGGCCAAGGAAAGGGTGTTGAAACTCTAGGTAAAACTCCTAACAAGGATGAGATGGAGTTAGAAGGGGGATGTACTAGACCCTTTATACTAGGGTTTTCTGACATAGATCACAAAGTGAGCCAGCTTGACTATAGTGTGCAAGGCATTCAGAGTGAGGTGCAAGACATACAATCTAGTATGCAATCCATATAAGATAGTTTGGGAGATATCATGATGGCTTTGAACATTAATCAGTCAAATCATTAAGCTAACTTTATTTCAAAAACCCACCAGGGTGGTTCTCCTAACTAGTCTACTTCAAATCTAACTCCATGGCCATAGAGGAACCTATTACCAAAGGTGGATATGCGCAAATTTGATGGAAAAGATCCACTTAATTGGCTCAACCAAATGGAAAGTTTTTTTTACCTACATCATATTCCAAGTGGATATAAGGTTACCATGGCATCCTTGTATCTTGAACATGATCAATTCATTTGGTATCGATGGTTGTGTGCTCAAAAGAAAAAGATGACTCTCAATGTCACCTGGTTAGTTTTTACAGAGGAGCTACAATTACACTATGGCAATAGTGTGATGAAGAATTACTTTAGCCAACTTGGAAAAATTGTGACAAACTAGCTCCATCAAGGATTATATTCATCATTTTCAGAACCTATCCTTACATGTGGATACAATTTATGAAGCAAACTTGAATGATCTATATTTGGGTGGACTCAAGGACCACATTCAACATGAGGTATGCATGTTTAATCCACTTAATATTTATGATTCTATTATCCTAGCATGTAGAGCTAAGGAAAAACTCATAGCCAACAAGAAGTAGCCATTCACTCACTTCAAATATCATAGCATATCATCACCAACATTTCCTCCACCTACTAGATTGACCCCTTAACAAATTGAAGAGAAGCGTGCAAAAGGATTATGTTTTGGTTGTGATAGCAAGTGGGTTAAAGGACATAGATGTGATGATAAGAAGTTATTATACATTGAGGGACCAAATGAAGATGAAGAAGTAGATAATGCCTCTAATTATGATGAAGAAGATATAGAGGAAGTACCTAAAGATTCCCAACCTACAATCTCTTGTCATGCACTTGAAGGTATTAGCACTCCATAAACTCTTAAGATAGTGGGGTTCCTCAAGAAATAGAAAGTGACAGTGTTGATTGATTTAGGGAGCACACATAAATTTATAAACCATAAGTTGGCCACTCGATTGAACTATTTCATCTACCCAACACCAAAATTTCAGGTCATGATTGCAGATGGTGGCACAATTAATTGTTCAAGCAAATGCCATAGTATTAAGCTTACTATGGGTGGGTACAATCTCGACTCTCCTATGTTTTCTATTCCCATGGGTAACATAGACATTATTTTGGGAGTCTAATGTCTCACAACCTTAGGTACCATTGAGATGAACTTCCAAGAACTATTCATGCACTTTCATTCTGAAGGTAAGAAAATTGAACTACATGGATTATATGCAAAATCTCCATAATTGATTAGTTCACATCAGATGACCTAGATGCTAAAAAAGGGGGCAGAGGGAATTATTGCATGATTATGCTCCATAGATGTTCAACCCACATAGGTATCTACACATCCTGATCTACAAATAATTCTTGAAGACCACTCATCTATTTTTGAGGCCATGCCAAAAGGATTACCACCAAAAAGAGAAGATGATCATGCCATTCAACTAATTCTAGGTAGTCAACCACCAAATATCAGATCATATAGATATCCATATGCACAAAAGAGTGAAATTGAAAAGATGGTCCATGAGATGCTGGAGGCAGGGATCATCAAGCATAGCCAAAGTGCATATTCATCACCAGTGGTCATGGTGCAAAAGAAGGATGGCACATGGAGGATGTGCCCAGATTATAGGGAACTCAACAAGTACACCATCAAAGATAAGTTTCCTATTCCAGTAATTGATGATTTACTTGATGAGTTGCATGGTGCTAATTATTTCACAAAATTGGATCTTCACTCAAGGTACCATCAAATTATAATCAAGGATGAAGATGTTCATAAAACTACTTTTAGAACACATGAAGGCCATTATGAATTTTTTATAATGCCCTTTGGCCTTACAAATGCACCATCTACTTTTTAGAGCTTGATGAACACTATTTTTAGGCATTTTTTAAGGAAGTTTGTGCTAGTTTTCTTTGATGACATATTGATTTATAGTCAGACATGGGAAGCACATCTGCAACATGTGAAATAGGTGTTGATAGTTTTTGAGAAGCACCAACTTTATGCAAAGCCATCTAAATGTGCTTTTGGAGTACAAGAGGTAGAGTACCTCGATCACATTGTTTCCCATGAAGGGGTCAAAGTTGATCCCCAAAAGATCAAAGCGATAATGGAATGGCCCATGCCAAAAACTCTCAAAAACCTTTGAGGGTTCCTTGGACTAATAGGTTACTATAGAAGATTTGTGAAAGGTTATGGCAGCATAGCAGGTCCACTCACTGCATTGCTAAAGAAGGATGTTTTCCATTGGAATGATGATGCCACCAAAGCATTTGAGAAACTAAAAGTAACTATGTGCACCACTCCAGTTTTGGCTACTCTAGACTTCTCACAAACATTCACTGTTGAATGTGATGCTTCTGGGTCTAGATTAGGGGCAGTACTAATGCAGGAAGGAAGACCCATTGCATTTGAAAGTCATCAATTCAAAGGTAAGAATATACAAAAACCTATCTATGAGAAAGAAATGATGGCTATTCTTCATGCAATTAAATAATGGAGGCCTTATCTGATGGGTAGACACTTTAAGGTGAAAACGGATCATGATAGTCTCAAATACTTTTTGAAGCAAAGATTATCATTCGAGGAACAACAAAAATGGGTAACCAAAATGTTGGGTTATGATTTTGAAATCATCTACAAGAAGGGTAAAGATAATGTAGTAGGAGATGCACTACCCAGATGGGATGCATCCACAGAAGCATAACTTTGTGTAATGTCCATATTGCAAGTAGATTGGGTGGATGAAGCTAGGTTAGAATGGGAGCAAGACAAGGATACATAGGTTCTGATTCAGAATATCCAGCAAGGTAATTTATCCTCTAACAAATTTTAATGGAAAGGCAATGTCCTATGGTATAAGGGTAGGTTATACTTGTGCAAAAATTTATAGCTTAAGCATAAGATTCTTGTAGAGTTGCATGCATCTCCAATTGGGGGACACTCAAGGTTCTTGAAAACTTATCATAGAATTAAGAAAGAATTATTTTGGGAAGGACTCAAGGGAGATGTACAAAAGTTTGTGGAAGAATGCTTGATATGCCAATAGAATAAAGGTGAAATAGTTAAGACCCCAAGTTTGTTACAACCATTAGCAATTCCTAGTCAAAGGTGGGAGGAGGTTTCCATGGATTTCATCACTAGGTTGCCTTGTTCTGAAGGTAAGAATGTTATTTTGGTCATTTTGGATAGGCTTACAAAATATGCCTATTTTTTTCCCATTTTTAGCAAATACAGTAGCGGCTATTTTTATGGAAGCAGTTCTCAAATTACATGGAACCCCAAAAATAATTGTAAGTGATCATGATCCTATTTTCACCAATAATTTCTAGACTAAACTATTTTCTTGTTTGGGTACTCAACTAGCTCATAGCTCATCTTACCACCGTCAATCTGATGGACAAACTGAAGTGGTTAACAAATGTTTAGAGGGGTATCTCTATTGTTTTGTATCAGATAAACAAGAAAAATGGGTTAAATGGCTACCACTTGTAGAATGGTGGTATAACACATCTTTCCACACCTCTTCTAAAATGTCTCCATTTCTATCACTATATGGTTACCATCCACCTTCCATCACTTCTTCATTAAAGGTGCACACCAAGGTTCGAGATGTGGAAGAACACATTCAACATCAACAAGAGGTTTTGGCTAGTTTGAGAGAGAATTTGGCCTTGGTACAAAATAGGATGAAGCAATAAGCAGATCAACACCGTAGTGAGAAATTTTTTGAGGTGGGTGACTAGGTATTTGTTCATTTGTATCCTTACGAGCAGATGTCCTTAAAGCAATAGAAAAAGGACAACAAACTTGCTCCTAAGTATTATGGCCCTTATCAGGTTCTACAAAAAATTGGAAGTGTGGCTTATAAGCTCAAATTACCTCATTCATCTCACATACACCCAGTATTTCATGTTTCTTATTTGAAGAAGGTCATTGCTTAGAAGGTTTATGCCCAAACAGAGCTCCCAGAACTAGATGAAGAAGGATGAGTCATTTTGGAACCAGAGAAGATCCTCCAAACATGTACTAAGAGGTTGAGAACTAGAGAGATTAGGGAATATTTGATCAAGTGGAAAAACCAAAGCAGTGAAGATGCAACTTGGGAAGGTGAAGATTTTCTGCAACAACATCCAGAGTTGTTCAATGTTGAGGACAACGTTGGTTTGAAGGGGAAGGGCATGCTACGCCCCTAACCTATCACATGTATGAGGATAATATTAGCCAACTTATGGCTTACTTGTCCCTCTTTGACATTATATTACATTTATCTATGCTTTATTTTGATTAGTAGGTTGGCCTATCAAGTAACCATGGCCTAGATATACTATATATAAGAGGTAGTGGGTAATCATTTATCATCATATTATGAATTTTGCTCTTACTGAAGCTTGTGGAGGTTGGCCCCTCAAAGTGGCTTATCTATTATCATATATTTGGATATATTTCAGTCATATTTGGATATAATTCTGCTGTTATACTTAATTCTTGAAGTAATTTCATTACATAATATGCCTTCATATTATCAATATCATTCATACAACTCTCTACACTAAAAGCTTTACATGCTTTTAGGGTTACAAGGAATGAAACCTAATTGAATATTTTGGTAGAGAACAAGTTCTTTGGGATATATTGAGACTTAAAAATGTATTTTTTTAGGTTTGGTATGGTGTTAATAGGCCATCCATGAATATATGATAATCATAAGAAGAATAATAAGAATTCATGTTTTGACACTTATATGCAAGATTGAACAAAGGAGATGAAGAGTCTAGACACCTAGCAAGAGAATGAAGTGATGGGTCAAAGAGACCATAAATGGTTAAGTTAAGAGGTGTCAAGAGTAGATAAAATATGTAGAATAACTTAAATTTACCATCAATAAGGCCATTTATCATTCAATAAGCCAAACCAAAGGGAAGTTTTAGAGAGCAAGTCAAGGTGTCAAGCAAGCATCCTAAATCCTATGTCGTTTGGAGAAAGAGATCATATTCAAATGATATAAACATGGAATGTTGGGTATGTTTATGTAGTTTTATAAATCCTCTATTTTTTTAACTCATGATACACTTGTCAGCTCTCTCTCTCTCTCTCTCTCTCTCTCTCTCTCTCTCTCTCTCTCTCTCTCTCTCTCTCTCGCTCTCTCTCTCTCTCTCTCTCTCTCTCTCTCTCTCTCTCTCTCTCTCTCTCTCTCTCTCTCTCTCTATCTCTCTCTTTATGCCCTTCTCTTTTTTCTCTCTCACCTTCTCTATATAATGAGCCTTAATTATCTAATTTTGTATCCTCCACCTGGGTATAGTGAATTCATACACATTTTCAGCCTTTGATCAATGAGTAAAAACCTATTTTTACCTTCTTCATAGACTATTTTAATGTGCATGTTAGACTAGTTGATCTTGATAAGTGATAGATTTAATTCCTTGGCATGTTGTCTTTGTTAGCATTCACATTCAGTTTGAAAGTCCTTTTATAGTTCTCTTGAAATGTTCAATGAAGTCTGTATGAGTTTAGTGAGTTATCTTTTCACTAGTGTTTGTTAGGATTAGTTTTCACATTGAGTGATTTTTTTTATTTATGGGATGGTGAAAAATAACTAGTTAAGTATTTACCATAAAGTAAATGGTACTTAATATTATGTAAGCTAGTAAGTAATATATTATTGTTATGTAACAATAATATATTTGTTATTGTATTATTTGTGTGAGATTTAGTTGTTAAACCAAACTCATGTAAATAGGTCTAGAGGTTTTATAGGTGATAGAAATTAATGGAGATAATATAGGAACAAGGTTCCTATATATATGTAACCTCATGTATTGATTATTAATCAATGAAAATAGTGAAAAAACAATATCAATATTCTTGAAAAATTGACATGTGTTTAGCTCCATTATTCATTAATGTCATTTGTTTAATCTTGTACAAACTCTGATAAACCTCTTCAGTGTCATGTAATGACCTCTTAAACTAGTCCTCTTAGATTAAGCTTAATTCATAAACCTCTATGTGAAATACTAATATAGATATGTAGATTTGGATTAGTTTCATGTGTAGGTTAGGCTCTTGTTTGAAGTGAAATTGCATTTGGTTAGTAATGATCATTTTAAATCTGGTGCATCACCTCATTAGGTTAGGTTTATTTCATGTTTTCTCTATCCTTTTCATCTCAATAAGTTAGTATCATAGGTGATGATCTTACATATATATATCAAGGGAGTTATCCCTTTAATCTAGAGTTTTACCGACACTATAAATAACCCATAGGTCTAAGGGTAATCACATTGTTTCACTTAATTGGATTAGGCTTGAACTGCTTCTCCAAGGGTGTAAAATTGAGTGATAAAAGGATAGTCAACCAAAAATGTAATGCTTCAATTGTTAAGGAACCATAACCCTCTTTTTTTGACCCTAGCAATGCAAATTCCATAGTTCTAGTTTTTATGGGTGGTATAGCTTATGATCCCTTAACTATAGGGATTTTTATGCCCATTTATATAGTTCCTATAACACTTGAGCCAAATCCCCATATTGATATTATCATTATGACCATGTATAATACAAAAATCCAAATCCTGAGAGGGGAATGATGTCTTCTGTATGATGCTATGAAATATCATATTCAAAAACTTCATGAAGAAAATATGATTTTACAAGGGTAATTGACACATAAATAATATAAATTATAGAATAATGATATGGAGATCAATGGTTTGATATAATATAATAATAGGATGTCATTTGTTAATCATCAAGTTCAAGTAGAGGCAACTTGTAATGGTTACTCCATCCACTTAAAGGATTTTTTTCACAAATTTAAAATGGGTAGGTTGGCCTTTTGGTTGTTTGACACAAAAGTTACTTCTCATTTATTTTGTGTTGGATTTTTTATGCAATCATAGTTAGGGGTATCAATGAAGAGATGCCTTAGACCAAACAACCTTCAAAATTACATGGTGAAATATTGTAGCAAAATATAAAAATAATAAATGGATTTTGTGATTTTATTTCAACAAATTTAAAAATAAATTAAACACAATAAAAACAAAATGACAATCTCAAATGAGATACATTACCTTAAATCCTTAGATCTCTTCTTGCTAACTAATGGTCTTTGCTAATATAACTATTTATTATAATGCTACATACTATCCTTAATATCATTAACTTAAGTGTATGGGAATGTTTATATAGTCACATACCCACCTTTTTCAAGTAATGATCTAAAAAATTCATAAAAGCATTAAAATTTGTAACACATTACCATGTACCACAAACATTAAATGCTAAATATAATACCAAAGCACCATAACATATCACAACATAAGATATCACAAAAAACAAATCACAAAGTGGGATTAGACAAAACACCAACAAAATTTCATGATTCAAGGAATTAAATGCAAAAGGTTAGGAATTTTAATAACTCCTTAACCAGAACACATCACAAGAACATGTGTGCCTAGAAAAAAATATGCACATGACAAGGTGTGTGGAGTTGTAATATTGAAACTCAATTCAAAACACTTCATAACCAAAGGATATATAGAATATTTATTACATGATGATCCAAAAAATTTTACCACTACACATTGATATTTTACATAAGATATCACAAGCTTAAAAATTAAAGTTGAGAAATAGAACTCTTTGACATCATAAGACTCCAAATAGAATAAATAATTGCACAATGACTCACAAATGATAATAAGCTATGGTGTCAACATGGCCATGTAAAATAAAAACACGAGTGCACAAAGTGAGTGCATAAAAAAAATAAAAAATGGATCTATGCATGCACAAAAGTAGTGCAAAAAAATACAAAGAGATTGCATGACACAAGACTTACACACAATAGAACTTGGATAATTATCTAATATAAAAGTTTTTGGTTGATGTAGGATTACAATTGAACTTGGATACTTCTACATCAAATACCATAGGTAATAAAAGAAACATGATCTCCTACTCATGCACCTTCTGAGAGCTTTGTTATTAATATTATTTATTTTCAACTTCTAATGTACTTATCCATGTTGCATATTTAATTTTTTGGTCCTTAAACTTAACCAAATATTCTTAACAATCTCTATTTCACATTGTATTATTTATTTTTGAATCCATCACCATTTCTAATCAATCTCTAATCAACTTCTTTGGGAATTTACAATCTCTAATCAACTTCTTCAGAATTTGAATTTACAATTTTACTACTCTATCTAGGATAACGATAAAAATATTCCACATTGAAAATAGGTGATGTACCTATACCTTCAATAAACTCAATTTCATATGTATTTGTCACAAAATTTTGTAACACATCGCATGGTCCAATTTTATTCCACTTCAATTTATCATAAGTTCCCTTTGTAAATGTTTCCTTTCTTAAATATGCTAAGTATCCCACTTGATATTATACTTATATTATGTTAACAACACTTCATGACTCATACTATGTAGATTTTATTTCTAATTATTTATGTAATTGCTAATGTAAGTTACAATATATTCAAAAATAATTTGGTTTAAACACTCTTCTTTCACTAAGGTATGATATCACACAATTATACAACACCCCTTGTAATTTACCAATAAAAAATATGAAATGGTGTACCTATGGAACTTTGATTAACTAAATTGTTATAAACAAACCTAGCTCTAAAATTATATCCCATATTCTTGGCTTAATTTTAATCAAACATTAGAGTAAATTACCAAGACTTACATTGACTACCTCTATCTATCCATCCATAGCAGAATGATATGTTGAACTAATTGGTATTCAACTTATTTCACAATGTCCTCTATAAATGTGAAACAAACTTCACATCCTTATCTAATACTATGCTACGTGAAACTCCATGCAACCTTACATATTATTTAATAAAAGTTAGCAAAGTATATCAAATCATTTATTTTTTTGCAAAAAAAAAATGTATGATCTTTGAAAATATATCCACAATCACAAATATGGAATCATGTCCTATATATATTATAGGAAACCCTAAAACAAAATCCATTCTAATATCTTCTCATGTTCTATCTAGAATAGGAAATGGTTGATATAACCTTGCATTTAGAATTTTCCCTTTCTCCAATTATAAAACTATATATTAATGCACATTTTTTCATAAATATCTACTCATTCATGAAATAATTAATTCTCACCAAATATCGAATATGTTTTTTCATAACTAAAATGACCTAATAAACCTCCACTTACTTCTCCTTAGTCAAATTTTCATGCATTAAACTTCTAGGTATACATAATTATCCTCCTCAAAATAAAAATCCTTGCATAAAATAATCTAGCCATGGTTGTCTAGCCCACTAATTGTTTCTATGCATTATTTCCATGTATATATGAAATATACACCATCCTCATAATCTCTTTCATAGTTTCAAATCCTATGACTTTCACTTGCATTTTATTCAACAATAAAGACCTTATACCTACCATATTTGTAACATTATTGGAATTACCACTCTCGTGCTTCAACACAACTGAGTAAATCTCCATAAAATCAATGCACTTCATATGTATTTAGTTCATTGATGGATTGTATACACCACTAACTTCTTAGGAAAAAAATAGTGCCTCCACCTTTTGAGTGCTTGCACTATGGAATAAAACCCTTGATCATACGCTAAATGTTTATTATTACCATCATTCAAATTATCACTAAAGTAATTTTTAAGAATACCTTATTGATTCATTAACTCTCTTATTTTTCCACTCTAATTTAAATATCCATAATATACTTTACTAAAATATTTCAACACTAACACTGGCTATTTAGTTACCTTCTTTTTCAATTTTTGGAAACTATGCTATTCTTTTGCACTCTAAACAATGACTTATTATCCTTGGACATCACCCTAGTGATCATTACACATATATGTTTGAAATTCATGATGAGCTTATTGTAAAAAATTTAAGGACATGAAATTTTCATTATTCAAATGTGACCCCATGTGACATCCACTCAAGTATAACTTACACTATTTGTAGATTCATCTTCAATCCTTCTCAAGAAATTATAAAACTTAAGTATACTAACCCATTTGTCATGAAACTACATTTCTTCAAATTTTCTAAAAATTGCTCATATCGTAAGCACTAAAACACTTTTCTTAAATTTAATATGTGTTATCCCTTTGTTCTACTAAAAATCAAATGTCATCTAGATATACTATGAAATACTTACCTAAATATAGTTTGATTAATTCATTCATGAGTTTTATGAATGTACTCAGCGTGTTACTCAACCCAAATGGCATGAATATCCATTCATATAATCCTTCATATATTTTTAATGCAATATTTAAATTATTACCTTCCCTTATATGAAACTTGATGATATCCAGTCCTCAAGTAAATATTCATTAGGTAATAATCTCCACTTGAGAAATATATCAAATCATCCATACATGAAAATGGAAATTTATATTAATAATAATATATTTTATGGATATGTAATTAGTAAAAATCATCCATTCACCTTCATTATTAAACACTAACAGTTATATAACTATGCATGAGATTAAAATTTATCTTATCGACCCTTTATCTCACAACTCTTGATCTTTTTTTCCATCACTACATTCTGATTAGGTGTCAATGTATATACCAATTTGTTTGAAAAATTTGATCATAGATTCAAATCCATTCAATGAATTATAGTTCACATGGGTAGCAACTAGTCTAATAGATAATTATAAAATATATCTACAATCTCACTCAGCTAGTGCTTCACTTCACACAAAATTAATTCTTTAGTTACACTTGTGCTTATAACTTGCATGAGCTTTGATATTAATGCATAACATGCACTCTCCTTCACCACTCTAAGGAATTATTTTCTAAAAATCATAAAATCTCTTTAAACTTTGTTTAATTCATCAAAATTATCCTTCAATGGGTTTAAAGTGTGTGTTACTCATTTTATCATTGTATAAGTGTATGTGTAATCATCATGCTACATGATCCTATCAAACTTCTAAGGCCTTCCAAGTAACACTTGGAAAACATCCATGGGAATTATGTAACATGGAAATTAATTCTTGTACTAATTATTTTGAAAACTTTTTAGACATTTATCATTCACCATAGTTTTATATCCCTACAAAAACCAAGATAATCTATAAGAATTTAGATCTACAATCCTCTTTAGACCAAGTTGTTTAATCAAATATTTTAAAACAAGATTTTCTATACTACCAATATAAAAAATAAGCTTAAAAAACTTACCTCTAGACTTGAAAATACTTATGGATATATTATTCCTATAAAAAATATTATTCTTTTGATTTTTAGTTTCAACAACACCCTCTTCATCATGAGTACTTCTCCAATGCTACTACCTTCATTATGCACATGTGGTAACTTAAATGATCTATACCTAATTTTACCACATATGAAACATGCACTCATGGATCCTCTTATCTAATGTTTCCATAGTATGCTTTACCTCTAGTAAGATTTATTTTTCTACTTTTCACAGTAATATTATGATGACAAATGTTAGCTTATTATTCTTTTGTATATTAACCTCTATTGTTTCTTCATTATCCTCCCACATATGAAAACATTTATCTTCCATTCATTGGGACTTAATATCTATCAAAATAATTCTTCTATGTATTTAGCATGGATTGATAGGATTATATAACATATTGTAATGGATCATACCAAACTCATCTTTTATGTAAATGCATAATCCATTCATATAGGTCAAAATATTTTTTTATGTCATGTTCAACATGACCTATTCTAATGGTGAATCTATAAAAATGGTTAATTTAATATATCACATTCATCTCCCCCTCTCATAAATTTTGAAACTTATTAAACAAACAAAGTTAACTATTAATCAACAGGTATTAATTTATTCTTCAAATTCACAACTAGTTAATCCTAGTTCTTGATCTTATCTTTACCTCTATAAATCTTTTCATATATACATAATCCCACCACATGGATGTGTGACTGTTCAACTTTATGCATGAAAATTTGACCTTTTTGAGATCTTATAAATTTTCATACTCAAAATATTTCTTTAACTCAATAATCTAATCAATGAGTTATTTAGGATTTGAACTCCTTAAATAACTAGGATTTCCCAACTTTAACTTACTACTCATCCTTGCCATTGCACATAGGAATATGTATTCAAGTTTATCCACCTCTTGTTTTTATACAACCTATTTCCCAAACATTTAATTTTTAACTTCATTGTCACACTTATATTATAATAATAAAAACTTGGTGTTACATGATCTCCATAGATTCTAAATTTCCTTGCATATTTATCATCAATTCTACCAAGTTTGTAATTATTAGTGCTCTTGCAGTGAATCCTACTCAGTGTGATTTTTCCTTGAAATAAAATAATAAATAATACAAATTTAACCCAAATATTACTATAATATTTATTCATCATTTTATACCCTCACTCACAAATGCATAAAATATTATACAATCACTCATTGTCAAGGAAAAAACCTTGCTTTGATACCAAATGATACAATTGTAGTTAGGGGTCTTAATGAAGATATGACTCAAACCACATAAAATTATTAATTACACAATAGAGTAATGAAATCAAATGAAAAAAGGAAAATTTGATTATTTATTTTATTTCAATAATAATAAATACATCTTGTGGATATAATAAAAAAACCATAATAATCACAAATGAAATGTTTACATCAAATCCTCAGATCTCTCTTTGCTAACTCACATTATTTACAAGTATAGATATTTATTATAATAATACATATAATCATTAATATATCTAAACCAAATGTAGGTGAATGTTTATATGGTCAAAAGACCAACTTAATTACAATAATGATCTCAATAACCCACTATAAGCATTAAATATTTATAACACATAACCATGCACCACAAACATTAAATGTTCATTACAAACCCAAAAGTGCCATAACACATCACATAAAAAAACATCATGCTAAAGTACATCACAAAGTGACATTAAATGAAACTAAAAAAACATTATATAATTCAAGTAGCTAAATGCAACTAGTTAGGAATTATAAGAAATCCTTATCCATAACACATCAAAAGAACATGTGTGCCTAGGAAAAAAAATTAACAAGATAAGTTGTGTGAAGGTTGAAACCTCACAATCCAAGTCACATAATTCACAATTAAATAATGCACATTATATTTCTTTCTCAATGACCCAAAAAATTATACCACCACACACTAAGATGCTACATAAGATATTGCAAACTACACATGCAAAATTATATAATAGAGCTCTTCAACATCATAAGACTCCAAGCCTTATTTTTTACATGGAAATAAACAAAAAAATTCATAAATCTTATGTGACATAAGAATTTCACACAAAAAAGGTTATCCTATTTTCTAATCTAGATTTTTTTGGTTGGTGTAGGATTACAAGTGAACTTAAATGCTCCTACATCACTTTTTCTCTAGTCCAATTGAAATTATGGATTTATTATGTGACTTTTATCAACTTGATTATGTTTTTATCCATGAAAATAATTGGATTACAAACCCATTTTTATAGGATTTTATGTTAAGATATTTTTGTTCCTACCAATGTAATGAAATTAAAAGAAACTAAGAATTGTTGGTCAAGCACAAGGAGGAAAATTTCCATAGGTTAGTGATTAGGGAAAGCATGAAAGACATAGGGAAGTAATTAATGATCTAAAATTCTTGATTATAAATATTTTATATCCTTAATGTTAAGAAGAAGTAGTTTGATGTTCATTACCATTATGTAAATTTATCTAATGATATTATTATAGAAACCTTTATAAGATGTGTCAATAGATGGAGGAAGATCACTCCCATTATATAAAATAAAGAATCATTTTAAATGTATAATTTTAGTGTTTCATTCATGAGAGATAAATTTTATGTTAATGGTCTGTGGACACAATTGGACTAATTTTAGGTGTCATCTACCACTATTCTAATACTCAATCCTTGATTGGAAATATAAGACTTGGTTGGATTTGTTAGTTGAATGATCTAGGTGGAGAAAATTTGAGAAAAATAAGTTTTCTTGATGAGATGTATTATGGTTAAATTATCCACCATGAATTTAAAAGTAAATGTTATTTTTACATTTATAACTACTTGTATAGAAACTACTGGTATTACACAAGGACATGCAATTAGATAAGTTTGGGGATATTTATGAGGAATAGAAATGGAACCCATTTTATAAATTATTTCCTTTAACTCTATAGCATTTTTTAATTTAATGAATCCATTCTTAGCTTATATCCATACTTTTGTCCATGATAATATAAACCTTATAAGTTTCATATGTTTTTTTTATCTCCTTAAGGATTATGGTTTTCTATATGAAATTACTATGATCTATTTTTATAAAATTTAGTATACTAGTGGTTGATCAAGAATGTAAGGTTCTCTTTTCATCTTGAACTTCATGTATTTTCTTTCACGTCCATAGCCAATATGTAACGTTATTTATGTCCATTGCATTACACAATGTGTTGGGTTACATTATCCATAGCCATTTCACTATGTTAATTGTAGCCATTGCTATAAATAATCTTTCACATTACTAAAAACCATTCATTCATTGACATCGTATACTATGTGAGGAATTTTCTATTAGGATTTGAGAGTATGACTATTGTGGATAAAACAAGATTGTTGATGATTTGTAGTTAGGAATGTTAACACAACATATTATTATTATTATTTCTCCACCAAAACCATTAGATTGAATGTTTTAAAAACCTCTATAACAATTTAGGGATGATTTTGCATTTCTAATATATTCATAGTTTTTTGTATTCATGCTTTGTTCTTTATATATTGTATATGTAACAACTTATTGTGATTAATTAATAAGTATTTACCTCACATCTATTTATGATGGAGATGTATACTTTTGGGATAGTTCAAATTAACCTATAAAGATTAATTCATAATTAATTGTCTAGAATAAAGGAGTAATTATAATAATTTCATATCAATTTATTTATCAATACATAATCATTATACTTATAATATCAATATTATTTAGTGTAATTAGTTTTAATGAAGGAGAGTATTTATACATCAGTCCAACCAAGAAGGGGCTTACTTGATAGGATTCATTGTTTATTATTTAAATATATTAGAGAAGATTGATCTAGTTGTGTTCATTATTCCAATTCAACATTTCAATCCCAATGATATTTATGATTTTATTCTTTCTTCATTTTAATTAAATAATGAGTTATTTCCTTTAATGTATTTAATATTTTAAGAATATACTTTGTTGGAAGATTCCAAATATAAATTAAATATATGTTTTTGGGTGATTTACATTTTAGTTTTTTCATTAATTTATTAGTTTATATTCCCACAAAATTTATATTTTAATTCATATATACAAAATAAAAATATAACATTAAACACTCAACTTGGGAAAAGGACCTACTATTGTATATACAATGTTGACCCCTAGTCATAAAAACATCTATATATTGATAAGTTAAATGTATTGACCTATAATGTGTGAAACGAGTGACTTTTGAATATGTACCAAATGAGATGTTTATTAGTGTAAGTATTTATTTTCTCAGATTTATTTATTTAGGAATATCATATTTTCTCACATTGAGTTTTCTTGCATTTGGGGCATATTCTTTTTTAGGTGGAGATAGTGTGTCATATATGTCATAGATTTGACCAAAAGACTAGGATGTAACTCCCTTGAATATCTATTCTAGGTATGGGAGTACTCTTCTATTACATGCACTTGTGACCACCTTTTCTAGAGGATTTACATTTTTATTCCAAGGGTGATTTGACCACTATTTGATGAGGAATTATTTGCTCTCTTATATGTATGTTATACTTGAGCCTAATTCTCTTAATGAAAAGTTTGTTTTCTCCATTTGATTTGTATCATTCAATTATCTCTTTTGTTATTTAAAATTTTTAAGATATTTGGTGGTGTGCACTCACTTATTATCTCATGTGACCATTTGACCTTCACATTTGCTATATCTAGACTGGGAATAAACTCTGATATGGTATCAGAGCCACTCATGGAAAATGTTTATCTAGTTATTCTTTGCTAAGATTTTTTTGAAATCTTGAGATTTATTGCATAATCAAGATCATATGTGTATATTAATTTTTCATTAAGATATGTCTATTACTTCTATCATACATTTGCAAGCTTTATAATGTTGGTATATGGAAGCTCTTTGGAGATATAATGTTCTTGTAGTTTTATCAACTTCACTATAGCTTAGAAGAGGCATTTCAACTTGAGAAAATATTTTTCCATCACATTTCATTTTTTGTGGCTTCATAGTTTAGATTTGATTTTTCATTGCTCATGTCTAGTTTTCCATACACTTGTTATTTGTATAATGACATCAAAGCATTGAGAATCATGCCAAAAAATTTCTAGGTTTAGTGTACCTTAGTTTTAGATTTTTGAATCATATTGAAAATTTGAAATTATTTAAGAAATGCAAGAGTTATTTCATTTTTATTAACTAATACTAAGAAAAAAACTAAATCTTATAGTTTAGAGATTGTTGCTAAATGTTATTTATTATTTAAAATTAAAAACAATATATTGTGGGAGGATTGGATAAGGCTTGTAATTTTATTAAGGGGTCTGACATTTCATTATGATTTTATTGACTAGTTGAAAGGCTATGTTCACTCCCTTTCCACTTTTGCATTTAAACTTTTAGTACAAATTATTTAAATAGCCATTACTGATGGGAAATGTAATTTGTTAAAAAAATTTATTAAAAAATCAAATTGAGTGCCATATTTTTAAAAAACTTATGTTATTCCATCCTCTTTCCATTGGTTTAATTTCTTTTTTAAATTCACTAAAGTTATAAAGTGCCATATTTTTGGGGGTTTGCTACTTCGCCCACTTTTTGCATTATCAGTTGAGCCCAACAACCTCACCTTGTTTGCAAAATAATGTTTTTTTTATACATCCAATGATTAATCTACACACACTACTAGATGAGTCTGACATTTTTTGAGCATGCATTTACAACATTTAGGGGTTTCACCATTTCATAGTTTAGTGGGGCATGCTTTTTCTATGTCACTCTTTAATTTATGCTTGCACTTTCATTTTTTTTACAGCTAAACTTACACTACTACCACAACTTATTTCTACACAAATGGATTTAATTTCAATCAAGTCACTAACTCCCTTTAACTATCATGAATGGAAAATAAAGATGAAAATCATTCTAAGGAGTAAGGGTTTGTATAGGATAACTATAGGTGATGCAACTAAACCTAGAACAAATGTAGAGATAGTTAAGTGGTATAACTATATTGATGAAACCTATGGGCTATTATGTATTTATTTAACACCTAATCTCTTATTTCACTTAGAGACTTACAAGTCACATCATGATGTATGGACCATTATAGGTAAACTATTTGGGGAGAAAGATTTGATGAGAGGTCATGAGCTTGAGAATGAAATCATTAGTCTAAGTCCTTAAAAATTTGACACCCTTAAATATTTTTTCAATAAGTTTAATTCCTTAATATTTAGGTTATAATAATGTGGGATAAAGAAATAAGATGATTAACTTATTCTTTCTATACTCTCTAAACTAGGTCCTCATTATTCAGTCTTTGTGTCTACTTTCCATGCCACTAAAAGTGATCTGACCACTACATAACCAAAAAATAAGACAAGTTAATCCAGATGGGCACATTAAAGTCCAAAAAATCTTAATCCCTAATTATTGGGAATGGGAAAGAAAAAACTTTAAACAAAGAGAAGAAAAAAAAGAATAATTATCAAGAGAAGAAGAAAGAATCAACCTTTACCAAAACCTACATTGAAGCCTTCTCTTCTAATGGAAAACCTAAGAAAGAGAAGGTTAAGTATGTCTACTTTAATAAAAATTGGAATGATGAAAACAATTTCATGAAGAAGCAAATAGATCACTTAACTCATCTCATGGAGAAGAAGAACATAGGTGTTCTTGAGTCCATCAATCAAAATTCACCTACCCAAGATTTTACTAAGGAAAAGGGCAAGAGGAAATAAAAAGAAAAGGTTAAGGATCTTTCAACAATTGTATCTTCAACATATTCATAGGTTATTGACTTGGGTTCTTCTAACCACATGGGCTCTTCACCAATTGAGTTTTCTTCTTTAAAGCCTTATAGCGTGTCTTTTATTAGTTTGGGTGATGATACATCTATACCAGTTATAGGGAGAGGGTTTATTGAAATGGAAGGAGGAACATTAAATAATGTTCTAATTGTTCCTTATCTTTCAAAAAATATCATATTTTTGTATCAAATCACTCATATTATCAAAGGCATGAGGGTTAGGTTTGTACCAGATTTAATTATCACTAGGGAGTTGCATAGTGATTCTACAGTGGTAGTGGGTAGGGCATATCACCAAGATAGGTTATACACCTTCTCACATTTTTGACCTAATTATTATTCAAATCCATTTTTGACTCATCCAAATAGAGTTAAAAAATTATATCATGATATTTTTGGCCACATTAACTACCTCTACCTTGAAAAAAATAGCAAAAATGACATGGTCATAGGCTTGCCTTGAGTCTAATTTTCTAAGAGACTTTGTGAGGGTTTCTCTCTTGGAAAACATCCTAAAGAAAAATTTGAAAAAGTAAAATCTAAGAAAGATTCAAAATCATTGGAGTTAGTACAAAGTGATGTATCTAAACTTTTTCCTAGTCTATCTTTTATAAGGGCTAAGTACATTCTCACTTTCATTGATGATTTCTTGAGATATACATGGGTCTAATTTCTTAAGAAAAAGTCTAAAGTGTTTAATATTTTCAATACTTCAATGCACTTATTGAGAATTTTTTTGATAAATCCATCAAGGTTATTTGAATTGATAATGGAGATGAATATGTCAACAATAGATTTGAGTAGTTTTGCACCACAGAGGGGATTGATTTGTAGTAGACGATTGCTTATATTCCTTCATGAAATAGATTTGTAGAATGTAAGAATAGATCCTTGAAAGAGATGGATAGTTGTAAGATTCACTCTAATTCCTTAGCACCTTAGTATTGATCCAAAGCTATTAATTATGCTTTTTATATTTAGAATATGTTTGTTCATAAATTTTTGATAGGAAAAACACCCTTTGAAGCTTGACATGGAAGGAAACATGAAGTTGAGAACTTTATGGTTTTTGGATCTCTAGCTATGTTATGTATATCAAATAAGATACACAAATATATATAACCTTAATCTAAGCCTTGCATATTTGTAGATTATCTAGATGGTGTCAATGGGTACCACCTTCTACATCCAACAACAGATGAGTTGTTTATAGAGCCAAGTGTTTTCTTTCAGGAGAGTCCCAAAGACTCAACCATTAACACTTCTTCTCTATCATTGGATTCACTTAGACTTGATTATTTTTCTTCTGATTTAGATAATCCAGAGAAGGTTCTTGAGCTAGGTTGTTCTTATTTTTCTTTGAGTTTTGATAGCTAGGGAAGTTATGGGAAGTCTTCTACATCCACCTCTAGTCATGTTTCATAAGATGAGGAGTTATTACCTGAATCAATCACATCTAAGTCCCTTTGGGCCAAGCAAACACTTTAGAGTGCAATCACTTAGGTATGAGATCTAATAGATGATAAATGTACTTAGGTAGATTATCAAAGTGCTCCACATGATTTATTTAATTCAATTTCAAATCCATAAGCATTTTGATAGGCTTCAACCATACCTGAGAGGGATAATCTTATGTAGGAAGAATATTATTATTTCATCAAAAATCACAATTGGGATTTGACTTCACTTCCTAATGGAAGGATGATGGTTTGATGTAGGTAGATATATCAGACCAAGTTTGTAGAAGATGGGTCAATCGATAAGTATAAGGTTTGATTTGTCACCAAGGGTTTTTCATAGGTAGCCAAAATTTACTACTCAAAGACCTTTATACCTATTTCAAAGATGAATTCAATCTGACTCACACTACCTATAACCAATACACATGGTTGATATGTGCACTAGATGGATGTGAAGAGTGATTTTAATCATAGAGACCTTAAAGAGGAGATCTATATGGATCAACTATCAGGGTTTATTCAAGATTCATCTTTAGGTTTTAGACATAGAAAATCCATCTATGGCCTCAAATAGGCCACTCTATCTTGATACACTAATATGGATTCCTTCTTGCTTACTTTAATTTTCACCAAGTGTTGTTTAGACCGCAATGTATAATTCTTTTGGTAGAATGATTATTCAATGATACTAGTCCTTTATGTTGATTATTTTTTGATCACCAAAAGTTTCTCATCATCTATTATAGTGGTGAAGATAGCTCTATAAGATAGATTTGCATGATAATCTTGGATTTTTTACATTAATTTCTTGGCATCAAGATTTCAAATTTTGATTCAAGGATTCACTTGCACATCCCAAGTATGCTCTTAATCTTTTGGCTTGGTTTCACATGGTTGATTGTAAGCCATATCTAATTCCCTTTCTATTAAGAGTCAAGTTTGAGGATTATTGTTCTACACCTTTGGTCTATGCCACTCATATTAATAGCTTATTGGAATCCTTATTTATCTGACTCATACTAGGCCCAATATTTCATATGCGGTAAGACTTATCTTTAGATTCATGCAAGAACTACATGAGCTACATTGGAAATCAACTAAGAGTATCTTGCACTACATTTAAGGCTCTTATAGATTAAATATTTAGTATATATTTGGCACATAGGCTGACTTGGTTATTTTTTTAGATTTAGATTGGTTGGTGATAATTAGAATCACAAGTCCACTTTAGGTTATAGTTTTTATTTGGGTTCTAGTCCTATCATTTGGTATAGCAAGAAGTAAAATGATATTTATATATCATCCACAAAGGCAGAGTATAGGGGAGTTATTAATGTATCTACTAAGGCTATTTGGATTTAGGGTATTCTATCTATGTTTGGCATTCCTATCAGTTATCCCACCATCATCTACTATGATAATCATAATACTATATAGATATGTAGGAATCTGGTTCAACACTAGTGAACCAAAAGCATTAAGATTCAAATGCATTTTATTTAGGAGATTATTCATGATTAGGTCATTGACTTTGGATTTTTCCTTTCTTTAGAGTAGGTTTCAGATGTATTTACCAAACCCATCACTAAGAGCAATTTCATTCATCTATGAGATCTTCTTGAGATACGATATACATCAAAACATCATCATCTTCAGAGGGGACCTTCTAGCCTCTTCTCTTCTTCTATGTCTCTCTTTTGGGGGGTGAGTTTTTTCATAAGCCTTTTTTATATACTTTATGAGAGACTGATTTATATTGGGTACCTAAATATGCCTAGTTTATAAGACCCATTTTTATTTTACACTACCTACCTAAGTTGTGCTTATGGAGGGGTGTAAGTGTAAATATCTATTTTCCTAAATTTATGTATTTTTTAATATTAGATTTTCTCACATGGAGTTTTCCTACATTTGGTGGATATGATTGCTTAGATGGAGATAGTGTGTCATAGATGTCATAGGTTTGACCAGAAGACTAGGATGTAACTCCCTTGACTAGTTATTCTAGATATGGGAGTTACTCTTCTATTTTGAGCACCTATGACCACCTTTTGTGGAAGAGTTACATTTATATTCTAAGGGTGATTTGAATAGAATTTGAGGAATTAATTGCTCTCCTCTATGTATGCTCTACTTGAGCTTGATTTCATTAAATAAAAGTTGGTTTTCTCCATTTGATTTATCTCGTGTAATTATCTCTTTTGCGATTTTAATTTTTTATAGTTTTTTGGTGGTGTGTACTTGATTCCTTTCTCATTTAACCATTCAACCTTTGCATTCACTATATACAATCTAGGATAAAACTTTGATAACATTAAGGCTCCTATTTATAGGTTTTTTACACTCATTATACCTCTCCCAGTAATCACTAAGTGCCCAACTATCTATGTATATTCCTAAAATATGTTTCCCTCTAAGTTCAAACTTAACCCATATGCATGATCAGTTCCTTATTTATTGACATATACTATATCTATGTTTTTTATCATCCATTTTGTGTTTATTTCTAACTTGATAGTATATCCTAAAAATTATGATTTATCCAAACCATGCATCATGTATTATTCTTCATGTATGTTGTGATTATCCTTTATATAATCCCTTTCAAGACTTAACAAGATTTTATAGTATGATGATATGTTTCTCACATATACTCTTTCATACTTATCTTGTGTTTGAGTTGATTTCTATATAAAAATTGAAGGTTAAAATTCCACCTTACTTCCATATCATTTTGTTGGAAATATTGCCATTGATGTCAAAGGTCTAGCATTATTAGTGATAGAGGCCCCATTGCATTTAATATTGTTTGTAATAAATATATCTTGGCTAATGTGAGTTAATATTTATTTAATATTAATGAATATATTTTTGGTTGCATATGAAACAAAAGAAGGGCCCATGGAGAAGTCAAAGAGCCACAGGGTAAAGATAAAAGAAGGATGGGACACATTTTCCCATGAAGAGTCATCTTGGGGAATTCCAAGAGTCACCAAGTAAAGACAAAAGAGGAAGGGTGTAATTTCTCATGAAGGGACATTTTAAGGAATACAAAAAGTCACCAAGATGAGGACAAAAGAGGGAAGGACGTTTTTGATCATGAAGGGTCACCACATGACTTTTCAAAGGATTGAATATGAAGGGTCATACAAGTTTGGCACCATCTTCCATGAGGATTGAAGGGTCACAAAGGGGGGAGGCCAAAGTTCATTTGGAAAGCTATAAATAAAGGATTGAGAAGCCATTTGTAATATGAGAAATAGAAGTTGATTTGATATTGTAATATCTAACTTAGAAGAGAAATTGTGAGAGATGAATATGATTTATATTTTTTATATCTGTATTAGAAGAGCAAAGGTGAGAGAGAGGAAAGAGATGTTGTATTGAACTAACATTTGTTGATATAGCAACATTGAAAGATAGGTGTGTGGGATACATAAAGGGGTTGGTGCTCTTGTGGGTTGGTGCTCAGCAAAGGGGTTGGTGCTCCTGTGGGTTGGTGCTCATGAATTGTTGTTGGGTTGGTACTCGAAAAAGGGGTTGGTGCTCATGAGTTGTTATTGAGTTGGTTCTCCACAAAGGGGTTGGTGCTCCTATGGGTTGGTGCTCATGAATTGTTGTTGGGTTGGTACTTAGCAAAAGGGTTGGTGTTCATGTGGGTTGGTGCTCAACAAAGGGGTTTGGTGCTCTTATGGGGTGGTGCTCATGAATAGCTATTGGGTTGGTGCTCAACAAAGGGGTTGGTGCTCCTGCAAGTTTGTGCTTGCAAATATTGTTTGGGTTGGTGCTCATTCATATACTTGAGATTGTTTTCTATGGTTTTTCCCACATTGGGTTTCCACATTATATCTGGTGTCTCTCTCTATCTTGTGTGGTGTTTATTGTTTGAGTTTTATTACATATCTTGAATGTTTGATTAAGTGGAATTTGGTTAAAAGAAAGTTTTATAAGGTATATGATATACTGATTCACCCCCCTCTCAGTATATCTCATGCTTAACAATTGGTATCAGAGCAAGTTCCTTTAGAAAGGGTTTAACATCTTGAAGGTAGATCAGGAAAGCACAATGGCTAGGTCACAAGAAGGATTTTCTACAAATAAGGCACCTTTGTTTGATGGGGTGAATTATGCTTTTTGGAGCATGAGAATGAAGGTTTATTTGATGGCCCTTGGATTTGACATATGGAAAGTAGTGGTGGAGGAATATGAAGAGCCACAGACATCTACAATTACTCTAGTAGAAAAGAAGGCAAGTGAATGCAATGCTAAAGATTTAAATGCTATTTTATGTGGTTTATGTGAATCTAAATTTGTTAAAGTTATGCAATGTAAATCTGCTCATGAAACTTGGGTAAAACTTGAGAATATTTACAAAGGTGATGGAAAGGTTCAGCAAGCAAAGGGGTTGGTGCTCATCAAAGGGGTTAGTGCTCTTGCAAGTTTGTGCTCTTGCAAGTTCATGAATTGTTGTTGGGTTACTGCTTGGCAAAGGGGTTGGTGCTCCATGGGTTGGTGCTCATGAATTTTTACTGGGTTGGTGTTCCTGTGGGTTGGTGCTCAGCAAAGGGGTTGGTTCTCTTATGGGTTAGTGCTCACGAATAGTTGCTAGGTTGGTGCTCAGTAAAGAGGTTGGTGCTCTTGCAAGTTTGTGCTTGTAAATATTGTTTGGGTTGGTGCTCATTCATATACTTGAGATTGTTCTCCATGGTTTTTCCCACATTGGGTTTCCATGTTATATCTGGTGTCTCTCTTTATCTTGTGTGGTGTTTATTGTTTGAGTTTTATTGCATATCTTGAATGTTTGATTAAGTGGAATTTGGTTAAAGGAATGTTTTATAAGATATATGATATACTGATTCACCCCCCCCGCTCTTAGTATATCTCATGCTTAACAATTATTTTCATTCACAAGCTAAAAAGAGGAACATATAAATATCAAGGAAAATTACCTTTTAAATGTTTTAATTGTGGAAAGATTGGACATTTTTCATCTAGATGCCCAAATAAGGGTAATGATGAAGAAGAAGAAAAGCCTACATACAAGAAGAATTTCAACTACAAATCTAAGAAGGGATTCAAGAAGAAGAGCCTGTATTCTAAGGATCCTAGCTTAGTCAAAGATAATGGACTCAATGATTCAGAAGAAGAGATTCTATTCATAGTCATACATGAAGGTGATCAAGAAGAAGAAGAGGAAGCTAAAGTGAATATGGAAGGAGAGATCATTTATTTCTTAGAAGAGTTAGAAGCTATTCAAAAGAAGAATCAAAGATTAAAGTGCCAAATCGAGAAAAATGAACACAAGTCAAAGGAAATGATTGAAGATCTACAAGCACACTTTGAAGAAGCCAAGAATGAAGAAGATCTCACAACACGGTTTTGAGATTAGAAAAAGAGATTAAAATGAGTTGATTGCAGATGCTCAAAGGATAGGGAAAAATGTATATGTATTGTAGGATATCTTTTCAAAGGCATGATCAAAAGACACATTCAAAGATCTACAAGAGGAGTTGGGATTAATTTGTATTACTTCCCACCATTGGTGTTCAGTATCAATTGAGGGGGAGCTATGTGTTAGCTCCAGGTAGGCCCTTTGCCATTGATGTCAAAGGGGGAGAATAATAGGTATAGGTACAAGTGTAGAAAATAGGTACAGGGAATAGATATAAGTTGTTACATTAAGGGGGAGTTACTGTATGTTTTCAAATGATAGTATGTGCAGGTGATAGGATGTGGCAGTTTCAAGATTGAGGTTGCCACCAATGACAAAGGGGAAGATTGTTGGAAATATTATCATTGATGTCAAAGGTCTAGCATTATTGGTGATAAAGGCCCCATTGCATTTAATATTGTTTGTAATAGATATATCTGGGCTAATGTGAGTTAATATTTATTTAATATTAACGAATATATTTTTGGTTGCATATGAGACAAAAGAAGGGCCCATGGAGAAGTCAAAGAGCCACGAGATAAATACAAAAGAAGGATGGGACGCATTTTCCCATGAAGAGTCATCTTGGGGAATTCCAAGAGTCACCAAGTGAAGACAAAAGAGGAAGGGTGCAATTTCTCATGAAAGGACACTTTGAGGAATTTGGAAAGTCACCAAGATGAGGACAAAAGAGGGAAGGACATTTTTGGTCTTGAAGGGTCACCACATGACTTTTCAAAGGAAAGAATATGAATGGTCATACAAGTTTGGTGCCATTTTGCATGAGGATTGAAGGGTCACAAAGGGGGAAGGCCAAAGGTCATTTGGAAAGCTATAAATAAAGGCTTGAGAAGCCATTTGTAAATATGAGAGATAGAGGTTGATTTGATATTGTAATATCTAGCTTAGAAGAGCAATTTTGAGAGATGAATATGATTTGTATTTATTATTTCTAGCTTAGAAGAGAAAAGGTGAGAGAGAGAAAAGAGATGTTGTATTAAACTATCATTTGTTGATATAACAACATTGAGAGATATGTGTGTGGAATACACAAAGGGGTTGGTGCTCCTATGGGTTGGTGCTCATGAATTGTTCCTGAGTTGGTGCTCAGCAAAGGGGTTGGTGCTCCTATGGGTTGGTGCTCATAAATTGTTACTAGGTTGGTGCTCGATAAGGGGGTTGGTGCTCTTTTGGGTTGGTGCTCATGAATTGTTGTTGAGTTGGTACTCGACAAAGGGGTTGGTGCTCCTATGGGTTGGTGCTCATGAATTGTTTCTAGGTTGGTGCTCGACAAAGGGGTTGGTGCTCCTGTGGGTTGGTGCTCATGAATAGTTGTTGGGTTGGTGCTCGGCAAAGGGGTTTGGTGCTCCTATGGGTTGGTGCTTAGCAAAGGCGTTGGTGCTCCTGCAAGTTTATGCTTGTGAATATTGTTTGGGTTGGTGTTCATTCATATACTTGAGATTGTTATCTATGGTTTTTCCCACATTAGGTTTCCACGTTATATCTGGTGTCTCTCTCTATCTTGTGTGGTGTTTATTGTTTGAGTTTTATTACATATCTTGAATGTTTGATTAAGTGGAATTTGGTTAAAGGAAAGTTTTATAAGATATATGATATACTGATTCATCCCCCCTCTCTGTATATCTCATGCTTAACAATTGCTATCAGAGCTAAAAAGAGGAACAGGTAAATATCAAGTTGAAAAGAGGAATAGGTAAATATTAAGGAAAATTACCTTTTAAATGTTTTAATTATGGAAAGATTGGACATATTTCAACTAGATGCCCAAATAAGGGTAATTTTTTAAGATATGCAATAAAACTCAAATAATAAACACCACACAAGATAGAGAGAGACACTAGATATAACGTGGAAACCCAATGTGGGAAAAACCATGGAGAACAATCTCAAGTATATGAATGAGCACCAACCCAGCAACTATTTTTGAGCACCAACCCATAGGAGAACCAACCCCTTTGCTGAGCACTAACCCATAGGAACACCAACCTAGTAACAATTCATGAACACCAACCCCTTTGCCGAGCACCAACCTAACAATAATTCATGAGCACCAACCCACAGGAGCACCAACCCCTTTGTCGAGCACCAACCTAGCAATAATTCATGAGCACCAACCCATAGGAGCACCAACCCCTTTGTGTATACCACACACCTATCTCTCAATGTTGATATCTCAACAAATAAGAGTTCAATACAACATCTCTTTCCTCTCTCTCACCTTTGCTCTTCTAAGCTAGATATAACAAATACAAATCATATTCATCTCTCACAATTGATCTTCTAAGCTAGATATTACAATATCAAATCAACCTCTATCTCTCATGTTACAAATGGCTTCTCAAGCCTTTATTTATAGCTTTTCAAATTACCTTTGGCCTTTCCCCTTTGTGACCCTTCAATCCTCATGGAAAATGGTGCCAAACTTGTATGACCCTTCATATTCTTGCCTTTGAAAAGTCATGTGGTGACCCTTCATGACAGAAAACATCCTTCCCACTTTTGTCCTTATCTTGGTGACTTTTTGTATTCCTTAAAGTTTTCCTTCATGAGAAATTGTGCCCTTCCTTTTTTGTCTTCACTTGGTGACTCTTGGAATTCCCCAAGATGACTCTTCATGGGAAAATGTGTCCCATCCTTCTTTTGTCTTTATCTTATGGCTCTTTGACTTCTCCATGGACCCTTCTTTTGTCTCATATGCAACCAAAAACATAGTCATTACTATTAAATAAATATTAACTCACATTAGCCAAGGTATATTTATTACAAACAACATTAAATGTAATGGGGCCTTTATCACCAATAATGTTAGACCTTTGACATCAATGACAGTATTTCCAACAATCTCCCCCTTTGTCATTAATGTCAAACTCAATCCTAAAACTACCACATCCTATCACCTACACATACTGTCATCTGAAAACATATAGTAAGTCCCCCCTATTGTAGCAACCTGTACCTATTTTCTGCACCTGTACCTATACCTATTATTCTCCCCTTTGACATCAATGGCAAAGGGCCTACCTGGAGCTAACAGTTAGCTCCCCCTCAATTGATGTTGAACATCAATGGCAGGAAGTAATAGAAATTACTCCCAACTCCTCTCATAGATCTTTGAATGTGTCCTTTGATCGTGCCTTTGAGAAGATATCTGACAATACATATACATTGTTCCCTATCCTTTGAGCATCTGCAATCAACTCATTTGAATCTTTTCTTCCAATCTCACAACCTTTAGCATGAAACCTTAATGTATATCCTTGATCACATATTTGAATAACACTCAACAGATTATGCTTAAGACCTTTTACATATAAAACATTCTTAGTCTTAGTTCTACCATAATCTAAACTCAAAGTACCTTTTTTGGCTATCCTAGTAATTGTTTTATCTTCAAATCTCACTGTACCACCATTGATCTTCTTTAGAGATATGAATTTACTTTTATCTCCTATCATATGCCTCAAACATCTGCTATCAATTAACCATGGCTGATCTTTACCTTTTACATGCAAGGCTATCTAAACCATCATAGAATATTTAGGTTGTTTCTTCTGCCATGAACATGTCTGAACCTTCTTCTTGATGAATGGAGCTTTGAAACTCTGATCCTTCTTGACTGACTCAAACATACTTCTACAATACCCGAGCTATGTGTCTAAATTTGTTACACTTGTAGCATATTATGGTCTCTTCATCAAAGCTTGATAGAAGAGCAAAAGAGTTGTGGCTTCTGCTTGACTCTACTTGACTTTCCTTCTCTTTATTTCTAAAATTGTTAGCTCTTTTTCTACATTATAATCTCTTGTGACCATATCTATTACAATAAAAACAATAGCCATAAAAATAAGACTTGTTTATTTATCTCTGACCTGATTACCTTTTATAGCTTTGTTCCTTCTAGCCTTCTCTGTTTGAAATGTCCTCTGTATTCTTCATTTCTCCCCTTCTTGTTTCCTCTTTTGTAAGAGCTTCAACATAGATGTTTTTCTTTTCAAATCCAATCCCTATCTTGTCTGAATTTTCTTTTTGACTTTCCAATATCTTATTCAGCGTGTTAGTGCTATCCTCAAATTTTGAATCACTAACTACTTTATCATCGACTGCTTTCTCAATATCTCCTTTTAAAGAGGCAATTTCAATAACATAACTTTGACATTCTTTTATTTGTATTTTCAACTATGTTGTGAGATCTTCATTTTTCTTGGCTTCTTCAAAGTGTGCTTGTAGATCTTCAATCATTTCTTTTGACTCGTGTTCATTTTTCTCGATCTGGCACTTTAATCTTTGATTCTTCTTCTGAATAGCTTCTAACTCTTCTAAGGCACAAATGAGCTCTCCTTCCATATTCACTTTAGCTTCCTCCTCTTCATCTTCTTGATCACCTTCATGTATGGCCATGAATAGAATCTCTTCTTCTTTTGAATCGCTGACTCCACTATCTTCGACTAAGCTAGGATCTTTAGAATATAGGCTCTTCTTCTTGAATCCCTTCTTAGATTTGCCTTTGAAATTCTTATTATATGTAGGCTTTTCTTCTTCTTCATCATTACCCTTATTTGGGCATCTAGCTAAAAAATGTCCAATCTTTTTACAATTAAAACATTTAAAAGGTAATTTTCCTTGATATTTACCTATTCCTCTTTTCGGCTTGCGAATGAAAAGTGCTCCATTGTCATCTTCATTATCACTGGAACTATCACTTGATTCTTGAATATTAGCTTTCTCTTTCTTTGATGTCTTGAAATCCACTTCTTTCTTTGAGGGTTTATCCTGTTCTATCCACATCTCATATGCCGTGAGTATACCATGAAGCTCATCCATCTTTAGCTTGGCTAAATTCTTCATCTCCTCGATTGCTGAAACCTTTGCATCATATCTCATTTGTAGAGATCTCAAAACATTTTTCACCATCGTTGACTCTTTCAATGTTTCTCTAAGACCTTGAATCTGATTTACTATCTGATCAACTCGCAATAGATAACTTGTTATATCTTCTTCTTCCATCTTCAAAATTTCAAACTACCTTCTAAAAGTCTAAAGCTTAGCTTACTGAACCTTTCCATCACCTTTGTAAATATTCTCAAGTTTTACCCAAGTTTCATGAGCAAATTTACATTGCATAACTTTAACAAATTCAGATTCACATAAACCACATAAAATAGCATTTAAAGCTTTAGCATTACATTCACTTGCCTTCTTTTCTATTAGAGTAATTGTAGATGTCTATGGCTCTTCATATTCTTCCACCACTACTTTCCATATGTCAAATCCAAGGGCCATCAAATAAACCTTCATCCTCATGCTTCAAAAAGCATAATTCATCCCATCAAACAAAGGTGCCTTATTTGTAGAAAATCCTTCTTATGACCCAGCCATCGTGCTTTCCCGATCTACCTTCAAGTTGTTAAACCCTTTCTGAAGGAACTTGCTCTGATACCAATTATGATTTTTCATGCTTAAAAATTATGATTTATCCAAACCATGCATCATGTATTATTCTTCATGTATGTTGTGATTATCCTTTCTATAATCCCTTTCAAGACTTAGCAAGATTTTATAGTATGATGAAATGTTTCTCACATATACTCTTTCATACTTATCTTGTGTTTGAGTTGATTTTTATATAAAACTTGAAGGTTAAAATTCCACCTTACTTCCATATCATTTATCCTTGGATTTTTATTTCTATTTCCTTGGGATTATGTTTAAATATTTTAGTAATCATTTCTTTAATCATATTCTCAAATTCATCACAAGGAAACATGGCTTCTTAAATAGTTATCTTTGATTTTTTTGCATTGCCTATTATTATTTCCACTTTTCCTATATTTTTTCCTTTTTATACATAAGATGTATCAAACTTTCCAACATCATTTTAAAAATATGCAGCTACATCCCTCATCTATGTTTCTTATTCAACGCTTTAGCATATAATTTTGAAAGTTTGAGTTAAAAATTTACATGTTACTTCCTTACTATAGAATTTTAGGAATTCGATAAATTCATATTAATTTCCCTCTTTGTTATGTTTATTCATTATACTAAATTATCAATTATATATTTTGTCTTCTCATTCTCCTTCTTTCATTTCACATCAATGTATTCATTTTTTTTCACGTTCTTTGAATACATGCACATTGATCATTACTCTCTTTTTTGAATCCTTGAGTAGTTATTATATATGATTGTCTTCCTTATCCCAAGATCACTTGGCCCATTATAACTTATTTTACATCAAATCTTCCTCTGAATGCTTCATAATTATGGAATTTATAGTCTTACGCAAAAACCTATATATAGTTGAGTTGAGTTTGTCAATTGGATCCATCCATTGTATATCTAAATTTCACAAAAGTTATAGTCATTATTTTTACATGGTGGTGATCATATCACAATTTTTTTCCACCATGTGTACATTTGAATTCCTCTATTTATCTACTTTCTCTGACTCCTCAGTGATTCTTTTTACCTATTCTTGTATCTCATCCTCCATATCTAGACTCTACTTCATTAAATATTTATCCAATGTTACTAACTCCAAAATTTCTTGATTGTTATTCATGTTAAATTGATATTAAGTTATAATATTTAGTAAATATTTAGGTTCCCTTCCATTTTTATGCTCTACATTGGAATTTGTATTGTTAGATCCACACCATGCACATCTAGAAATACTTGTATTTTATTTTTTATTTTACCTTCATACTTTCTTGCACCAAGCACTTGTTTTTATTTTTCACCCTCATAAATTACCTTTTTTAACCTCTCTAATATATGGATCCAACTCTAAAATATCGGGTGTATTTTCTTTCTCACTCTCTAATATTCATGTGTCCTTGTAAATTTATTATATTTTGGTTCTTTTATGTTCTTTAGAAATAGACTGCAATAGTTCCATTGTAATCCTCTAATTCTTCTTCTTCTTATTATTCTTATTCATGATACTAATTCTCTTTATTTTCTTTGGGCCTTGTATGAAATCCTTTCCCATAGACAGTTTATTCTTAGTATATTTTGATCCACTATCCTTTAAACTCATAATTTCTTAAGGATTAGACACTGACATCTCAAGTTTCTTCTCTTCCACTTCAATATTCTTAGCCTCTTACATGTTATAATTATTATTCTTATTTACTTTAGCCTTCATCTTATTTCTTTTATTTTCTTCATAAATTGACACAACATCCTTCTCAATCTTATCCTATGCTAGTAATTCATCCGACCATGCAAGTTTGATGCATTTTGGCTTTAATGGATGCATCAATTAACACTTTAATTGATCCATCACAAATTCCTCCATAGGTTTTAAATATAGAATACCATCTTTAGTGTATTCATATTCTGTAATCACCTTCTTTCCCATTGTGATGAAATATTTATGTAGGTTTTTCCTCTCCTTTACCACCTTATCCACATCCATATTTTCATGAAAAATCCCATACAATATAACTAATGTTCTATCTATGTAGTTCATAGACACTAGATATGAAAACCTCATCCAAACGCATTATTTTACATCTTAATCAATTAAATTTATGGCTGTGTGAAGTTTCATTAGATAGAATGAAGCATACACTTTTTATTCTTAAACTAGTATCTCGTTAACTCTATATTTGGATATATATGATAGCTTCACATTATTGAAACATGTATTATTTTTCACCTTATTGATGTCCTTCATCAAATCTTCACACTGATGCATGGATATTTTTTTATGCATGACTTATTCTCTTGTCTAATCTTGAATGTTTTACTCATTGGGATGCCTACCTTTCTATCATCACCATAATCAATTACATTCCCAATTGTAAGACTCCCATATATTATGCACTTTAATCAGTGACCCACTTGATCTTCTCAGCTATGTATTTTGTGAAATTAAATTTAATCATGTCAATAAAAATTAGGTAAATGATATATAATATGGGCTTAGAAACAAATCTCCATTACTTTTTAATGGTTGGTTTTGCATTAATTAATAAAACTACCCATGTTAATAATGTATAAATGTTCTTTAGCTTCATAGTGTAGCCTTGGTTAAAATTTAATTCCCCTACCTCCTTATCAAAATTTTCATTCTCCAAGAATTCTACTGCATATCCATTCCCTCCTTTTTTAGCCCTATAATCTAGTTGACTCATATAGGAGATTATATTCATAGTTATCCCTATAAATTATAGTCTCCCATTGTGTGTTCTAGATAACAACCACCATTTAATTTTTTTTGGCTTTTAGAGATATGGAGAATTCTAGATCTCAAGTATTTTTTCATTTAAAAATGGACTCTTAATAAAACCTAATATATAACCTTGTCAGCATGTCTAACTATATAGTGATGTCTTTTATAATATTTACTCTCCCTTGATTGAAATATTTAATCACGTGTTCCCATATTTTTGGGATGGATCCTCACCTATGTGCACTCATATGAAACCTTCATAAGTGGAGATTAGATTACCTTTATCTAATTTAACCCTTTTATATGAGGTGATCTACTAGATGTCTAGTCAAGGTTTTCTTTTTTCAACCTCTTTCTCTTCCTTAGTCTCCAATGCATTAATCAATATGGATACTTATAATTCCTCTTTAACTAGAGGTTTCACCATGAGTTTAAATTTATTATTTGTCATTATTATAGTTCTATGGCCCTTTTCAACTTCCCTAAAAACATTATTCTATTTTACTAATCCCCTTTCTTGACTATCTTTGCAATTTTCAATCTTCTACACTCAATTATTATGGGTTCCTTCACTGTCTCTATATCTCACTCATGATACTCTAACCTTACTTTTCAACTTTAATTGATTTGATTCCATAGTTGTATTTTCCATAGAAGAATAATAGATCTCTTTAATTATGTGTGCATTAACTCCACCACCTACCCATGAACTATTTTCTTTGATATCAACCAACTATCAATTTTTTGACTGTTTCACTCATTTTCCTATTTTTTCAATTTGGAACTACCACATTATTATATATGCACAATCCTCTCTGAATTATCCTATCTAATCCTAGTGATACGTGAAAAATTATTGTGCTCATTTGATTTAGTGCAAGACTTCCCTTACCTAGAATACCTCATGTGCATTGTTTTATATCTTATTTTTCATATACTCAAAAATCTGTGTCAAGAAATATTGCATTCCTTCCTTAATAAAACCAATATGTGTTAAGATAATTTGTGCATCATCCTTTGGTTAAATACCTTAGTTTTTTAAACTTATTTTTAAAAAATCATAGCTATATTCCCATTTATTGACAAAGCTCCAATGCATGTGATTTCCCCTTCTAGAGATACTTAGACATCACCATAGGGATCCCAAAAGAATCCTCACTCAACTTGATTTATAGGATAATTTACAATTATTACACACTATTAAAAAATGTTAATAAAATCCAAATACAAAAATTAAGAAATCTTTTTGTGGCACATGTTTATAAGGTTAATGGATTTATTGTACATACTTTACTTCTCATGTTTAGTGATTTGAATACCACCCAATCATCTATGTATACTTTTAATAGTCTTATTCCTTGAGACTATTTATTAATTCCCCCTTCTACTTCTCTTAGTAATGTGCATGACCCATTTTAAGAGTAGTCATGTTATTTGTTACTCCCATGTTCACTTTTGAAGAATGTGTCTTCATATTATTAAACTAAGTTCATTATGAACACATTCATCCCATGATCCTTGGTTGAAACTAACACTTCTTGACATGGATTTTTAATTCATTCATATTCCATGAATTGCACCAAAATAATATTATTTGTATTCCCAATCTTTGGTAATACATTATAATATTCTTATATGGTCTCAGTTATGTATAGGAATTTTACATTATAATGACATGTTCGCACAATATCCATATTTGATTGTCCATGAATACCAATGTTTATTTTGCCTTTTTACATCTTCCATAGATATTATTATAGTCAAACTTGAACTTCACCCTCCCTCAAAGAAGTGATTCCTTCCATGGTCACTTTCTTCATGTAGTTCTATTTCTCAAGTCCTATCCTTTGTGTGAATTCCCTTTGTTTCCTAATCTACAACTTCACTTTATCTTTCATTTTTCCTATAACATGAATATACAAACATTTTTAATGCAAAAAAGGTATAATAAACCCATAAACATATTGGATATAACCATTGTAATTGGTTCTATTTCAATTTATTTTTGTTTACTAGTTTTGCAAGGTTGCCATCCTTAGACCACATTATGAATATAATGGATTCTGTTTTATGCGTGAAATTTTCATAGATTGTTTCCTTACATTATTCCAGGTTAATAAATAGGACCTCTATGTTTTGACTACTTTCAGAAATGGTTTTCACAATATATGTGTAAATGATTCAACCTTATCTACATCTTTAGGAATACAAGTATTTATATCCCACTGTAGACACCTTAATTCTACCATACTATTTCTATAATCAATGAATCCTAGCTATCTCACACTAGCATCACATTAATTAATTAATTACACCATGACCCCATTTAATCCCATTGCATCACTTTATGGAAAATTAGATAATTAATCACTATTAATTAGTTAAATAATTCATAATTAATTATTTTTACCCATAATTATTTTTAAAAAACTAATTATCTTCACCCACGTCAAAATCCATGTCATCCCTCAATCAACTTGTTGATGAAAATGGAAACTCAATCCACTCATCCATATCAATC
This sequence comes from Torreya grandis, assembly GCA_037957365.1. Classification (NCBI taxonomy): domain Eukaryota; kingdom Viridiplantae; phylum Streptophyta; class Pinopsida; order Cupressales; family Taxaceae; genus Torreya; species Torreya grandis. The sequence goes on along the minus strand of JARHVA010002718.1, from coordinate 1,590,000 downwards.
TCAAATAAACTAGTTAACTCCCTCATCAAATGAAATCAAATAAGTTAAAGCCTTGATTTATACTTGCACATCCATAAAACAATTAAATTAAATAAATAAATCAACAATGAATCAAATATTTTTTAAATAAAATTAAAGCATGGAAGCTTTAGATCATGTGAGTTAATATTAGCCCTCTAAACTTAGATTTTCCAACTCTGATCAAGTTAGTATCAACCATTCATCATCCCATCTATAAATATATAAATTCACCCTTCATCTTTCATTCTCACATCCTTGTAATCTCAAAAATATAATCTTCCCCAATTTGTGAATGCCCATATCAATATAAATCTATCATATTTATAATAAAAAAATAAAAAGTACATGTTTCTACAATATTGCATGGTTTTTTGAGCAACCAAAATACATCACAAGCATAATAAAATACACTCAACAAAGCATATTTCACTTGGTAAGTGCATATATTTTTATTTGTCCTTTATTCACTCAATCTAAGGTTTTGTTTTTATTTATATTAGGAGTTTAGTCTTCTTACTATTATCATTCATTGCTTTATATTTTTGGCACATACATTTGTGTCATGATCAATGGGACCATTCCCATTTTTATTTATTTCACTTTTCACCTATTTTGAAAGAGACTTTCTAACCAGTTTTGATGTCAATCAAGTATTTACACATTCCTAGGTTAGATTAAAGTCCTTTAGTTTGAAGTCTAGATCATTTTTATTATTGCCAAGCCTTTATTTCTATTTTCCTAAGTGTTAACATATATATTTTGTATTTTAGAATTCATTCTCTTGGGAATGATGTTTTTAATCTTAATATTGGTGTTAATGTGTTATGTGCATGTCCCAAATAGTCTATGACATTTATGTGATGAAGTGTAGAATTTATGTCTCAATATTTGACATTTATATGTTTTATGTAGGTCTTAGATATCCATTGGTATTTATGCATTCCCTAATGGTGTTTTTAAAATAGAGTGTCATTTCTACATGACATAGGTATGTTTATAATCAAGTGGAATTTATACATTCCTTAGTGTAAACTATTCATCATAGAGGTGTTTTTATTTTGATATTAGTGTTTCTTCACTTAGGTCTGACATTTCTACAATATTTGGTGTTTATGCATCATGGTTTATCATTTTTATCTTTTGAAGCATGTTTTTCAAGTCTATTCATTTCCAATCTCTAATGTTTTGATAGGCATGTTTTATATTTGTTATTTTACATCCTTAATTCTTTTGTATAGTAAAAATCATATTTAGTACCTAAACTTTGAACTACTAACTTGTATTGTGTAGATACATTGATAGGATATGTGTAAATCAAACCTAATCTAAATCATTTAATCTTTGTGTGTGCCATAAGGCAATATTAGAAAATAAGAAATTATTTAGTCACCTATGTCTCTCAACTTAACCCACATATGTTATTTCCTTGCACCACAAGGTGATCTTGGAAATTAGAAATGGTTTTTATATATTTTTTTTATTAGAGGTTTATTGACTTGTATTTTATCACCAAGTGTTATCCAAAGTCTGTGTTCCAATGGACTATATATATTCTTTAGAATTATTTTATTCATTGGCTAAACAAAATTTTAATTTTACCTAGTTTTAGTGAAGTGAGATGGTTTCCCACCAATATCCATGCCTTCAAAAACACCCTTGTATCATGTATTTATACCTCATATACCATAAGGTATATTTGGGTCCCCATAATGATCCTATTTAAAGTTAGCTTAAGAGCCATTCAATCACAATAATATAATGGTTTTAGGAAAATGAAATTGCCTATGATTACCCACTCTTACCATAGAGGTATCTTTGTGGGTTAATTTTTATTTGTGCCACTTGATTAGCATAGGATTTTATTTCATGTGTTATTCCCCTTTGTGAAAAAAATATTTTAAAACCAAACTAGTCTAAAATAAACCTAAAAAAAATCAATGGCACCTCAAATGAGATATCAAACTAGATTGAATCAATGTCTTAATATGGAAACCCTTTTAATTAGAGTCAATTCCTTTTTGATGAAACTTTTAATCAAGATCAAGTTCATAATGATGATAATGATAACCTTGAAAACCAAAGTGAGTACAATGATGAAGCCAATGACTTGTTCAAAATAAAACATGGTTGTGCCCAAGTAGATAAGTTATTATTTGATAAAATATATGGAATCCTCATGAAAATCATATAAATAGGATCCAAAATCCCTTCATATTAAAATCCCAAAAACTTGAGTAAAATAATAAGTAGGAGAGACCAAACCCTTCCAAACCAAGATAAGAAAACTTCTAGCAATCCCACTAGTTCAAATAGAGAAAACTTAGAATTGACTAGTGAACACCCAAATCCACATGTATTTCATGTCAACCTTGGAAAAATAAAATTAGTTCTAATAAAAAGACTCCATAAAGATAAAAATCAAGTTATGTTTGACTAGATTTAATAATTTTGTAAATAGTTGGTAAACTTCGCTTCCCATGTTAGTCATTCACTATCAAAACCTTCATAGCACCATAAAAAATACAAAAAATCTAATAGAAACCAATCCCTTGAGCCCAAAAGACCTATATTTATCCTACCCCCATCATTACTACTCAGGGGTAAATTGTTTGCCCAAGAATGGGAAGCTATTAAGGATGATCTCCAAGGAATATAGGATGGAAGCCAAAATGATAAAATGAAATACAAAATTAAGGAGTTGTGCCCTTATCCCTTTGATAGATAAATGTTATAAATACACTTTCCTCCTAAATTTTAACCACCCAAATTCAAAAAATATAAGGGAAATGGTTATCTAAAAGAACATGTCAAAGACTTATATATGTCTTACCAACAAGTTGCATATAGTAACAATTCATATTATTTCACAGAGAGTATGTAGATCATCAATCCAAGTGGACATTAAATTAGACCTAGATGAACAAATAGATGCCATGTACCATGGACTACCAACTAGACAACACACTATGATCCATGTTAGTGTTGCATGAACCTAAATTTGATGATCATCTTACCTGTCAAAACTATCAAATATGAGATTATGCTTAAGACTTAGCAGATTCCTAAATTTTTTTAGGGTTTTATTTTAATCCTTCCCTTAAAGATAATTTGGCCTATATTTTTACCATATTTGAATTCATGGAATAATCATCCATATATTTTTCTTCATGAAACTAGTAATTGTGCTTATATCAATTAAAATATTATATTCTTAAGGGCTTTATCTACTCTTTGGTTTTGACCTATCTTTCTTTGTTTTGAATGTAAGTGAAAAATTGCATATTATATTTTATCTTTAATCATGTCTAATTTTCTTTAAAATGTATTGAATTGACTGTGTTTTGATATAAGGGTTTAACCATTCATATATTAAATAGATCAATTATCTCATTGAAAAAATTCCCTTTTCCATTATTAAAATTCTAAATGGATTTTTTGTATTTTCTCTCAAACATTACCTTAGTTGTTTTAGGGTTAAAACTATAAATTTATTGTCTAAATGGATATATCATGTGTTTAAAATCTAATGGTTGATTGTTTGCTTTTAGCTCTAGATTCAACTCAGAAGTACCAGTTGTCATAATATCATAGGTCTATCTCTTTAAAATAGTTTAGACATAGAGTTAGGCATTTTAATATTATAGTGCTCAAGATCATGCCACATGGCATGATCTCACTTATTTGAGCCCTCAAGATGATCAATATAGATAAAGTAAGCATGGAACTTTTAGGTGAATGGGATTATGCCATGTGGCATCATACTACTTCTTTACACCATAAGATCAAGTAGGATTGGTTCAACAAGGTTGAGATCAAGTGAGTCCCTAAGATCATACCACATGTAATTATCTTATGGGTATAGGGAAATAAAATCATGGAACAATTACCAAAGATCCACAGAGATTTTAGTAAATAGTATATTTCCACTTGTCAAGATCTCACTGCATCGTGTCTAAATAAAATTCAAGACAAGTAAGATCCTCAACATGTAATGAATTTTTGAAAAGTTGATAGTAATAGGGTCCCCATATATCATTGACATGATAGATTTCCTTAAGGATTGGGTTCATGTAATTACCTTCCTAAAGAAGATATGTGGACATCCATGAATAACATTTGATCTTAAACCTGATGCATGTCTTGTTTGTCTAGGTTGTCAAGACCTAGAAATTGGATTGTGAGTCATATTGGATCTATGTAATCATGACATTTATTATCTTATAGTGACTAAAGGTACCATGGGACATGTATTCATAATTAATTTAAGTACTAGATTTAATCTTAATATTTTATGTGGCATTGGGATTGAGCCAAAGCATAAATGATAGATTGTTGTCTTAATTATGCAAGGCCGTCACTAAGCAAATTATGGATAACTAGTTGGATTGAGGGGACCTCCAATGACTCCAAATACCAATAATTAAATTAAATTATTAGTTAACATGGCCTTAATCTTTATTTCTTTAGGATTTTGCATAACCTAATTCAAATTTGAGTATATGGATGGACACATCTCATTAAATATTTGTAACAACCGATCAGGTAGTTAGCTCTATGACTCAGTGGATTGAGTCACCTACATAAGAATAGTTCTCTTTTGAAATGAGGGTTGGTCCATTTATAAATAGATCTAGAGTATATGAATTTGCCATTTTTATTATAATTTCCCACTTTCTTCATTTAGATTTTATTTTAGCATGAGCTAAGGATATTTGAAGGCCTTTATGTAGCTCATCTAAACATTGATGAATATTAGTGTTGTGTTTTATGAATTATATATTATATTAAATATATGTGATTAATATTCATTATATTCAAATGTCTATGGTGGATTTTTTCTCTCTTCTACATAGCTAATTATCCTCAGACACTTGCACCTTCTCTAATTTTTGGCTATGATATGTTATCCAAATAGAGATTAGTTTCTCAAGAGACTCATCTATTCAATAGAGCCAAAATTGCCTTCATTATAAAGTGAGATCATCTTTCCTTTATCCCTATCGTCTCTCTCTCTTTTTCTCTTTTTTATATCAGCATTATATTAGTTTTAGAGTAACTTGAATTGTAGTCAGTTGTTTAAGCTTTATCTAAACTGCATGTTCATTATTTCACTTGTTTTATTTTATGTATTATTAAAATTATTAGACTACAGATAAGTGCCAATAAATAGTGAATTATTTGAAAAATATAAATGAATTGTTTCTTATGGACATAAGAGAGACCAAAATTTATCGCATAAGTCTTATATAAGTACTCCAAATAGGCCCCTTATATGGAATAGCTTGCATTAGCTAACTGAGGTATGTGGTATGCCATGACCTAGTAGATAGAGACCTTGGGTAAGTTGTTGCCATAACTTTCTTCCTTTTAGAGAGGTAGATGGGAAGAGGGGGAATTATCTCTACTTGATCCTTTCCTCTTCGTCTTTTACCCTAGAATTGGTGTGGTTGTGCCAAATAGACCACGAATAGATTAGTGCTAAAAGGAGGGATGAACTTGACTATTTATCTAGATTTAAGACATGTATTAGTATTGTGGTTAGGTTTTCCATACCCGATTGTGTGTGTTAATAACAAACTAATAGTTTGTTAAAATAAGGAGGTATGAATAATATAATATCTATTTTTTAAGTTTGATTTTGATCTTATTTCCTACATTTAAACCCATATATGGCCTTAGAATGGCTTGGTGTATTTTAATGCCATGTTAACATTTCAGATCTTGATCATGACTTGACTTAGAATCCTGATAGGTTATATTCAAAATATACCCATGGTGGGATTAAAACTATTGAAGAACACATTCAGGCATTTAAAGAATCCATCATTTGAACCTTGATCCAACATGAAGATGTGGATTTTTATTTATTTTGGTATTCCCTTAATGAATATGTTTATCATTGTTACATAGGTCTACCAAATGAATACACCACTTCATGGACTATATTGGAATAATTGTTTTCCAACCATTTTAGTATGCATATTAACCCTACTGCCTTGTACTATCATTTTTTTATAGCTTGTATGAGCCTAATGAACCCATACATTCATCAAATATTCATTTTCACCAATTATATAGGAGGCTGAAAGACCCATTATTACAAATAAAGGTGGTGGATATTTAAGTCTATTTTAGAACATCAGATCCCCTAAATTCTATGCTTATTAAGAGGACCCTATCTACACTCCCATACTTGGCATATACTTATCAATAGGTGTTCATCATTGAACAATAATCTATGCCACATGGTTATGGTGTTGATCCACTCTACTCATTAGATCAACTAGGTGTCCATACCTAAAATACTTGGATTTATCTTCCTATATGTTAGCTTAGGGACTAATGTGTGCCTTATAATCAAATCTTGCCTCAATATTATGTCCAACTAGACTTTCATGTGATCAAATATAACCCTATTATTACTTCAAATGAAAGTGATAATGAATATTAAACTCCTAATCAAAAGGTTATTTTACCTTGTGTTAATTATCAAGTGTCTTTTCATGATTTTATTCAACAAGTTTCATTTTTTGAAGGAGGCACTACACAAGCATTGCATGGGATGACTTATGAGACTAAATTTCTAGGTTCACAACTTGGAGTTTATGGATGTTAAAATGGGATGGAAGGTAAATTAGTCATGTTGACTCATAATTTCCCATTAAAAATGAAAAATCATATCCTTGATAGTAGTGATGAGGATGAATTTGATGATGAAGAGATAATAGTCATATCCAACGAGCTCCTACATTAATATTTAAGTAGCAAAGAGTTGCATGAAAAATAAGAAGAATCAAACACTTCATGTAGTTATCTTGAAGATGAAATAAAATAATTGGAGTAGATATATGAATAATATGTAGGCTATTAATCTTAAATACCCATATTATATGCTTCTACTCCTACATTTGACAAGATGGCTCTAGAAGATCAATAACTTGGTGGTATAAAATTTACCCCTATCCCTTCATTAGAAATGTAGAAAGTAAAAGAGAGACAAGTGGTTATCATTGTATCTAAATACTTGAACTCTTAGAATTAACATATCAAATGGGACTGTAACACCCATAAAATTTTCTTAGTAGTAGACATAATCAAGTTTGATATGTGTAGTCATGAATATAATGGCCTAAATGAAGGAGTGATGCTAATGAGTGTTGAACCTAATAATGGCCTGATTCATATAGCCCTCAACATAATTTTACCATTGATGATAAATCTATAAGTTCCTTGACTTTCGTAAACTAAGTCCACATTTTATAGATGACAAAAAGGACAATATGGATACTACCAAAGGCCCATATTAGTTGAAGAATAGCCAATAGTGAATTCACCACTAGGCAATCACAAAGGAAGTGTCTCTACTATGTTGAGTATACAAGTTCTATGGTAGGTATTGGTTCCCACCCTTATCCCTCACCATAATTTAATTTTTGAGTAGAGGTATTTCTTAATCTCTATCCTAGGTGGTTGTTGTTAATATAATGTAAGTACGTGTCTAAGTTATTTAACATAAATCTGATTAACTTGCATGAAAACATTATTAATGAGAGTATTTCAGATAGTGTTTTTCAAAGAAAAGGATGACATAGATGCAAGTACATGTCTTCCCTTGGTAGGATTCCTACCAACCTTCTCAAAATCTTGAAGATGTCTATGTTCTATTTTAGGTTTATAACTAGTAAGAAGACCTTATTGATTTTCAAAATGCATCTTCTAAACCCTTTTTTTCCAAGTTTAAGATAACTTGGGATGATTGTGTATAAATTTTCATTTTGATTTATTTTTCTTTCCTTTCCTTGCTTGTTTTAATTATATATTTTGTTTTTTTTCTCCTTGTTGGATATGTTCCTAATTATTTTTTCCTATGGTTCTATTAATCAATGGCCTGATGTAAGATGACAATCCTACTAATAGGTAATGCAAATGACATTATAGTGTGAATGTACTCTATGTTTTATGGCATTAGATTTAGTCTTAAATTTAGTTCTAAGAGATTTAGCTTTTTTATTATGTTATAAATGAGTTTGGGTTTGATAAGATAGGGATGGGCTATCTAACTAATGAATATATTATATAAAAACCTATCATACAGGACACTTTAATAATTTTTGAGTTTACTTGGATAAAACTATTACAACCAAGATTTGAAAGTGAAAAATCTATAATTCATTTTTTTGTTTACCATGGTGGTCCCCAACCCATGATTAAAATGTTTAGTAAAATAAAATAAAGAAAAGAAAATAGAAAAGAAAAAAAAGTTTATAAAAATTCAATCTTTGATGATTTAAGCAACCTCTACTAGGGATATAGATGCCTAGATAGAATTATAATAAGGCTTTATGTGAGATCAGAGGCAAATCCTTCATGGTTATAAATGCCTAGTCAGCAATAGATCAATGTCCATGTATTCATTCCAAGGAATAATTCACTAGCTCAATGATCCTAACTACAACACTAGTCCTTGTAAATTTTAGAAAGGAAATTAATACATATGCACACTTTTGAATGAGATTGTTTGATTTAGGTTTTTAAATATTTCCCCTCTTTTGTTTACATTAATTGTTTCATGTTCTAGGCATTGGGCTAAGCCAAATATTCTAGGTTGTAGGTAGGGTTATAGTGTTCCAAAATACTCAATATTATTTTTTACAAAAGTTACCATTAGTTTTTGCTTGCACAAAACCCCCTAATTTCTTCAAAAAATAAGAGAACCTTTTTTTCTCTGGAATCTAGTCTTTTGGGTTTTAGTTAGCTATAGGTTTGTTTTATCTACTATTCTAATTGGGAAAGTCCTTGATGACTTACAGTTTTGATGTTATACTTATTTTACTCTTTGGGCTATGTCTGAACCTAAAAATTATATTACATGCACTTGGTCTAAGGAATTGTATTTGGGGATTTTTTGATGTAACTATCTAAATTTTTCATAAATTTGATAAGTCATATTTTTATTTTGAATCATGTTTTGAACTACATAGAGATTCCCATTTTTAGACCATTTCACCTTGATTTTGTGTAAATTTCTTGACCATTTTAGAATTTTTGTGTTTTATTTAAGAGTTTTGACATAATATTATTTGCATTTGGTTTATTTAACTAAACATTCCCATTTGATTAAATTTTAAAACATAGCCTATTAGGAAACTGTTAGATTGAATTGGCTCTAGTTATTGATCAAATGAGACCTTTTCATTAACTTTTTTCATCTTTGTTTAAGTCTCCTTTTTCCCATTTTGAATTAATATGAGTGTGGTTTTTCAAGGTTTTCATGATATTTTATTGGGCAATCTAGTTTATATCTACTCTTGATCTAAATGAAATAGCTAGTATTCTTCATTTATTCATGTTTTATGACTTGGTTATTTCTTAGATAATGGACTAGTTTTTGTTCTAAGTAAATTACTATTTGTTTTTATGCATAGGTTTTTTTACTCTTTCCTTTCTTTTGCTTTTTATTAGTATATTTTTTATCAAGATTAAAATTTAAAATAAAATGGTATCATTCTCCCATGAGCCAATAGTAATTTAAGCTTTCTCATGTCTCTTTTTGCCCTAGACATTTCATTTAAATCTTCTAAATAAGTGGGATCATTATGCATGGCACAATCCCATGTATTTACTTACTTGGTCCCCATTTAAGCTTATTTGGTTGATCATGGACCTTGTAAGTTACTAGGATGATGACAAGTGTCATGATCCTAGTTACTCACTTCATTTGTGCCTCCTAGATATGTGAGTTTGGTCCTTAGACCTTTTGAATGTATAAGATCACACCATGTGGTGTGATTCCACTTCATCATGACCTCAATCCTCCATTAGTTTCCTCAAAAGGCCTTGGACCTCATAGATGCATGAGATCACACCACATGGCATGATCACATTGCTTTAAGCCCCTCAAGGTAGTATGTATACCTCTCATTGATAGTCAAATCCATAGATGCAAAAGATCATGCCACATGGCATGATCTCACTTATTTAAGACTCCATAGTGGTCTATATATTTGTGGGGATATCATTAGGCCTTAGGTGAATGAGATTTAGACAAGTGTTAAGATCTCATTTCAAAGAGAGTATGTAAGTCATCAATCCAAGTGGACACTAAATTAGACCCTAAATGAGTGAATAGATGCCATGTGGCATGGACCAGCAACTAGATGACATGTTGGCATCTGCATTAGCATTATATGAGCCTAAATTTAATGATCATCTATCCTATCAAAACTATTAGAACTGAGATTATGCTTAAAAATTAGTACATTACCAAATTATTTCAAGGTTTCATTTTAATCCTTCCCTTAACGATAATTTGGCCTATATTTTAATCATGTTTGAATTCGTGGACTAATCATTCATTCAATTTACTTATTGAAACTAGTTTTTGTGCTTGTATTAATTAATAGATTAGATTTTTAAGGGATTTATATACTCTCTAGTTTTGGCCTATCTTACCCTATTTTAATTGTAGGTGGTTAATTACTTGTTCTATTTTATTTTTATTTGTGGTAGATTTTCTTTAAAATGGAATGAATTGACTATTTTTTGATCTCAGATTTTAAAAATTAATATTTTGAATACATCAATTATCTCATTAAAAACAATCCCTTTTCCATTATTAAATTTGTAAAGGGCTTTTTTTTCTTTTCTCTTAAACCTTGCCTTAGTCATTTTGGGTTTAAAATAGAAATTTAAAGTCTAAACAACTAGTTCATGTGTTCAAAAGATAATGGATAATTGTTTTCATGTTGGTCCAAATTCAATAATGAGATACCAATTGTCATAATATCATTGGTGTGCCTCTTTAAAACACTTTGGAAATAGAGCTAGGCCTTCCAACCCTCTGGGTGCTTGGGATCATGCCACATGGAATGATCTCACTTCTTTAGGCCCTTAGGATGATCAAGATAGAGAAAGTAAGAATTGGACCTTCTATATGATTATGATGATTCCATGTGGTATAATACAACTTATTTGTACCATAGGATCAAGTAGGGGTGGTACAACAAAGTTAATATCAAATAAATCCCTGAGATTATTCCACGTGACATGATCTCAGGGCTTTAAGACAATGAAATCATGGAACAATGACTAAGTACTTGTAGAGATATGATTAAATGGGATCTTGAAAAAATTTAATATCCCATTGTATCATGTTTAAATAAAATTTATGGCACATTGTGAATTAATAACAAGTTTACACCTAGTAGTGTCCTCATATTTTATTAACATGCTAGTTTTATTGAGAAAAAAGGAGTGGATGCATGAAATAACCCTAAGGAAGATATGTGGACCTCCACAAACAAGATATGAGATGAAAATTGATGCCTATCTAGGCTATCATGACCCAAATATTATATTATGATTCTAATCAGATCTATATAATCATAATTTTTCTTATCTTCTAGTGATTGAATACACAAATTTGTAAATAAGTAGGTTATAGTAGTTAACCTAAATATTTTGCATGTGTATTAGTATTTCTCTAGAGCATAAATGATATACTATTATATTAATTATGAAAGGCCATCACCAAGTAAAGTATGGCTAACTGGATGGCTCTAAGGGACTTTCAATGACTCCAACCACCCATAATTCAATTAAAAGATCAATTACCATGGCCTTAATCTTGATTTCACTAGGATTTTTCATGGTCCAATTTAAATTTTAGTAGGTATAGGAATGTCTCATTAAATATTTTCAACTATCAGTTAGGTGGTTAGATTAATGACTTAGTGGACTGAGTTGCCTATATAAGACCAATCCTCTATTGAAATGAGGGCTAATCCATTTAAAATTAGAGCTAGAGTAGATGACTGTGCCCTTTTTTATTTAAATTTCCTACTTTCATACTTTATATTTTATTTTAGAATGATCTAAGGCTATTTGAAGGCCTTTCTATAGTTCATCTAAATATTGATGATCTTAGTGTTGTGTTTCATGAATGATCTATTATATGAAATCTTTGTGATTGATAATCATTATTTGTGCATGTCTATGGTGGCTTTATTTCCCTTTTCTACATACATATTTGGTCCTCAAACTCTTAAACCTTATTTGATTTTTGGTCATGTTATGCTAGCTAAAAAGAGACTGGTTTCTCAAGAGGTTCATCTATTCAATTAATCAAGAACTACCCTCATTAGAAAGTGAGCTCATATTTCCTTTAGTTCTACCCTCTCTCTTTTTATATTTTTTATATCAGTGTTATATTATTTTTATAGTAGCTTGAAATTCATTCAAGTTTTCAATATTTATCTATACTACATGTTCATCATTTCACTTTTTTTCTTTGATGCATTTTAAAAATCAATAGACTAGATACAAGTGTCAACTAGCAGTGAATTTATTGACAAATATAAAAAAGGTGATTCTTCTAGACACAAGAGAGACAATATGTTCTTGCATAAGTATTAGATAAGTAATTACAAAATGACCCTTATATGGAACATCTTACGTTGACCAATTGAGGTATCTGGTATGCCATGATTTGGTAGATAGAGACTTTGGGGAATTTTCTACCATAACCTACTTCATTTCAAGAGATGTGGAAGGGAAGAGGGGGAATCCTCACTATTTGAGCCTTTCCTCTTCCTCTTTTCTCCCCAGAGTTGGTGTGTATTTTTGAAATATACCATCAACAAGTTATAATTAATTTTATACCACAAAAACCTCAAAAGTTTCAAACCATAAACTCCACCAAGGAGATGATTCTCAAGGTTTCCATCACCTCCTCACATTTTGTTTCAAAATCTCCTAGGAATGTAATATAATCACTCTTACTCCAATAGTGGAGATAGATATATGTAAACCCAAATCTATAAATTTTTATGGTAATGCCTATTTTGATTATCATATATGTATTCTAAAATTTACAAATAGATGTTTCAAGCTTAATCATAAGATTAAATATCTCATTGATGAAAATATAATAGATATTGGTACACCTAGTGAAGAGGCTAAGCCACAAAAAAATTATAATGCAAAGATCATAATTTACAAATATCCTTTTCCAAATCATGAATCAAATAACATGGATAATTCTAAAGTTCTTTATGAATATAATGTTCATCTTCCTCCTTCTACATAAGGACATCCACTTGATATAATTATTGATATAGTTACAAGTAAACAAGCATCATGTACCATTTTCACATTTTATGATAGTGAAGTAGTTCATAATGATTTAGATAGACATGTGCATTTCATTAAGTAAATGTTAATAAAAAATTCATAATAATGTCATGATAGACAATAGATCAAGTGAAATGTGTGACCATGACACTCCTTTATTCTCTTGGTTATACAAAACAAGATTTATAGGATACTTATAGAGTTGTCAAATCATTTAATGGGCATATATAAGATACTCTTGGGATATAATGTTTCCTTTACAAGTGGGCCCTCTCATAGTTCCTACTCCATCTCTAGTTCTATCTAGCATAAGAGCCTTTGCTATGCTACTATGACAACATTAGATACAAAAGATTATACTAATACCTTATATAGTGTATAAATGTCTCAAATATATTAATGAGAATGATGTGATCAAAATTATAGGAATCCAAGATGAATATCCTTTAGATAAAATGATGTTTACTTATATGGATTAGTTACCTAGTATAATTATTGAGAAACATGGTAATGAAATAGTGTACAAAACTATTCACGAGCATCTTCCAAAGCATATTAAAATTTATTGGGCATGAGAATATAAAAAAATAAATTTTTCATATTCTTATGAGCATGATATAGTTTCACATGAGCACATTTAAATTATTTCATAGAACATGGTACATCCTCTTATGTAGAAAGTGGCACATACAAAGAGGCCTTCATCTCTAAAGTAAAAATAGTCATTTAAAGAGATTCAACATAGGTACATGTTGTTATATTTTATTCTTCTACACATGAGGATATAGGTTTACATGAGCATATGAGTAGTGATTCATAGTGTTATATTACAACATATTTATCCTATTAATATTTAGATACATCTATAGTTGGTACTTCTTCATCACAAGAAGTCACTCCTTCATATCATGACATGGGTTTAAAATACATACCCATCACTCATATCATTGGTTATATAATTAGATTCTACTTTTACATAGCTTCTTTTATTTATTTATAAAAATTATATCCCTTATCCAATCATTTTTATAGATCCATGATTTATTTTTCACTTTAGGTACTTACCATCTTGATTTGAAAAACTAATTTTAATAATCTAAAACACTTTCTTTATATCACTCCACTTTATTACTATTTCATATCTTACATGATATGTCACTTACATGATCTCACATTTTTAATTTTTACATGAGCACATCTATCCTCTTCCCCATTCGGGTAACATGTAAATTCCTACATATTTTACATATTCATACTACATAGATATGACTCAATGTTAAATATACATTGGGAGAAAATTTCTTGACTTCTTTATTATCATGCTATGCCATTTTCAACTTTGTTTAGGATTGTATTAATCCCTCCATCTTCCTCTATTTTTAAAGATTTGCTTCTTATCCCTTTTTTCAAAAAACATATTTAAGCATTGAAATATTCCATAAATTTAAAAAATGCATATATTTCAAAAATTGAAAGAAAATCATGTATTTAAAATACTAAAAATAATCAAAATAATTTCAAAAAATTCAAAATTAGGACCCAAAACATTTTTAAATGTTATTGGCTTACTTTTGTTCAAATGTTGTTTACTATCTGTTAAGCACGTAACATATCTCATATTTCAATACACAATGCTTCTCATGAGGTACTTGAGTGTGATACAAGACATATTTCAACATGATTCTTTGATATTGGGCTTTCATTATTTCCCAACATCCTTTCTAAGTTGGGGGCATCTCTATATTCCCTGTGAGCTCTTTTATAGGTTTTTTTAATCCACACCATCTCTACCATTTTTAACTACATATCATACAAATATCTTGTTACTCACTCATATTTTTCAAATGTATTACATGAAATGTGCTAATTTCTAACATTAAAATTCATATAGATGATAGAACTATACTACTCTCATTTTTTACATGCTTTTATTTACATTATTATTTTACTACATGTTAGATTAGACTTGCTTACTTATTTTTTTGTGTCCCTTGGCTTTGTATATTCAAATTATTAACTATATGGCATCATTATGCAATTTGCATATGTCCATTAACCTTGTGTGTTATGAAAAAATTTACATGTCCCTTGTATATGGCTTTGAATGCCTTATAAGTTAACATATTATGAAAATTACATGATCATTACTTTAATACTTGTTGCTTCTTACTATGGTGCCATGATTCATATCATTCACTCTATCTATTTTATTATGGTACAATGACTCTTGTAATGCATCACTTATATATTCTATCCTTACTTTAGTGACATGGCATATATTATACATAAATATATTTTATGCTACAATGGAACATATTTATAACACATGATCCATATGATAATCCAATGATATATTAAATACTATGAATGAAATCAATTTTAAATTTTAAAGTTTTATATCTTTCACATATTCTTTATTTTGAGATAAATGACTTGAAGTATACATCTCTCATCACAATGGGCTTGCTTGAAACATCCAAGCTTCATGATATTTTATTTATATTTATGGTAAATATATAGTTTTTAAATAATAATATGATTCATCATTTTCAATTATGAGTGCATGTGGTATACACATAGACTCATCACTACCATTTCAAATTAAAAGCTTCAAGCAATTATAAAATTTTAAAGTTGAAAAAGTTTTAAAAGATTTTAAATGTGGAAAATTTCAAAAGTTTCAAAGTGAAAAGTTACAGTTTCAAATATCATTTAAATACAATAAAAATATAAGGGGTATGATATTCATTCATGTTTACATTTATACTATGTCATTTTCAAAACTATCAAGTTTCAAAATTACAAAGTTACACATATAATCTAGACCCATATATGATAGTGTGATTCATCTCAGTTTTGAGTAGTCCACATTAGAGTTTAGTGACACTCAACATCTATGATTTCACTTTTTAAATATGTAGTGGGACATAGTTCATAGTTTCAGCCTTTTAAATATTTTATAGAGTACTCTATACACTCAAATGAGAGTTGGAACATAAAATATTTCCAACTAAAGAACATTAAATGGTTTTCAAATTGACACTTGATTACTCTCAACTCACCACCATTTATCACTTTTATAAATGTCGCAACAAGGGGACATGAACTTCACCATCTCAAAAGTAACAAGGAAATTTTATCCTTGCTCTCTTTTCAAATTATAAATAGAAAATTTCAAATTTTTTATCTTCAATATGAAAAAATATTAATTTAAGTAACATTGTTATAGGTTTTTCAAATTAAGGCATCTTACACAATTAAACGTTTCATCCAAAGACAAAGTGTGTATACACACTCGGGTTTGTATCTACTTTAGTAATTTCTTTTTTTTTCATCACTAGAATAAAGTGGAGACAAATATAGACACATCAAACTAATCATTAATGTTTATTCTTGGCATTTTCAACCTTACATGGTCTATCAACCACTTTACTAACCCACAATCTATAAGAGAACCTTCACTATCTTGTAAATATTGAAAATATCATACAGACATCCCTATTTCATTTATATTCATCCATATTTATCCCATAGGTTCCTATCAAACTTATCCCCAAGTTTTTGGCCTTCTAAGAAAATTTCATACTAGTTGAGCAACACAACACTATTGCCTTGTTTGCCAGAATAGCCTTGTCTTCTAAACTCCAACAATCAATTTATTAAATTGAGACATTACACAATAACTCTCTCATGCATCTTGATAATCTAGTTGGAAAACTTACTATCAATATTCTCTTGTAAAATAACATTAAGGCTATTCATTATAACTCCACTGAATCTCTTTAGCAAAAACATTGCACACTAAGTAAAAGATCACTATTTCTTCCTATCTCAACTTTGCAGCATTATAACACTCATTAGCCAAATCTAAATATTATTTATTTTAGGTCAAGGGAATCTATTATCAATAATTTTAATCAATCATCTAGCTAAAGTCATTCTATTTTAATAATCATTTATAACACAATCACTCAATCAGGGAGAATTACATCAGCCTAAGGCCCATTTAGGCTATGTATGCAATGTTATATCATAAGGGTTTTCTAAGGCTAGCATGGCTATCTTTGCTTACCCATTTTTACTCCCTTTTGATATCTAATTATTAAATAATGCATGTAAAATTCTAATATTTTATATTTTTAGTATTCTACATGATACATCATGACATGTAACTCAACATTCAACCTTTAGAGACTATCACATAGGAACAAATTGATAATTTAGGAATATAGTCAACTAGGACATGGTCGTAGTGGTCAGACAAGGTTGTAGTATCTCATGGACTTATCCTAGTAGACTTTGAATTAAATTTTTCTAATAGTATTATGCTTATAATTAATTTCATAAACTTTGCACTCTAGATAGTTTATACAGTCAAATTTATTTTTATTTTAAGGGACACTCTCTAACCTTGTCAAAATTACTATTTTTAACAAGTTCTTATTTTTTGTAAATTATGTGGTTTACTATATTTTGACTATCTTTTAATATCATATAAGTACATATCATATTTTTATTTCAATAGTTTAATTCCATTATTTTAATTACTTATTTTATTAAAAGGGTTAAACGCATACACGTGCATACTCATAGTATCCCTTATTTAATCTCCTGTAGAACATAAATAATTTGTTGCTTGAATTCTTGAATTTTAACTCCCTTAGAACATAATTTTGAGGTAGTTGAATTCCTTAATAGATTGATCTAGATAAAAATTTATATACCATATATGTGTAAGATTTATCACCTCGTGGGATATTGGATTGAGTGTTTTCCAATTTAATCACTCCATTTGCACACCATGTAATTTTTTACTTATAAATGTGATTATCAACATCCTCAACCCCATAAAATTTTGAAATCTTCATAAAAATATCAAATTTCATTGTAGATATATGTGTAGTTTTTTATCTACACACTAATCCCAATGGTATTATTTCCTGTTCCATGGGTTATTTCTCCTATGCTCCCTTGCATGGTACTTGTGTTTCCTCACAAAAAAACTCCCACTGACCAATGAACCTAGTATACCATTGTCTTTGATTGGTACATTCATTATCATAATAATTTAATGTATGAAATCCAATTATCAGCCAAATTTATTCTCACTTAATTCATAAATATTACATTATCTTGTAAAAATTCATTTAAAAGACATGATACACACATGCATCAGCTCTAGTGATTGTAGAGTTGAGATCTCCCAAAATTATGCATCGACATCCATTTCATTTTGGAGTTACATCCTTAATCATTAATTTAATCTCTCCATATAAGTATTCTCCATTACACACCATATATTTATCATTACAATAACTATATTATACTTGTGAACTAATCATGTGACCCCATTCTGTGTAGGTCCTCATTGTATTTAGATGCATTAGTTCCCCCTTCCCCATTGGGTCCATAATTCACAATATCACTTATATTTACACATAGTAATCTATCCTTTATCTAATTGTGTTAAGTAAACTCTCAAATATTCCCCCCATACCTTATTCTTATTGATGTAAGCCTTAGTAATACATGGTTAGGTTTTCAACAATAATGTTTTTATCCACAACAAAATATTCATACAAACTTTCCATATGCATATACTCTCTAAAATCAAGGTCCTATCAATGGAACTATTGATGTCTTAAAATGGCGCTAGATCTTAATCAACAACAAAGGGAAGTTTTAGGTTGTGCGACAATGTGGCTTGAAAACAACCTCTAGATTTTAAAGAAGCTGGTCTCTTCTTTTGTATTGGGTGTTGGGGAAAAGGGATAAGAGATGAAACAAAAATGCAAAATGCAAGAATGGAAACCTAACTATGGTGATGCACCTGAGAGTAATCCTAATCCTAAACTGAGCACAGTGAAACTATTATGTGATTCTATTACATTTAAGAGCAAACAAGTGCATGATCAATGTAAAATATTAGAATAACATAAATAGAGGCTCACAACAGGGGAGTCTTTTGCTGAGATACAGGAATTGTCAACAAAGGCATAGTGTTCAATCTTCTTAATAGAATATTCCAATCACATAGGAGGCATAGAAGTCATGCACAGTTATGTAAAACTTCAGACTCTAGAAAATGGGACAAAAGCAAATAACATTTCCAATCACAACACTAGAAAATCTACAGCATAGACTACTTTGCAAATGACACAAATGACATCAACAAGGGCATAGTGTTCAATTTTCTTATTGAATCTTCTAGTCATACAAAAGATGCAGAAACACACATAGTCATATAAACCTTTCAACTCAGGAAAATGTAACAAAAGCAAATGATATTATTGATCAAAAACTCTGAAAGTCTAAAACTATGACAATTCCCCCTTCTTCTTTTTAGATTTTACAATTCTTCTTCTTTTATATCCCTGGATGTCTCCCTATAATTTCTTTCCCACACAATCTTCTCTATCCTTCACTCATAGGAGACAAACAGGCAGCACCTTCAATGCTGTGGGTGGCTCCAAAAATCTACCCGATGAACTATTTCATCTACTTGAATTAACTCCAGCCGATTTTCCCTCCACATCGCTTTTGGAAACCGATACACGAAACACTCTGCTATGTTTGAAATAGGAGAGGACACTTGGTCAATTTTCTAAAAATCCCCTTAATCACCTAGAATACACCAAAAAATGACACTTGGTGCCTTTCACTTGATTCATTGAAGACACGTGGCTCTTTCTGCTCCCCTTTGGCTGTGTCGTAGTATCATTAGGGGCATATATCAAACTCCTACGGACGGTGACATTTTGCAGCTTCTGTAGACTTTTTGAAGTAACACCCAGGACCCACCACTATTTCATATTTGTTAATAGAGCTTGGCAATGATTCTCTCAGGCGTTGACATGTGGAGACTTCCATGGCTTCGAGGAAGATAAGTGGCATCTTTCGCTTCTTCTATGGATGGAGTAGAGGGGGACTCAAAGAGTGACACTTAAAAGCATCTGCTACTTTGTGGTACTTAAGCAAAATAAAATGACACCTTTGTGCGTTGAATGGAAAGCATTGGACTCATGGCTTCCTGAATGCCGACACATGGTGACCTGTATTTTTTCTCCAAAAAGGTCTTTCAGGGCCTCCACAACTACCATTTGGCACTTTTCGTCTTCTCTGCTACCTTATGGTGATAGTCTCTAAATGAAGTGCAGACACCGATATGAGACATGGATGCAAACACATGGTGCATTCTGCTTAACTGCTATTGGGTATGTGGCACGATCTGTGGTTCTCAAAGTTTACAGAGAGGTGACTCAGGGGACACCAACTGTCAGCTTTGTCTCCTGGAAAGTGACACTTGGTAGCATCTACTTGAACTAGTACTTAGGCAAAAATGAGATGAAGGAAATAAGGGGAAAAAGACCTACTCAGAGGTTGACACTTGGTAGCTTCCGTTGCATCTCAACACTTGGGCAAAATGAACTGGCCCTCTACTTCAAAATTCTACCACTTCACCTAAAGAACCAAAATTGTAGTGCTCAAATAAAAAATAATTAAATATGACGTAGAGTAGGAAATTACTCTACAATTATTGGTGACCATCAAGGCTTTTGAGCCTGCTCAAAAAGAACTCGACTCCCGCTCAATCAAAATTTCAAAATTTACAGCTTCAAAAGAGCTGTCTGAAAGATAGACCACTCATGGTCAGATAATCCTTCCTTTCTCTGCAACTTGTCAAAAGCCAAATCCAAGCTAATGAGATCCTTGTGTGAAAAGGTTTGTAAGATTTGGGCAGTGGCTTTTAACTTAGATTTTAGCTAGAAAATAGGGATTAGAACATTTTTGACCTCAGAGGTTGGAGAATCATCCCGCAAGCTCTAAAAAATTGTTTGATCCCTTTGCCTGGCTAGCATCAATGGTTGGATTTGATCCACCAGCATCACCATCCTTACATCTAGAAATGGGGAAGGAAGGCCTAGTTGCACTAGATCTTCAATGTGTTGCCTCATTTTGCCGATGCCTTCTTCGATGACATCGAGATAGCTTCTATAGTTGTTGGCTACAACATTATGACTGAGCTCCTCATTCACCCATTTCACGATAGCCATTTTGTCAAGAACCCTTGTGGTTGCCAATGTTGCATCCCTTGAGCTATAGAGCTTCTCCAATAAAGAATGAGAGTCTGTTACTCTCTGGGAGATCGTGGCCAAAGCGTTCTATACCAGATTCTTGACCATCTTACATAGCGGCTGTGCATGGTGTAGGAAGGTAAAAAGTGGCCTAAGTTAGAGAATCTCCAAAGAGATCCTCTCCCATGCTGACTTGTAGAGTTCCTTCACTAGCTACACCATTTTGATACCTCTTGGCCTATTGGCCAACTCAATTGATAGTTGCACAGTATGCTACTGCTCTGCCTAGAGCTAGGCTTAAAAAGCCGCACCCTTGTTCTGTTCTTCCAGCAACCCTTGTTATGATTAGGTAACCTGCAGTTGGAGTCCTTTAATTCTTCCCTACAATGTTGCATTTTCCTATCTTAGAGTTGTTATTGCACCCTTGGCAAGTACAAACTCTACTTTCAAAGAATCATTTTGGGCCTGAATTGCACATTGAGTCTGGAGGGAAACAATATCTTGCAACTTTTTTTGTAGACTAGTTATCTCATTGTCCTTTTGGTTTATTTATTTTGCCAAACTATTGTAGTTTACCTTTTTTGTGGCTAGGTCAGCCTCCATCTTCTACAGTCTCTTTGATATCCTCAAATAATCTTCTGTGACCACAGAAGTAGATTCAGTCATGAGCTTGACTCTGTCTTGAGGCCTGAACAAGAACATGTCCATGGCCATTACGTTCATGGTGTAGTCTTCTAGCCACATTTGTTTGCTCGGCTTGGCAACGTTGGGTGACAAATGGGTCACCGTCAGTTGCTATTGAATGGGGTCAAATTGTGACCTCAAATGTGGCACTGTTGGCACTTTATTCACTTTACTCCTCTTCTTCTCTAATTAGGCTTCTCTTGCCTTCCTTGCAGCATCAGCCTACATCTGGAAAGTGGAAGGGGACGCAATATATCCCCCTACAAAGGGAAATCCTTGTGGTAGGCCGTATTGGAGAACCATTGGCTAACTGGGGGTGAGTTGAAGGGGCATTTTTTTTGGGAACGAAGGGGGAGAAATAGGGTAACGTTAAGGCTTGAGGCATCAAGGATGAAGTGAATTGTGAAATGGGAATGGTAGTAGTGGTGGGAGGTGTCATTTGGCTAGGTGGAGGCATGGATTGAGAGGGAGGAGGGGGAGTAATTCCTACCTGAGGAGAAGTTGCAATGCTCTACACTGAGCGTTGTGAAGGTTGTTCTTCCTCTTTTGGGTCCAATTGGGACTACACCCTTCCTCTCTTCCTGGGTGTTTTTGATGTTCCCACCATCTCTAAATCTCTTGTATAATAACATGGTATGAACCTTTTAAAAGATAAAAACACGTTTGCTGCAACAAATTTCACTAGGTGCCACAATCACAATGAGGAAGATAATTTCACAAGAATGCTTGAGAGTTTGTAAACTTTAAAATTTGCTAAGGGATTTTTATGGGCCTATAAAGTCCCAAATAACATTAAATTAAGGTGACCGTTAGCAAATCCTACTTAATCTTTGAGAAACAGTGAGGCGAACACATTATGCAGTGCAAGGTACCTTGGAGATTTTGAAAGATTTGGGGAAGCATTTATTGTGGCAAAAAATAAATAATTAAAGAATTTCTAAGACACTGACTCTATGTTTAAAACACTTATTTTAAAGGAAAAGTGGGAAAGCAAAAACAAAACAAAGTAATGCAGGAATGGAAACTACCTAACTACATTGATTACAAATCCTTATTTTCCTTTGGGATCAAAAATGAACTTTCCCATGTCCTCTTTATGACAAGCCAACTTGCGTTGCCATACCAGTGATTGCAACAGATATGTCATTGATGGAATGTTCTCTGCACTAGCCACATAGGTTTGCCTGCACTCAAACGAGTCTGAGCAAAATGTGTATTCGACACCCATGAACTCTTCTTATCCTTGAATGCCCATCGAATACTAATTCTTCATGTTGTCAGGTGTCATCAAGATATCATGGGCTATTAGTTCTTCATGTTGTACCTTTTGATATCCATTATCTTTTGGCACATCTTCTTCATATTCCAGCTTTATTTCATCATCATGCTCTTTGATGACTTCATCCTCTTGCAAGGATGAATTAAAAGGCTGGCATTTCTTCTACATACTCATTTAAAATCTCAGGGCTTTCTTCTTCATATAAAACCAGCTCAACACCTCCTATCTCAATGACTTGGTTGAGGGAGTGTCTATGTTCCTCCATATCCTCTTGCAGAGTGAGGAAAAAATTAGAAATGATCTCTTCCTCATCAGAAGTTAAAGAAAAATCTTGTGGCTTATCCTCTTACTCATCAAAAGGAGAGTCTATGGTGATCTCTTCCTCCTCAGTACTGATGAAATCCTCTTGACTAGCCATGAATTAAATGCACTCTGCAAAGTTTTCAGTTGCTTTATCATCCTCTTCGGTCTAACTTAGAGACTCGTCATCATGCTGAAAGATCTGGGGAGTGGTATAAGAAGTTTCTTTTGAAGCGGGCTCATAGGAATTTTCATGGAAGTGAGGAGCCTTTTGAGGAATGGTGGGGGAGAGTTAAGGAAGAAGTGAGGGTCCAGGGTCATCCTGACTTGCTACTAACATGGGCTCTGCATTATTGGGGAATTGACCTTGACAATTTTGACCTTGCCCATGAATAGGGGTGGCATATGCCTGATCTAGAATTTATGGTGGTGGATATGAAGTTTGGTAGATTTGATAAGGCTGGTTCTCATGAACGCCTAGCCTCTCTTTTATAAATGCAATCAATGTCAGGGTGCACAAACACCGGAAGCACACAGTTGATTACCAAACCAAGCAACTTAATATGTGGAAATTAACCAGATTCAATAAGTAACTAGAATTCAGAATAACACAGAATATGAGAGACAATACAAAACTTGTATTAATAACTTTTACAGAAAAGAATACAATAAAGAAGATGCCACTTCTTCTCCACCACCTCTTCAGAGGTTTCCCACACCTCAAGTGAATAGTAATTCTCTCCTCAAAGCTCTCTCTACTAGGTCCCAACACCCAACTTAAACACAGAGTTGGTGTTCACCTTACACCTGTGCTCCACGCACTCCACAAGTGCTCCATGCACTCCACAAGTACTCAAAGTACTTCAAGTAGATCTCCCATGAACCTGCAACAACCTACAATTCAACAGACCATACTTATGGAAGGAACTGCCTTGCCTTCCTCTTAGCTCTCCATGTACTCCACGTACATACCAATGAGTACACACCGTACTCTAAGTAGACCCTGCCTAATTCTGCTCCCTGTTGTGTTGTTGTCCTATTTGATCTCCAACCTACAGATCAATACTGGTTCTGCACACTTGTGAACCTTGACCTTGCACACACACACACACACACTTGCAGATCAACGATCTTACTTACCATGTAGATCTCCTATAAGGGCCATGCACACCTGATGACCAAGATCATACATACTTGAAGAATCTAGTTGACTCTCCAATCCATCACCAACACAACTGGTATTGTGGCACTAGGAAGAACGCACCATTGCTCTACCTCACACACCAAAGGAGCTTATAATTATGCTCTCTTACTCCTTAGCACTAATTTACAATACAACCATGAGTCTATTATATAGAACTCATCCAAACAATAATTAGACATCTAATTACAATAATTAGATCCGTAGCTATGAGTCTAAAATTAGCACTCATCATGTAAACACTTGGTTCATTAGCTAACTGCCCATAATAAACTCACAGTTGAACCACACAAGTGACCGACATCGGTCCCTGTTCACCTGGAGGTGACCGACACCGATTGATCTCTGACCGATGTTGGTTGCTTCTCTTCACAATCCTACCAACGTTGGCTGATCAGACTGATGCTGGTTGCTCTATAACTCAGCAACCCTCAGCAACCTCCTCTCCTATTTGCATCAGTGAAGCTTTTAGCTCCATAACCTAACAATCTCCCACTTGGAGATAAATAGCTGCATTGTACCTATACCTGTACTCTGTCTAATCTGTTTCTTGGTTTGTATCCTTCTTCAAGATCAATCCTGAAGATAACCCACCACACATCTCATGGTGTACCTCCTGTCATCCGAGTACCCTACCACATCCGAACCTACAAACCCATGTAGTGAAGTCCTGACCCTACATAGCATGAATCCCTGCTGCTGGTCCCTCTCAAGTCCCTAAGAACCCACTTCTCTGAATTGGCTCCTAACTCTCTAACAGCTCCCACTCCATGGGAGTGCTCAGGTCTATACCAGACCTCATGTGATTTTGGACACTGTACCTATCCAGCCCTTAGTGTGCTCCGGCTCTGCATCCTGCATAGTGAACCTCACCAACACCTGATTCACATCAGCTCCCACTGGAGACAAAATCTACCTGTGATCTCCATGTCTCCCATGTCAAAGAATTTTGCTGCTCCAAACTCCTCCTGACATGCCACTGAACTAATCTTACCCTTAGCTCAGTAAAACCCTGTATGTACAAACCTACTAGCTAGCATACTATCCACATACAGCAACAGAATGATGTTGCAATCATCATCCCCCTGGTAAGTCAAAACCATAGTAGTTACCCTGACATTGACTAAAGCCATGCTTCATCCTCCACCTATCAAAACCTGTACCACTATCCTGTAGCTTCCTCAAGACCATATGCCTGGCCTTCCATCTCGCGTGCCCATTCTCTCTATTCTTCAACTAAGGAATCCATTCATCTCTGTGCTTTCGCACCAGCTGGCAACCCTACCAAAACTCCCATTTGGTTCTGCATCATATCCCTGCAATGCTCCCACCTGTTTCCTAGATCCTTCCTGCTCTACAATCAGCAACAAGTATAAAGAAGAGGAACAACAAATTTGAGGGCCTACTTATGTCTTCAGTCCTCTATATGGGTGTTTGAGACTCCTTGACAGCATGTTGTCCACCCAAAATCTGTTACAGTGATCGACCTCGGTCACTCCAAAGTCTGCATCTGACCGATGTCAGTTCCCATGCGTCTGTCCTTGACTACCAACTTGCTATCGTCGGTGTCCCTGTTGCCAATGTCGGTCCTCCTGACTGACTTCAGTCTTACTTACTACTAACATCGGTCCTCCTGACCAACGTCAGTCTTACCCTGCCCGACATCACCAGCTTAGGTCTGTACATGACCGATATCAGCACCTGTCTATTTGATGTTGATTCTTCCTGACCGACACCGGTATCTGTGTTCGCCTGTGAGTGATGACTTTTTACCTGCGAGCTCCTTTAAATCAAAACCCATGTCTAAACTGCTCTGCTCAGAAGTATCCAGCACCATCCACTGGTTTCTATCTGCCATCTCCTCCAAGAACACCAAGGCTTTCCAGTTCTTAAGCCTATCAAATATATCTATCTTCTACTTAAGAACATGCATTTCCTTCCTACTCATGTGACCAAGCCTACGAAGCCATGTCTCTGCAATAGAAGAAGAATCAGTAATATAAACAAGTAGATAAAGGGTACCTATTTTCTTACCACCAGCTAATTCAATTGTACCCGCTGTGAGAGTTCTTGGGCATCTCTCATCACCCAATCTTTCTGAAGAAATTAGCCATATCTCCAAACCTGGGACTTGCATGACCTTCATCAACACCTGTGTGTTGGCCGCCTGCAATTTCAGCTTCACTTTCCCTTTGCCAATTCTTTGGCAAGGCTTACCAACTCCTCTACCTGGGGCTGCATGGAAAGAGGCAACCGAATCTTTTATCCAAGATTCAACTTTATCCAAGAAACTTGCCAGAGCATCCTGTGCCACATCACCTGCAACATCTGCTTCTTCAGTTTCTTCTTGCTGATCTTCCACAAACCAACAATATTCTTTTACTTGCTCTTTCTTTCCATGGGACCTTAAGTGACCATCTGTGCTTTTCAACTCCTCCATTCTTAGCTTACTTTCATCTATCATTGCTCTGCTCCCACTCAATCAGAAACCCCTGAGAGTGACCTGTAACCAAACACAAAACCTACTTCCTGCAACCTTAGCTCTGATACCACTTGTCAGGGTGCACAAACACTGGAAGCACACAGTTGATTACCAAGCCAAGCAACTTAATATGTGGAAATTAACTAAATTCAACAAGTAACTAGAATTCAAAATAACACAGAATATGAGAGACAATACACAACTTGTATTAATAACTTTTACATAAAAGAATACAATAAAGAAGATGCCACTTCTTCTCCACCACCTCTTCAGAGGTTTCCCACACCTCAAGTAAACAGTAATTCTCTCCTCAAAGCTCTTTGTACTAGGTCCCAACACCCAACTCAAACACAGAGTTGGTGTTCACCTTACACCTATGCTCCACACACTCCACAAGTGCTCCACACACTCCACAAGTACTCAAAGTACTTCAAGTAGATCTCCCATGAACCTGCAACAACCTGCAATTCAACAGACCATACTTATGGAAGGAACTGCCTTGCCTTCCTCTTAGCTCTCCATGTACTCCATGTACATAATAATGAGTACACACCGTACTCCAAGTAGACCCTGCCTAATTCTGCTCCTTATTGTGTTGCTGTCCTATCTGATCTCCAACCTACAGATCAATACTGGTTCTGCACACCTGTGAATCTTGACCTTGCACACACACACACCTGCAGATCAACGATCTTACTTACCATGTAGATCTCCTATAAGGGCCATGCACACCTGATGACCAAGATCATACATACCTAAAGAATCTAGCTGACTCTCCAATCTAGCACCAACACAACTGGTACTGTGGCACTAGGAGGAACGCACCATTGCTCTACCTCACACACTGAAAGAGCTTATAATTATGCTCTTTTACTCCCTATCACTAATTTACAATACAACCATGAGTCTATTATATAGAACTCATCCAAACAATAATTAGACATCTAATTACAATAATTAGATCCACAGCTATGAGTCTAAAATTAGCACTCATCATGCAAACACTTGGTTCGTTAGCTAACTACCTATAATAAACTCACAGTTGAACCACACAGGTGACCGACGTCGGTCCCTATCCGCCTGGAGGTGATCGATGCTAGTTGATCCCTGATCGACGTCGGTTGCTTCTCTTCACAATCCTGCCGACGTCGGCTGATCAGACCGACGCCGGTTGCTCTGCAACTCAGCAACCCTCAGCAACCTCCTCTCCTGTTTGCATCAGTGAAGCTTTTAGCTCCACAACCTAACAATCAATCCACACACATCTAACATTTCATATGTAAGCCCTTGCCAATATGCCCTTTCAATGGGATCCCACTCACTTTTGATCAGGTCTATTGATGCAAGAGCATCTACAGACATCTTGGCAAGACATGGTCATGATTAAATTCAAATTCAATAATTTGTATTTTTCCCTCTAATATGTTGTTATGAAGGAGTAATTATAAAAAAATAAAGGTAAAAAAGAAAATTGTTGGGCTATTGAGAAAATAGAGGAGGAATGGTTGAAAATATTTCACCCTTGGAATGTTGTTACAAATTAAAAATTGTTTTGATCTTGAGCCTAAGTTAGGCGTAGAAGTTAGAGAAGAGTTTCTTGAAAATAAAGAAAGAAAAAAAAACCATTGAGGATGAGAGGGACATAGAGGAGAGAAAGGATAGAAGGAGAATCTCTCATTCAAGGAGAGAGGAAAAATGATTAGAAGTATGTAAGAATGTAGGTCTGCAACAAAAGAAAATGGAGAATTGGATGTGAGAACAAAAGAAGGTGTGAAGATGTCTAATTCTATGTAAGTGTTCTTATTTGATTAAGAAAAATGATGTTGATTTTTATGTCATCTATAATTTTGCTATTTGATTTGAGTTTATAAAAGTAAAACAAGTGAATAGGAAGGCAGTCAAGCCATTGAGGCTTAAGAGGAGAAGAAGCCAAGGAAGGCTTAGTGAAGAGCTAAGAGAAGCTCAAAAGTAAGGGAGTAAGTGAATGCTCAAGAAGAAGATGCAAAGCAAGGTAAGCTTGGATTTGTGATTTGTATTTGATGAAGTGTTGTATAAAGAATTGTTGCAGGATTGAGAGAAGGATCAAAAGACTAGGATGCAAAAGGCCTAGGTGAAATCAAGGAGGTTGTCAAAAGACCAGTCAAAGAGAAAAGGCTTGGGTGAGACAAGGGATCAAGAGACTAAGGTGGAAAAGGCTTGGGTGAAGATCTCAAAAATGGAAGTACTGATGAAGGCACTATAGAACATCATGGTACATGAGGGCACCAAGAAGAAAGCAAGCATCAAAGGTATGAACAATTTTGTAATTGATAAAGAGATTGTTAAATTGAAGAGAGAGTTAGCTAAGATTAAAGATGAATATGAGTCTTGGATGCAGATGGACAAGCAAGCATGGGTATGGCCAATGAAGAAGAGGTTGAAGTGGCCAATTGATCTCCTAATGAAGAGGAGAAGAAGGCAAAACGAGATTGCCAAGAAGAGAGAAGCCCATAGAGGCAAGAAGATGAGTAGATTGCCAAGTGAGCAATAAAAAGAGAAAGAAGTTGTGAAGAAGGTTCTCATTATGGAGAACAAGAGAAGAGAAGAAAGAAAAGATGAAGTGCCAGGAAGAGCACTTGAAAAGATGAGAGTGTTGGTGAAGAGAACACTCATAGGGACCTTGTGGTCTCTTGTTTTTATTTCTAATATTGTCTTTGAGTGGGTAATTACAGGTATGAGCAGCTTTGTGAAGGTCAAGAGAAGGGCCTTGGAGAGTGAAGAGATTGGTGCAAGAGAAGACACCAAGTACACAAGTGAATGTGTAAGAGAAAAGAAAAAGTTTGTTGTTGTTGATAAGGAAGAAGAGATGCATTGGTTAATGCATAAGGGAGGTGTTGAGGAACCCATACAAGCAAGAGGAGAGATGGAAGATGAAGATGACTTCCATGATGCCATTAAATGCCAAGAAGAGGAAAGAGAATAGCCAAGCATAAAGGAAGAAGAAATTATAGATAATCATGAAGCTATGCAAGTCAAAAAACTAAGGGAGCAGCCCATTAAGGAGGTAAAGGTGAGTTCAAAAACTGATTTGTCTTATAAGCATGAAACTATTGATATGCATGTTAGAGAAGCAAAGAGAAAGATGAAGTTTCCAATTAACCATGGATATGTGATGCCTAAATGGTGGAAGAAGCAAACTCCCAAGCAACAGGAAGATGTCAAAGAGTAGAAATTGGTTGGTGAATTGACCAAGTGTCATCCTAAAGCTATGAAGAAGGTATGGATAGCTAAAGCTGAGAAAGAAAACTTCTCAAAGAATAATGAGGTAGAGCATGATGATGCAAGGATGAAAGGTAAAAAAATGGTTTATGATGATGTTTTTGAAGCATTTAATGATATTTTTATGGAAAATGAGAAATGGAAAATGTCTGTGAAAACTAATGTGCAGCAAGGAGAGAGTTCCAAGAGGATGGATGATGAAAGTGGAGATGTGAAATCAGTTCACATGTTTGAAATGAACAAGGAGACACAAGGTAATAGTGTTCCTATTGTTTTTTATAAGTATATTGATGATGATGAAGAAGTTGGTTTGCATAAAGATAGCTCAAGAAAGGATGAGATGAAGAGCAAGGCTAGGGAAGGACAGGTAATCCTTGTGAGTGATGAGCCCAAGTTTGATGAAGATAGTGATATAGATGAGATCTTACTAAAAAAAGAGTTGAGAATGTTGGAGGAGTTGTTTGGTCATTCAAGAGAGATGAATGAAGGTACAAGCCATGGTGAAGACACCATTGGGAAGAGTGGAACAAGACAAGAGCAAAGCAAAGAGGCAAAGGCAGTTTTGGCCAAAGAGAAGAAGAGTAGAGGCAGCCAAGAGACTTTATGGTCTCAAGTTTTTACTTCTAACATTACCTTTGATGTTTTAAATGCAGGTGTTAAAGTTGTCAAGATGAATGAAGTCCATAATTCAATGGACAAAATTTTGAATCAAGAAGGTCAAAAAGATCTAGAAGACATGTATGAAGATGAAGAAGCATCGAAGCGGGAGATGGAAACTAAGAAAGAAATGAGAAGAAGGATATATTTAAAGACAAATAACAGCAAGATGAAGGACAAAGACTATTTCAAACAAAGACAAGCATTGGTATTGGCAAATAATGAAGACTAATGCATGGAGGAAGTAATTCATTTGAACTAAGGTTCAAATTATTTCTAGAGGGAGAGTATGATGCAGGAGCATCTACAGACATCTTGGCAAGACATGGTCATGATTAAATTCAAATTTAATAATTTGTATTTTCCCCTCTAATATGCTGTTACGAAGGAGTAATTGTAAAAAAATAAAGGTAAAAAAGAAAATTGTTGGGCTGTTGAGAAAATAGAGGAGGAATGGTTGAAAATATTTCAACCTTGGAATGTTGTTACAAATTAAAAATTGTTTTGATCTTGAGCCCGAGTTAGGCGTAGAAGTTAGAGAAGAGGTTCTTGAAAAGAAAGAAAAAAAAAGGAAATCCATTAAGGAGGATGAGAGGGATGTAGAGGAGAGAAAGGACAGAAGGAGAATCTCTCATTCAAGGAGAGAGGAAAAATGATCAGAAGTATGTAAGAATACAGGTCTGCAACAAAAAGAAAATGGAGAATTGGATGTGAGAACAAAAGAAGGTGTGAAGATGTCTAATTCTATGTAAGTGTTCTTATTTGATTAAGAAAAATGATGTTGATTTTTATGTCATCTATAGAATTCTATTTTGACCAAGGCTGGGTGTTTCTTCCAAAACTTTGCTTGTTCTTGCTTCAATTTTTTTGATCAAAATTGAGTTCACTGCGAATAACCATAAAAAGTTTCTGGAAAGGCTCATCATCACTACGATGAACCAGCATCTCCACATATTCTGATACCTTAATAAAGACATCCATTACCTTACTAGGTGTAAGAGAAGGCTTCATGAAGTAATAATAGCTTGAAAGTGTCTGGTGCATTACATTGTTGCCAATATATTTTGATGACCGAGACAGATATATGACTATAGTCATAAGAGGTAGTAAAATACACACTCCAACTATCCCAAGCAAGAGAATCCCTCCAGAAGATCCATGTACATTTAGCAAGAACTCAGGTAGTGCTATGCCCATTTGAAGTCCCTGTCTTCCATTTGGATGACCATATTTTGCAAAATTCTCATGAGCTATAGGATCGATAAGAGCCTGGTAAGTTTTTGATATAAACTTTATAAAGTACTTATTCGCCTCTGGATCTAGATCTTTATCAGGGTCTATGATATGCCTTCTTGATCTCTACTTCAGAAGCTACAGGTTCTAATCCAAGAATAGCAAATGGCTTAAAAGTTTGAACCTCATGAGTAGTATGGTTGACATAATAAACAAGAAAGAGCATTATTATCCAGAGCAGAATAAGCATCAAGTTATTACATGTTGAAAATTTGGAGATCCTTGTGGACATGGAAAAGGTGATGATATGTTTGGGGATCACCATTTCTAAGGTGGTCTTAATTTGAAAAACATGAACCTGAGTCTGATTATGGGCTCTCTTTTTGTTTAAATCATTGGAATCCTCAAATGATATAGGTGGAGAGATCTACTATTTTGTAGAACCGAGTTTGAGAGAGGGATACAAATCTAAGTCTGCTTTATGGATTCTTCTAATTATAAAAGGCGTCAACCATGGTGTATGGAAGTAATACACACAAGACTCAAATGAATATTGGAGACTGTCTATTTGCATAATCATGGATCTGAGCCAGTGAAATGTCATTACGTTTATTTGGAAGGCTATTGGTTGTGGGCATATAAAGAATACTTACAGGTAAAGAGATTGTGTATTGTAGGGACTTGAGATTATATTATATGACCATCAATTTGATAAAGGCCTTAGAGCCATGATGTATGATAGTTTGCAAGATAAATATATCTTCATTGGTTTGAAAGGTTTTGATTGAACAGATACGGGAAAAAGGTGTCTGCATATTAAATAATACACTGTTATTGGAGGAATTGCAGTTCTATTAGAAGACAGAGACCTCCTTATATCATTATGCCCATTTTCAAGAGTTTTGCATACACTCTAGTGGAGAAATATGGTTAATTCATGGAGAGGAAATAACCCTATTATCAGCGCTTTGATCAGTATCCTTGTTTACAGTCAAATGCCAAAGCTATCTAAGGTCAGCGTATTCATCATCTATTGTCTCCCTCACTTGATAGATGACCTGACAAGGAATTTCTTGACCACATCCCCTTCTATTATCAAGCTCTAACACATATTTTTTAAATCCCAGCAATGATTTTTTGAAAGTGAAAATAAGGTTAGGTTCAACATGGGATGAGACATATTGGGGGACTGGGCATAAGACTAATGTGGCTCATAACAATATGCATCCTCATTACTCGACATGTTTCTAGGAGAAGCTTGTTCTCGATAAAACATATTTGAAGGAGAATAAGACTCATAGCTATGAGTTATAGAGTTATACATACCAAAGGGATTTCTTGATGATGTTGTTTGATTGGCTGGTGATGCAGAGTCATTGTTGGTGTCGATAAAAACCTCCAAAGGCAGATTGGTTGAAGAATACACCAAAACTCTTTAACTCCTTAAAAGATTGGTCCCACCAGGCATGCCAAAAATTGTTGATGTCTTATAATGGTGCTAGATCTTAATCAACAACAATGGGAAGTTTCAAGCTGTGGGACAATACGGCTTGAAAACAACCTCCAAATTTTAAAGAAGTTGGTCTCTTCTTTTGTATTGGGTGGTGGGGAAAAGGGATAGGAGACTAAATAGAAACACAAAATGTAGGAATGGAACCTAACTATGGTGATGCACCTGAGAGTAATCCTAATCCTAACCTAAGCACAGTGAAAAAATTATGTGATTCTATTACATTTAAGAGCAGACAAGTGCATGATCAATGTAAAAGATTGGAATAATAGAAACAGAGGCTCACAACATGGGAGTCTTTTGCTTATATACCGGAATTGTCAACAAAGGCATAGTGTTCAATCTTCTTAATATAATCTTCCAATCACATAGGAGGCACAAAAGTCATGCACAGTTATGTAGAAATTTAGACTCTAGAAAATGGGACAGAAGCAAATAACATTTCCAATCACAACACTAGAAAATCTATAGTATAGACTACTTTGTAAATGACACAGATGACATCAACAAGGGCATAGTTTTCAATTTTCTTATTGAATCTTCTAGTCATACAAAAGATGCAAAAACACACACACTCATATAAACCTTTCAACTCAAGAAAATGTAACAAAAGCAAATGATATTATTGGTCAAAAACTCTAAAAGTCTAAAACTATGAGAATCCCCCCTTCTTCTTTTTAGATTTTATAATTCTTCTTCTTTTGTATCCCCATATGTCTCCCTATACTTTCTTTCCCACGTAATATTCTCCATCCTTCGCTCATAGGAGATAAATAGATGGCACCTTCAATGTTGTGGGTGGTTCTGAAAATCTACTGGATGAACTATTTCATCTACTCGAATTAACTCCAACTAATTTTCCCTCCATTTCACTTTTGGTAACCAATACACAAAACACTCTGCTATGTTTGAAATAGGAGAGGACACTTGGTCAATTTTCTAAAAATCCCCTTGATCACCTAGAATACATTAAAAAATGACACTTGGTGCCTTCCACCTGATTCATCGAAGACACACGGCTCTTTTTGCTCCCCTTTAGCTGTGTTGTAGTATCATTAGGGGTATATATCAGACTCCTATGGATGGAAACATTTGGCAGCTTTTGTAGACTTTTTGAAGTAACACCCAA
This sequence comes from Torreya grandis, assembly GCA_037957365.1. Lineage (NCBI taxonomy): Eukaryota > Viridiplantae > Streptophyta > Pinopsida > Cupressales > Taxaceae > Torreya > Torreya grandis. The sequence goes on along the minus strand of JARHVA010002718.1, from coordinate 1,555,040 downwards.
GACCCACTGCCATTTCATATTTATTAATAGAGCTTGGCAATGATTCTCTCAGGCGTTGACATGTGGAGACTTTTGTGGCTTTGAGGAAGATAAGTGGCATCTTCTGCTTCTTTTATGGATGGAGTAGAGGGGGATCAAGAGAGTGACACTTGGCAACATCCGTTGCTTTGTGGTGCTTAAGCAAAATAAAATGATGCCTTTGTGCATTGAATGGAAAGCATTGGAATCATGGCTTTCCAAATGCCAACACGTGGTGACTTGCGATTTTCCTCCAAAAAGGTCTTTTAGGGCCTCCGTAACTGCCACTTGGCACTTTCCATTTTCTCTACTACCTTATGGTGAAAGTATCTGAATGAAGTGTAGATGTTGATATGAGATGCGGATACTGACATGTGGTGTGTTTCACTTAACTACTATTGGGTATGTAGCACGATCCATGGTTCTCAAAGTTTACAAAAAGGTGATTTGGGGGATGCCAACTATCAGCTTTGTCTCCTGGAAAGTGACACTTGGTAGCATCCGCTTGAGCTAATACTCAGGCAAAAATGAGATGAAGGAAACAAGAAGGGGAAAAAGACCTACTTGGAGGGTGACACTTGGCAGCTTCTACTGCATCTCAACACTTGGGCAAAATGATAGAGCCCTCTGCTTCAAAATTCTGCTGCTTCACTCAAAGAACCAAAATTGCAGTGCTCAAATCAAAAATAATTAAATACGACATAGAGTAGGAAATTACTCTATAGGAACCAAGATGTTGTGATTTTTATTGATATCTCCTATCCATATGTTAGCTAGTCATGCACAAAACATATGACTTTCACACTCACAATGTCAACATACCACTTAAGCACAAAGACTAAATGTGCACCCATGGCACAAAAATAAAATATTGAGAACCTTATTTATTAGATATTTTTTGTATACTTTACATGTGTTACATGCCTTAGTAACCCCATAGTTATTTTTAACTATAGTAATACCATGCACAATAGTATGACCCATAGTTTTATGGGGAACCATTATGGATTGTATTATTGGCCCATGGTTTTGGTACCCATGGTATTTTAAAAATTCTTAAGTGATTAGCTATTGATGTGCATATATATACTCACACATGCAATATTGATAGAGTAACAATGAGTACATTATTGTATTTTATGATGGTTAAGTCAATATAATAGTAAAGGAAGTTACTATGTTGGGTTTTTTCTCATAAGGGTTTCTCAGGTGAAATCTTGTACTATGTAATATTATATATGTGTAATTTATCCTATTAAAAATTTATAATAAATATTATGTTATTATTTATTCTCTTGTATTAGTTTATTGGTCATTTTTTCTTCATTTTATATCAAATCTAGGTTTTAACTTTTTGTGTAGATTTAGGGTTTTTAACCTATGCTAAACTATTTTTTGAGTGGGATCTTTGAATGTGGGAATATTTATGTGAAGGAGAATGATGGGTAACATAAGGATAGATATTCATAAATTCAATGGTAAATATTTTTAGCTATAGAAGCTCAAGATTGAAGATATTATTATGGACAAAGATTAGTGGGTTATCATATCATGAGTAAAACATCTAGGTATAAAGGTAGAAGATTAAGAATGTATTAATAGGAACGTAAAGAGTTCAATTAGATTTTTTCTATAAGATTCCTTTTTTATATAATGTGTCAATGGATAAAACCTCTAAGGAACTATGGGAGAAGTTGGGGAATTTATATCAGACAAAGTATTTATTGAATAAACTATTTATTTGAAAGAATTTGTATTCATTTAGAATAAATGATGGTGACTCTATGGATGAAAATCTCAATTATTTTAATACTATGGTAAGTTAGTTACTTTATGATAAAATTGTAATGAATGATGAATAAAATTGTATTACTTTTATTTGTTCTTTGCCTAGACCTTGGGATAATTTAGCTATGTAAATAACTAATACTACATCAAAATTAAACATTGAGGATATAGTAGGAGACTTATTATACAAACAAATGAGGCAAAAATTTGTTGAGGATTATCAATAAAAATATGCCTTTTTATGAGAGGTTGTTCATAAGAAAGAGATAAAAAGAGGTTTGGATAGTCAAAGTCTAAAGGCAAATCTAAGCTTACATTAAATTAAAATAGGAAATGCCATAACTATGGTAAAATGGGGAGTTTTAAGAAATTATGCAAATATAAAAATGGTGATTCATTTGATTATTCCTAGTTTGTAAAAATAAAAACACTTGGTGAAGGTTTGGGGGATCTATTCTTGGAAATTTCAAGCTCACATGTATGACATAATGCATGGTTGATTAACTGGGGTGCCTCTTTTCATATGACTCCACATAGAGACTATTTCTATGAATATAAAAATATCAATGGAGGTGATGTATTCTTGGGAGACAACTCTACCTATAATATTGTTTTTTGAGGGAGAGCCAACCTAATTTTTAAAGATGGAAGGGTTGAAACCCTCCATGATATTCTACACATTTTTATAGAAACGTAATTTATATAATATGCATGATGTGGGTGTGAATATGATGTTTAAAAAGGAAAGATACAATATGGATCATAGATCCATGGTATTGGCAAGAGGATTTTGCATTAGAACATTGCTCAAGTTTGAGGTAAATGTTTCCAATGATGGGTGAAACAACTTGATTTTTCTTGAGGATAAAAATGGACTGGATCCAAGTCTTACACCACCTACATAGATTACAATGTTATTGCATGTAAATATGAGTTATATTAGAGAGAAAGGCTTTTGAGAACTAAAAATTAAAAGTATGGATGAAGATACTTATAATTATCCTTTAGATTTTGAGTTATGTAAACATTGTGTATATGGGAAGCAAACTTGATAAAAGCTTCCTAGTAGTACTACTAGAGTAAATGGTATTTTATATTTAATACATACAAATGTGTATTTGGACATGTGAAAGTTTCATCTCTAGGAAATTCATTTTATTATATATTTTTCATAGATAGATACTTGAGAAAAACATGGATTTACTATAACAAGCATAAATCTAAGTTTATCAATAAGTTTAAGGAGTTTAAGGTTCTTGTTTAAAACTAGGCATAAAATAAGATTAAATTCTTAAGAAGTGATAATTTTGGGGAATATTTATCTAATGCTTTCAATAAGTTATGTATGAATTTTGGAATATATATGAAAAATATGACTTTATATATGCCACAACATAATGGATTTTTAGAAAGAATGAATAGGAATTTGATGGATAAGGTGAGAAGTATGATAAGTGTTTTAGGCTTAGAAAGAAATTTTTGGGGAAAATAAGTTATGACTTTATGTTACCTTATCATTAGATGAACCACATCAACCATGGTTGATAAAACTCCATAGGAAGAATGGACTAGTAAGAAACCCTCTCTCAAACATCTTAGGTTTTTTTGGTTTAGACGCTTATATGTTTATTCTAAAGAAGAAAGGATTAAACTTGATAAAAATTTGGGAAAGTGTATATTTAGTGGATATAATACTAGTGTAAAAGGATGTAAGTTGTGGAACATAGAAACAAAGAATACTATGTATAATCAAAATGTTATCTTTAGAAAGATTAAGAACATTCAAAAATAGGAAGGACAATCAAAGGATGATCTTGAACAATTTTATGTTGAACTAGAAGAGGGATATTTTGTGTCTAAATTCAAAACAAATATAAAATATGAACCAAAAAGGGAGTTTCAATAGGAAGATTCAAATGAGGTAGAGGAGGAGGATCCAAAATATTTAAAACTAGAAAATCTAGTTTTGAGAATATTAGATCGAGTGAGGAAAATACCAAAAAGGTATAGTCCCCCTGATTTTCCTTTTGAATTTATTTTATCAACTTTATTAGTTATTGATGAATACCAATAGACTATAAAGGAGGTGCTTGGATCAGATAAAATTAAGTATTATAAGAAGGAAATGGAGGAAGAATTAGAGTGCTTAGATAAAAATAATACATGGGAGTTGGTGAAATTACCTCCATGAAGAAAACCTAATTGATATAAATGGGTATTTAAGAAGTATAATGCATAAGGAAAAATGGAGAAGTATAAATATATACTACTATAAAAAGGATTCTCCTATTACTATGCTAAATTAAATTAGATTTATTTTATCTATTATTTTTTCTTTTGATCTTGAAATAGAACATATGGATGTGAAAAATAAATTTTCTACATGGTGAGCATGAAGAAGAAATTCAAATGATGCAACCAGATAGGTTAGAAATAAATTCTAGGGAATGTTTGGTGTGTAGGATAAGAAACTATATTTATGGCTTGATGTAATCTCTAAGGATATGGAATCATGAATTTGGAAAGTTTGTGTTGGGACTCGTGTTTAACTAAGCAAAGCTAATCCATGTTTATTTTTAAAAAGAAGATAACATTTTTGTTATCTTGGTGTTATATGTAGATGTCATGTTATTAATTGGTAATAATAATGAAAATATAAATCAAGTCTTAGTTATTATCTCAATTTCATATGAAGGATCTAGGAACTGAGAAAAATATTTTGGTCATAGAAAATAAAAATGGATTGTTTAAATTGAAAACTATGATTGATTCAAATAAATATTACAAGATGATTATACAAAGGTTTAGGATGATATAAATTAAACCCATGAGTACTCTTTTTAGGTTGGTAAAAAAAATTCCATTGAATAATGTCTTGAGACACAATAAGACGTAATAATAAATTGAGGACATGTCTCAAGTGTAATGAAATTAATTAGATGTTCGCATAGAATGATTTTATATTTCATAGAATAAAAAAATATGATATATCAAATAATGTTAATTTATATCATAATATAATATTGGATAATATTTCAAAGCCACTTCAAGAGGGTAACCTCCACATCAATGCACTAATAGCAGAATACTTAAGATAATGAATAAAGACTAACCACTACCTCCTATATATAGTCTACTTAGCCAAGGTTATTCCATAAGCCAACCTACCTAAGAACATAGATAAATGTAACAAGTAAATAAAAAAGGTATGTAAGCCATAATACAGCCATACATATCCCTAGACACACTAATGGTTAAGGGCGTAACAAGCCCCTCCCCTTAAAAATAATGTTGTCCTCAACATTATGGCAACTCTAGATGATATTGCATAAATGCTTCATCCTCCCAAGTGGCATCTTCACATGACATATTCTTCCATTTGATCAAGTACTCTATAATTACTCTAAAACATAGCTACTCGATACACTTTTGAAGGATCACCTCAAGATCAAGAATAACTCTACCTTCCTCATCCAATTATGGTAATTATATTTGAATGGAAACTCTATGTCTAGTGAATTTTTTTAGGAATGATACATGAAATACTGGATGTATGTGAGTGGATGAAGGAAACTCTAACTTGTAGGCCACACTACCAATTTTTTGCAAGATCTAATAAGGCCCATAATAATTAGGGGACAACTTGTTATCCTTTTTTATTGCTTCAATGACATCTATTTATATGGATACAAATGAACAAATACCCAATCACCAATGCCAAAATTCCTCTCACTTTTATTTGGATCTACCTATTTCTTCATGCAATTTTGGACCATAGCTAAATTTTCATACAAACTTACAAGGACCTCCTATTGATGGAAAATATATTCTTCAACTACACAAACCTTAGGATGGAACTTCAAGGTTTAAGTGATGGATGGAGAGTGGTATCCATATAGTTCCACAAAAGGAGACATTTTGGAAGAACTATGAATAGAAGTATTATACCACCATTCAGCAAGTGGCAACCAATTAACCCAATCATCCTATTTATCAAAAATAAAGCAATGGAGATATCCTTCTAGACATTTGTTGACTACCTCAGTTTGTCCATCAGATTGAGGATGATAGGATGAACTATGAGCAAATTGGATTCCCAAACATGTAAATAACTTAGTGTAAAAATTACTAGTAAAAATGGGATCTCTATCACTGATAATGATCTTAGGGGTCCCATGCATTTTTTGAAATGTATCGAGAAAAGAAGCAGCTACTATACTAGCAAAAAATGGTTGGGATAAAGAAAAAATGAGCCTACTTACTAAGATAATCTACAACAACCATGATATCATTTTGACCATTAGATCTTGGTAACCCTATAATTGAATCCATAGATACCTCTTACCAATGTTGTCTAGGGATGGATAAAGGTTGTTAAAAACCTAGGGTTTTGATGGTTTACCCATTGTTTTGTTGATAGATCATACATTCAGCCACATATTTCTAGACATCCCCCTTGAGATCTTCCCAAAAAAATCCTACCTTATTCTGTGATAGGTTTTCAAAAATCTTGAATGATTTCCAATTGGAGTTATATGAAGTTCTTAAAGGATTATTTGTTTAAGAAGAGAATTCTTACATAGGTACAATCTGCCTTTATACCATAATGCATTACCCTTCCATTTGGAATTTTCAAATCCACCTAAACCTTGCTAAAGATTTTGAATCAAATCATGGGAAGTAGTATCATGTTCTTATTTTGATCAAGCTTCATCTAGCTAGTCTGCGTACAAAATGGTTGTGGCACATAACAATCTCGCAACTGATTCATCTTTTTTGGATAGAGCATCTGCCACCCAATTTTCCTTGCCTTTTTTGTAGACTATTTCAAAATCATATCCTAACATCTTAGTTACCCATTGCTATTGTTCTTCAGATGAAACCTTTGTTCTAAAAAATGTTTGAGACTATCATGATTAGTCTTTACCTAAAAGTGATGACCCATCAAATAAGGTATCCATTGTTTATTTCATGCAAAATGGCCATCATTTCTTTCTCATAGATGGGCTTGTGCTAGTTTTTACCCTTTAGTTGATGAATTTCAAATGAAAGTGGTATGCCTTATTTCATGAGTGTAACACCCATACCATACCTATATGCATCACATTCAACCACAAAAGTCTTAGAAAAATTAGGAGTGGCCAATACTATAGTAGAGAAAATAGACAATTTCAATTGTTCAAATGCTCGGATAGCTACATCAGTCCACTAAAAGGAGTCTTTATTTAACAAAGAGGTGAGTGGGGTTGTAATACTACCATCATTTTTGACAAACTTATGATAGTAACCAATAAGCCCCAAAAATCCCTGAAGTTGCTTGAGTGTCTTAGAAATTGGCCATTCCATCATTACTCAGATGTTTTTAGGATCCACTTTCACTCTTTCATAAGACACCAGATGACATAAATATTCAACCTCACTAGCCCCAAAAGTACATTTGGAAGTTTGGCATACAATTTATTTTGCTCCAAAATGGAGAGTACCTATTTCACATGTTGCAAATGGTCTTCCCAATTTTTATTGTAAATGAGGATATCATCAAAGAATATCAGAACAAATTTCCTCAAAAATGGCTTAAAAAAAGTATTCATCAAACTCTAAAAAGTATATGGGTAATTTGTTAAACCAAAAGGCATAACCAAAAACTCATAATAGCCCTCATGAGTTCTAAAAGTGATTTTGGGTATGTCTTCATCATAGATCTAGATTTGATGATACCCAAAATATAGATCTAACTTGGTAAAATAAAGAGCACCATTCAATTATCTAAAAAATCATTAATGATAGGAATAGAAAACTTATCTTAATAGTGTACTTGTTGATTTCTCTATAGTCAGGGCACATCTTCTTGGTGTCATCTTTCTTTCTCACCATGACAACTAGTGAAGAGTATCTGATTTGGCTATGGTGAATGATTCCTACATCCAACATATATTATACCATATTTTCAATATCACTTTTTGGGCATAGGGATACCTATATGGGCTGATGTTAGGTGGTGTACTACCATGAATAAGTGTGATAGCATGATCATGCATGTGGCTAGGTGGAAGTCCTTATGGCATGTCTCAAAAAATAATAGAATGAGCATTAATTAATTGTTGCAGATCAAGAGGTGGAGATGGCCAAGTTGGTTATAGTTCCATAGAAAACAAGTGATCTACAAATCCATCAGCACCCTTACAAAGAATTTTTGTCATTTGATGGGAGCTAACAAGTTGTGGATATTTATCCTTTAATCCCCTTAGCTCAAATGTCATTTGTTTAGAATGAAAATGCATGAATAATTCTTAAAATTCATCTCAATAATGCCCAAAGTGGTGAGCCACTAAACTCCCAGAACAATATCAACTCCACCCATGGGAATAACAAACATAGGATAATCCAATAGGTAGTCTCCCATGGCCAACGTAATACCATGAAATTTTCTTGAACAACTGATAGTACCACCATCTGCAATCATAACTTGAAAATTTGGAGCTAGATAAATGAAATAGTTTAAATGAGAAGCCAACTTACTATGGATGAAGTTGTGTGTGATCCCAGAATCAATCAAGATAGTGACCTTCTATTTCTTAAGGAAACACATCACCTTAAGAGTTTGGGGAGTAATAATACCTAAAAGGGCATGATAGGAAATAGTAGGCTGAGAGTCTTCAAATTCCTTTTGCATCCTCATCATTTACTTCATCATCTTCATCATCCTTGGCACCTTTAATGTAAAAAAATATATTTTCAGCACAAAGATGGTCTTTTTTTGTCAAAGCCATAACATAACCCTTTATATTATTTCTCCTCAATTTGTCATTTTGTAAATCTAGTGGGTTTTGGAAATGATGGTGCTAGAAAGTTGTGATCATGACCAATAGTGAAAGTTTTCCTTTTGACCATCTCTTTTTCTTTTATCATGCATGCCTTAAGGATAACTTCTGATATAGATGTTAGGTTAAACATTCAAACCTTGAATTAGATGCTATCTTTTAGGCCACCAAAAAATAAATCAGTCAAATTTTCCTCATAGATATCTTCCATTCTAAAGAGAGATTCTAAAACTAATGAATATAATCCTTCACAGTTCCTATTTGCCATAGCTTGGCTAATTGGTTGAAATAGTTTTCAAAGACATTATTTTGATAATGAAATAAAAAATTCTCAGTGAAAATAGACCGTGTAACAGGAGCACCATTCTTTTTATTTTGAGCACATAACTAATGATACCAAATCAATTACTTAGGTTCCAAATACAAGGATGCCACTATCATCCTTTGAGAACTACGGGTTTGATGTAACTCAAATAAGTTCTCAATTTGTGTAATTCAAATGTGAGGATCTTTACCATTAAACTTACACATGTCCACTTTTGTCAACATCAGTTTCATACTAGCATGGGAGTTGTTGAGAGGAGGATTTGAATGCTAAATTGGAGGGTTATTGGGATGAAACTTGTTGGGTGAATATTTTGTCAACTAGCTAACTGGTGAGCAAAATAGGTCTCTTCAACCATAACATAGGGAGATTGGCTGGCCAGGTGTGTAGGTTTACTACATCAACAGGGGATAAATCTCTCCTCTCATCAAGGGTAGGTTCCTTATTAAATATGCAGGAGCTATATACTATAGATATATGTAGAAACTAACACTCAGGGGTAGGATAAACCATCCATCTCTCTTTTTTTAGAGATGATGCTCACAGATCAAAGGATAAATCTTAGGTGATTGGTGAAGGTAATTCTCTTCTTTTAGAAGTAACATTCAGCCAAGAGCCAGATCCCTTCATGGATAGTAGAAATCTTGGTGAAATGACAAAAGGCACATCTCTTCTTTTAGAGGTGCTTGTTCTTACAAACAACAAGAATCTTTCAGGTAGGATAAGTAACTGGTAACAGGGGTGTAGAGTAACTAGTAGCCTAAGATGTAGCACAATGTCTCTACCTCGACTATCCAAGAGTGAGATACAAAAGATAATGATGGGAAAAAGTCATCCCAAAGTATTTTACATAGAAATAGAAAGAAAACACACATTGAATACAATTATGACAGCATAAAGTCTAAAAGTAGCTGGCTTCAAGACACCTTCTTTATCACTTCCACTAATTTTGCTTGTTAGATTAAATAAATAAGAATACATTCAAAAGATAGACATAAGAAAAATATTTTTAAATGATACAAGATATGATAGCACAAAGTCTATAGACAACTTGCTTTCTCATTCAGATAAAATAATATGAACAATAATCTGAGCTCAAAGTCTTAGTATTCACCTTTCAATTTGGGCAGAGTTTTGCTTCTATGATCCAAAAGGTCTCCCTAAAATAATAAAAGAGATTACAATATATAGAAACCAAGAAAGACATGGTGCTTTATTCCATAAAATGGCCCATGTTGTGCATTCAATGCCTTGAATGCATTTCCAAGTTTATCAAAGGACTGCATTGAAAATAGGGTGGTTGTCTTAACTATGGCATGTCATTTCATCCCATATGTTTTTTCTTGAGTCTGGATCATCTAGTCTATCCCTTCTAACATTTGTGTAGCTATCCATTTTGCCTTTACTTCATGGAAGAAAAATAGGCCACATCCTTAATGTTTGCAAGCTAGAAAATCTACTTCACAAACTATTTCAGCTACTAGAATAACTACTGCATAGATATTTTCCTCTTTATCCTCTTTCTACTTTTGTCTTTTCCAGCTTTGTCTCTTCTTGGAATTTAAGCTCTTGAGGCTACATTCCCATGTTTACTGGCTCTTTACGCTCATCTTCTCAGCGGTTCTTCCCTTTGGCATTTTGGCCTTTGAATGCATTCGAGCCCATGCTCAAGCTTTGACCACTTTCCACTGATCTTAGAAAGTGACATGTGGCATGTTCCACTTAGCTTATAGAGGATTTACAAACCTTTAAGATTCCTACAGATGATGATGCATGGCCACTTCCACTCTACCTCAGAAAAAATATAGAAATATTTGGGACTCATTCAGATGATGCTACTTGTCACGCTCCGCTTAACCTTAGCAACTCACTCAGGGCCCACCACAATCCTTATGAAAGACAAGGGAGAGACCATAGATGTTGACACTTGTGCTCCATCAAGCTTTTCAAGGGACACATGGCATGTTCTGTGTAATCTAGTAATCACATGAATGATGACACTTGGAGTGCTCCGCTCTCAGGCTTTTTCCTTTCAGGCATTCCTTTGGTCAAGCTTATTTCCTTTAGACAAAAGTCTGGAGGAATTCCTTTGGTATTTGCTTTAGTCATTTTCCTACAAAAAATACTTTTGAAAGAATTTAAATGGCTCTTTCACTTAATAATTTCCTTCAAACAAAAAGTCTGAAGGAAATGTTCCCTATCGGCCTTTGAACAAATCCAAAGGAATTCTATCTTTTCTATCTTCTCTTCAACCCTTGAACTAATGTTTCCTACCCTCTGTAAGGGCATTTGTTCGTTCAGCCCTAGGACACTCCCTTGAACCTACCGATTGAACTGACCGATTGAACTAACTTTGGTTTAACAGTTCAATGGTTCAATTGGTTTAATCCCTTTATGTGGCTACGTCCTTTGTTCTCTTAAACCAAACACATTGAACCATATGGCCATTGAACATGTTGAACCATTGAACCCATTCAACCTTTGAGCCAAAGTGCTTCAATGGTTTAGCAGTTCAATGGTTCAAGCCTTCTTCTCTTTGATAAGTGTTTTGAAGCTATTAAACCTTGAAGCAATTGAGCTTTGAACCTTAACAAATGTGCTTAATTCTTGTTGATGACGTTGAACCTTTGAACCCATTGAACCCGTTGAACCAAAATGGTTCAATGTTCAAGGGTTCAATGGTTAAATGGTTTAATCCTTGCTTAGAAGCTTCTCAATGGACATTGTAGTTGAACCTTATCGTTGAACCAACCTTGAAATCACCTAAGTGTTGAGAGCTTGCTTCTTTCCTATAGAGTCTGTAGAAATCAACCTGTGAAGTCCATAGAACTTGGCCTACAAAGTCTGTAGATTTTCTTCTTGTAGAGTCCATAGATTCAAGCCTATAGAGTCTATATATTTTCTTCCTGTAGAGTCTATAGATTCAAGATTGCAGAGTCTGTAGATTTTTTAGAAGATTTAAAAATAAGGAATTTGAATGCTCAAAATAAATTTTGAAAAGGGAAGAGACAATTTTGGTCTGTTAAACCAAAATAGTTCATAGGTTATCCCGAAAATGAGTGATATTTTTGGGGGACAACAGCTGGCTCCAGTTGGGGAACTTCCTTCAGTTGAAAACTTGGAATAACCAAGGGGAGTAAAAACCAGAATCTCCAGTGCCTTGAAGTATGCCATTGGGCTATGGAGTCATGCTACCCAAAAAGAAAGGCTCCAAAAAATGAAAATGAAAGGCACAAAATAGAACTAAAGAGTATAAAAATGTACATATGTATAGGTGAACTTATTTGATACTTTAAGAATTGAAGTGATTTAGATGCTTCCCATTGTGAGATAATGAAGATGGTGCTCCATCCTGATAAACTAGTAGGAAACCATTTTGTCCCTAGAATCGGTGATGGGTGAATGGAACACTCCACTAGGAATCACATTTTTTGTGCACTCCTTTTGGTTCTCTCTTCTTTCCCCATGGCAAGATGTGGTCTTCAATCGAAAAACCATAAATCTTTACTCTCTTGGTGAAGAGTTATTTTTGTTGACTTCATAGTATAGTAATATGGTCCACTACCATAGCTTGTTATTCTACTAGTTCAGTCCAACACATATTTTGATTGTCAACATAAACCCCTGACAAACCATTAGTTCAACATCTCCTTTGGCATGAAGGATTTTGACATCTTCATCCTGAGTAGCCTTCAATCTGAGTAATAGAGATTCATACTTGACAGTGTTGTTGGTGTTGTTAAACTACAACTTGTGTGAAGGAGGAAGAATATCTCCTTTAGGAGATATCAACACCATCCCATCTCTAGCACTAGTAGAGGAATTGTTGCCATTGAATTCCTAGATCTAAACATCATCAAAAACTAATCTTCTATCAGATTTCTCTTTATTAGAGATGGAAGATACTTTTTTATTTATATTGCACCATACCAACTCTTTTGATGTCATGTTTGAATTAATTCTTGGATTGCTAGCTATAGGACTTTCATCTGTAGAAACATGAACATCCTATGTGGACAAAAAAAATACCCCTACTTGAAGACTCAAATAGAATCTGAGCTTTAAGTGATGATGTCTGAGTGACTGGGATGGGCATCCTTGGGGGATCATGAGTTACCTTTATAATCTCTTGCCCTACAAGGATGGCTTTATTCTTCACACACTCTACCAACCTATCCAACTGCTCAAGATTGGCTTGTAGGAATTCAAATTTAGTCATTTAGATTTTATTTTTCTTGACATGGTCAACTATTTCAAATGATTGAAATGGACTAGGAAGAGAGGATGGGAGTTCATCCTTTTAGGTTTTGGGAGGGGGAGGACTGGCCTGTGAATTTGAAGTAGAAGGCATATGGATATTTGAAGCACTCACCTTTTTAGCAATCACTGGGTCCTTTAGTTGGAAAGGCAGAGTGGTCCCACATTTAGTAATTGAAATTGCTAGTTGAGGTCACTCCTTTGTCTTTTCTTTATCAGCTTCCTAGGTTGACTGGTTCTTGGACTAGGTGAACACTGTGTATGATCCCTCAACTGCTTCACCTTTACTTCTGGGTTCATCCTAGTAATTCAAGAAACTAATGTGGGAGTCGCCATCTAATTCTTCTTCTTCCTTAGTGAAGATATTAGTGTCATTTTCTTGATCAAACTCAACTTGGAAAGAGAAATCATGTTCAGTTTCCAAATATCCAACTACTGAGTTGGTTGGAGGTGCTTCAAGGGCAAGGTTCCTCTATGGGGGAGTAAGATGATTTGGCTGCCCTTGATTCCTAGTAGCATTGCCTTGGTATGCCTAATTTTGAAATGTTCTCCTTGGCATATCCTGATAAGGAGGAGCAGACTTACCTTGGGCCACTTGCTTTTTTAATGCTAGCAATTTGTTTGCCAGCTTTTGCACCATTTGATCAGTGGTGCCTATAGATGGATACTCAAAAGATGAAGTGGATTTACCTCTATTTATATCTCTCCTTATCTTTCCTGCCAAGATAAAGTCATCTTCTACCTTAGTAGCCAAGTCTTGAGTAGCAATAAGGTCTATGTGTCTAGCCTATCTCAACAAAAAACTCACTTCAGGTAGCTATGAGTTGATGAAGAAACACTTGAGAATCTAAGGTGTCAGTTAGGTGATCATGGGAATCTTGTGCCTCAGCTTGTCAAACCTTGCTATGAAATCTCTCATAGGTTCATGAGGTTCCTTCTTCATCTATGTGAGCTGGGCCAGCAAGGCATGTGCATCCTCTATAGGCTTGAATTTGGCTTCAAATTTGGCTTTAAGCGTGTCCTAATCAGTCACTAATCTAGCTTATAAATGGTAGAACCAGTCTGCAACAACACCTTGTAGTGTTTCCATGAAAATCCTAACTACCACATCTTCAAATTCCACTCTTATTATGCCATAGGCTGTAATGTATTCATTAGGGTGAACTCTCCCATCTCTAAAGAATTTGTAGAAATTCTTTCTTAAGCTGCATGGGAGTTCATGCAAGGGTGGAGTGAGGTTGAGTGGGCCAAAAGAGTTACCCCAGAGGCCTTGAAATGCCATGATTGGATTATGGAAAAGGGGGATAACAAATCTAGGTGGCGTGTAGATAGGCAAAGCTTTGTTAATAGCAGAAAAGGAAGCTCTGCCTTGTGTTGGTGACCTGATAGGAGGAAGACTCCTATTTTGTTGAAGGTGAGGTTGTGGAGGAAACAAATCAAAATTACTCTATTACACCAACTCAAATGTAGGGTCAACAACACCTTGAGATCTCTGGTTCCTGGTATAACGTGGAGTTGCCAGATTTTAGAACAAAAAATGGAAAAGAGCAAGATCTACTTTAGCTTGAAGCTTGAGACTTCAAACTATGCGCTCTTCCCAGTGGCTCTAGTTTTGCAGACCAGATAATATAATGGAGATGGAGGAAGATGGTAAGGCTATAATGATAATGGGTAAGACACAGAATGGACTCACCAAAATATATAATGGATAAGGGTATAATGATAATGGGTAAGACACAGGTGATGTTTCAATCTAAAACTTGAGGTTCCAAGTTGCACAAAATTACTGTGTCCCCAGTGGAGTCACCAAAAACTATTAGGTGAATATGTTGTCAACCAGCTAACTGGTGAGAAAAATAGGTCTCTTCAAACACAACATAGGGAGATTGGTCAGCCAAGTATGCAAGTTTACTACATCAATAGGGGACAAATCTCTTCTCTCATCAAGGGGAGGTTCCCTATTAAATATGTAGGAGCTATATATATATATATATATATATATATATATATATATATATATATATATATATATATATATATATATATATATATATATATATATGCAAAAAATAACACTCAGGGGTAAGATAAACCATCCATCTCTCTTTTTTTAGAGATGATGCTCATAGATCAAAGGAGAAATTTTGGGTGATTGTTGAAGTTACTTCTCTTCTTTCAGAAGTAACATTCAGCCAAGAGCTAGATCCCTTCTTGGATAGTATAAATCTTGGTGAAATGATAGAAGGCACTTCTCTTCTTTCAGAAGTGCTTGTTCTTGTAAGCAACAAGAATCTTTTAGGTAGGACAAGTAACTAGTAACAGGGGTGCAGAGTAACCAGTAGCTTGAGATGTAGCACAAAGTCTCCACCTTGATCGCCCAAGAGTGACATACAAAAGATAATGAGGGCACAAAGTCATCCCCAGTCTTTTACATAAAAATAGAAAGAAAACACACACTGAAGACAACTATGATAGCACAAAGTCTGAAAGTAACTGGCTTCGGGACACCTTCCTTATCACTTCCACTAATTTAACTTGTTAGATTAAATAAATAAGAATACATTCAAAAGATAGACATAAGAATAATCTTCTAAAATGATACAAGATATGATAGTACAAAGTATGTAGAGAACTTGTTTTCTCATTCAGTTAAAATAATATGAACAACAATCTGAGCTCAAAGTCTCAATATTTGCCTTTCAATTTGGGAAAAATTTTGCTTCTGTCATCCAAAAGCTCTCCCTAAAACAATAAAAGAGATTACAATATATAGCAGCCAAGAAAGACTTGGTGCTTTGTTCCATAGAACGGCCCATGTTGTGCATTCAATGCCTTGAATGCATTTCTAATTTTGTCAAAGGACTGCATTAACAATAGGGCAGCTATCTTAACTATGGCATGTCATTTCATCCCATATGTCTTCTCCTAAGTCTAGATCATTTGGTCTATCCCTTCTGACATCTACACAGCTATCCATTTTGCCTTTACTTCATGGAAGAAAAATAGGTTGTGTCCTCAATGTTTACAAGCTAGAAAATCTACTTCACAGACTATTCCAGTTACCAAAATAACTCCTACATAGATATTTTCCTCTTTGTCCTCTTTCTACTTTTGTCTTTTCTAGCTTTGTCCCTTCTTGGAATTTAAGCTCTCGAGGCTACATTCCTAGCTTTACTGGCTCTTTACGCTCCTTCTCTCAGCAGTTCTTCCCTTTGGCATTTTGGCCTTTAAATGCATTCGATCCCATGCTCAAGCTTTGGCCACTTTCCACTGATATCAAAAAGTGACATGTGGCATGTTTCACTTAACTTATAGAGGCTTTAGAAACCTTTGAGAGTCCTATAGATGACACATGGCCACTTTCACTCTACCTTAGAAATAATATAGAAACATTCAGGACTCATTTGGATGATGCCACTTGTCACGCTTCGCTTGACCTTAGCAACTCACTCGGGGCCCACCACGGTCCTTACAAAACAAAAGGGAGATACCATGGATGTTGACACTTGTTGTGCTCTACTGAGCTTTTCAAGGGACACATGGCATGTTCTACATAATCTATCAATCACACGGACGATGACACTTGGAGCGTCCCGCTCTTAGGCTTTTTCCTTTTAGGCATTCCTTTGGTCAGGCTTATTTCCTTCAGTCAAAAGTCTAAAGTAATTCCTTCAAGCTTTGATTTAGTCATTTTCCCATAGAAAATGCTTCCAAAAGAATTCAAATGGCTCTTTCACTTAATAATTTCCTTCAGACAAAAAGTTTGAAGGAAATGTTCCTTGTTGGCCTTTTAACAAATCTAAAGGAATTCTATCTTTTATGTCTTCTCTTTGACCCTTGAACCAATGTTGGCTATCCTCTATAAGGGCATTTATTCCTTTGGCCCTAGGGCACTCCCTTGAACCTACCGATTAAACTGACCGATTGAACCAACTTTGGTTCAACGGTTCAATAGTTCAATCAGTTTAATCCCTTTATGTGGCTAAGTCCTTTGTTCTCTTGAACTAAACGCATTGAACCATATGGCCATTAAACCTATTGAATCATTGAACTTGTTGAACCTTTGAACCAAAGTGGTTTAATGGTTCAATAGTTCAATGGTTCAAGCCTTCTTCTCTTTGATAAGTGTTTTGAAGCCGTTGAACCTTGAATCCATTGAACTTTGAACCTTGACAAATGTGCTTAACTCTTGCTGATGACATTTAACCTTTGAACCCTTTGAACCCATTAAACCAAAATGGTTCAAGCTTCCATGGTTTAATGTTTTAATGGTTCAATCCTTGCTTAGAAGCTTGCTAATGGAAATTTTGGTTGAACCTTGTCGTTGAACCAACCTTGAAATTGCCTAAGTGTTGAGAGCTTGCTTTTTTCATGCAGAGTCCATATATTCAAGCTTGTAGAGTCCATAGATTTTCTTCCTATAGAGTCCATAGATTCAAGCCTACAGAGTCTATATATTTTTGAGAAGCTTGAAAAATGGGGAATTTGAATGCTCAGAACAAATTTCGAAAAGGGAAGAGACAATTTTGGTTTGTTGAACCAAAATAATTCATAGGTTGTCCCAAAAATGAGTGATATTTTTAGGGGATAATAAAATTGAGATGTAAGGGTAGCCAATTACATAGTGATATGATATAATTAATTGTGAACCCCATTAATCTCTCTGTGTATCCCTAAAATATCATCTTGGACTACAACTAAGTCATCATGCCTCACCAAGTTCTTTATGTCAACTTGAAGCTGAGAAATCATTGGATCTGGAGTTCAAAATTCCATGTTATTGGTAGAAGGAGTCTTAATATTTTAATTCCCCCCTTTTCTTCCTTGAATATGCATACCTACCATATAAAGAGAGTTTTTGAAAAAAGTGTACCAATAAATGGTATAGTTGTGATCACCTTCTCAAGACAAATCTAATGACTACCTTTGTACACTAGGGTAAAAATTTTGGTACCAAAAAAGTGTACTAATATAATATATCATTTCAATCATCTCACTGAGATGAATCTAATGAATGAAATTCTACAAGAGGAAAAAAAAATCCCAAACTTTTTTTTTAAGTATTTTTTTTCAAAAAAATGTTTCGAGTAATACTGCGCTGATGGAAAAAATTAATTCTTCTCAGATTGCAAGTTATGTTTTTTTTCTCTCACCACTCCCAGAAGCCATGCCTCACCAGATATTAAAAAATGCCCAATAAACTTGCCAAAATCAAATCTTTGATACCACTTGTAATGAAATTACTTAGATGTTCACATAGAATGATTTTATATTGCACAGAACAAGAAAATATGATAGATCACATAGTGATAATTGATAGCAGAACAGAATACTAGATATTATAGCAAATCCACTTTGAGGGGGAAACCTCCACATCAATGCAATAATATTATAATACTTAACATAATGATTAAATACTAACTACTACCTCCTATATATAGTCTACTTAGCCAAGGTTATTCCATAGGATGATCTATCTAAGAACATGGAGAAATGTAACAAGTAAATAAAAGAGTTATGTAAGCCACAACTTAGCCACACATATCCCTAGACACACCAATGGTTAAGGGCATAACATCAAGTCACATATAATACTATTTTTGGAGATCTAATATATACACTAGTTTATACCAAACATGATATTACTCATGCAATGGGAGTAGTGAGTTAATTTATGTCAAATCTAGGTAAGGATCATTGGAATGTAGCAAAGAGGATATTCATATATTTATGTGGGATGTCTAAATATGTAATATTATATTAGGGTAATCCTGGTGAAATCAAGATGTTAAGTCTAGATGGCTTTGTGGATTTTGACTAGGCTAGATATACTGACTACCACAAATCTACTAGTGTATATATGTTCAACATGTTCAATGGATCTATAGTTTTTATGATAAAATGATAAGTAAGTGTTTTTATATCCACCATAGAGTTTGATCACATGGTTTATACTCATGCAAACAAGGTGGTTTTATTTACAATATTTTTGACTATTGGGTTCATTCAAAAGGCTGTAGGGATAGATTATGAATATCATAATACAAATTTTCTAAAAATTAATCATAAGTATCATTCTTAAATTAAGCACATTGATGTGAATATATATATTTTTCTAAATGGTGGAGGAGGAGAATATGATACTAGAGAAGGTGGGAACCAATAAAAATTTTGTTGAATCACTTAAAAAGTTTGTGAGTACTAAGAAGTTGTCTTGGTGTAGAATATTAATGAGTACTGATTCCCTTAGCTTATAAAATTATATATTTATGAACCCCTATGAAATTTTTTCAACAATCAAAAGATTTTTTTAATTTTTGATGTATATTTTCAATGTGTTACAACCCTTAGGTATTGTATAGCCAAGCATGACAATTGTGGTCCCATAGTTAGTTTTACGTGTATTAATAATAAGTGCACTATTATGACCCATAGTCTTATAAGGAACCATTATGGCTTGTATTATTTACGCATGATTTTGGTACCCATGTTATTTTGATATGCCTTAGGTGGTTACTTATGTTCCTATATATACTCTTACATGCAATAGGTGTAGATAAATATTAATAAGTACATTAGTATTTTATGATATGGTTAATGTAATATGATAGAAAAGGATGTTATTATGGTATCTTTTTCCTATAAGGGTTTCCCAAGTGAAATATTAGGTATTATTTACTATTGTTTGTGTGTGTGCAATTTATCTATTCAAAATTTAGCATAAATATTCTATTAGTATTGCTTCTCCTATGTTGGTTTATCAATCATTTTTATCTTCACTATTAATATAGAGAGAAACATGAATATAATAACCATGTGTAAATAAAGAATCATTAAAACCATAACAAATAGTTAAGTAAACTAAACAAGACATCATATCATATTAACACTTTATATATCATTAATCATATGCATTATACATCCCTATGGACCAGAACTCAATTAAATAGATTATTATAAGCATTAAAAATATAAATCATCAACAAAGATTGTAAATGACTCTCATGGCTCTATACATATGTACATCCTAAGCACAATCTTTACTTTTCCTCAAAATTTTAAAAGGTTCGCCTTTGAAATATTATGTGTCAAATGAGGGACTTCTCAATTTGTCCCAATTTATAGGTCAATGGTCTTATTTATATCTTCTTGGACCCCCTCAGTTCTTGCCAACTAGTTCTAAATAAACATCCAATTGTCTGTCCTACCATCTATCTTCCAACTATCTATGGATATTCCAATAAATTATATTTTTAGGATAAATCCCCACCCATCCACATGATCATTTCCTTAGTTCTTGGCACCTAATATATCTATTTTTATTTGTGATCCAATTTGTATTTATTTCTAGCCTATAAATATACCTTCAAAATTATGCTTTCTCCAAACCATGCATGATGTGTCATCCTTTGTGCACGTCATACTTAACCTGCATTATCAATTTAAATATTTAATAAGATTTCACAATAAAAATATTTTTTTTCTCACATTCACTCTTTCATACTTAGCCTATGTTTGAGTTACATTTTTATGAAAATTTAGGATCAATGGGATTGATTGAGGTAGTTTCCTCAAAATAAAATTGTAATGAAATTACTTCACTAAATAAGTGGAATAATAGAAATAGATCACAATATGACTAAAATAGAGTAGAGTATATAAATAAATGATGATCCACTTCAAGGGGGAAAGCTCCATAACCATACAATAAAAATAGAATTCATAATATGATGATCAAGTACTAACCACTACATATTATATATACCCTAATTATGCTATAAAAATAACCTAGGCTGACCTTACCACTAGTATTTAGTTAAATATATGATCATATGAATTATTTAAAGGCTATTATAGATATAATTTTACTAAACATAACCTAATCCATGTTAAAGGATAAGGTAATATCTTGTCCCTTCCAGTAAAACAAGTGTTTTCCTCAACGTTTATGATCTCTAGATGTAGGAACAAGAACTATTCATCCTCCCATTTTGCATCTTCATTATACAGATTATTCCACTTGATAAAATAGTTATATATTATCTTCTACCTTACCCTCTTAGTGTGAATCTAAATTATTTTATCAATTTCCAAAATTATTTGGCCTTCACCAATATTAGATAACTTAATCTAGGATGAACTATTTTTTTCAATGATCTTCTTCAAGAAGGAAACATGACTATTATGAAACATTGGAAAATTCACTCTAAGACTAGAGGGTACCTCTTTCTTGTGTTGAATATGTTATTCAATTTCTTAAACCTTTGGTTGGATCCTTAAGGAAGATATTGTGGATGGTGGATGTTAATCATGAGACCTTTTGGAAGTAGTGTCTTTCATAGGTGGCTTCACGATTGACATATCCTTAACAATAATTAAATAGTTTTTAACCCTTTCCTAAAAATGTGGTGGTATGTATGCAATTAATAATTTTTATTACACTAAAAATAATTATGTATTAGGACCCTCAATCTTATTTTTGGTAATTTTTTGCATTTGATGAGATCTTACCATTTGAGGTGATTTTATGTATAACCCTTTTAACTTGAACAACTTATCTTTTGAATGAAATTAAATGAATAATTCCTATAAGTTCATCTCGATTGTGCCCAAATTTATGAGAAATTTAACTCCCAATAAAATATTATTTCCACCCAAGGGAATGTAAAATATAGGGTAATCTATCAATGAATCTCCTATACTGAGTTTAAAACTATGATTTTTTATAACATCTAATTATACTCCCATCTATAACCATGACTTAAAGTTATAGAGATGGTTAAAAAATTCAATTATGTATCTAACTAATTATTTAATAGGTTGTGAGTATTTCCTAATTCAATAAATACTTTCACCTCATGTTCTTTTAGGAAACACATTAACTTGAGGGTTTGTGAGGAGGTAACACTTGACATTGCATGGCATGAAATAGTTAGTTGGGAATATCCAAACCCTAAATTATCCACAACCTCTATTGATTTATCTTCATCCTCTTCTTCTTTGTTAATTACCTCAATTTATAACAAGTTATTTTTAGTATATCTATGTCATTGACTATGTGTATTATCACAATTAAAATATAATCTTGTCCCCTTATTTTCTTCAATATGTTGAGGAGTTAACCTAGTAGGTAATGGAAATGACATTGTAAGAGTGATATTATATTTAATTCTAGTGAGTGTATGTCCCCTCATATCCAAGAATTTTTCCTTTTACTTGTGTACAATAATAATATAATTAGACACATTAATTGGATTAATAATTCATACCTTATGTTGAATGTAGTCCTTATGACTACCAAGAATTAGATCATTTAGATTCTCATCTATAATTATCTCCACATACAAAGATAGGTTATAAAATTAATGAATATAATCCTTGAACAATCCAATTTGACACAAATTTATCGCTTGGTTTAAGTAATTTTCCACCACACTACTACTATAGTGTATTTCAAGTGCATTTTTAAAAATTGACTGACACTGAGAGAATACTTATCTTTTTATGCACATAACCATTGATACCAAATGAATTTATTTGGTTCTAAATATAAATATACCACTACCACCTTATATTCACATGAGATATGATGTACATCAAAAAATATTTTTATTTGGTTGATCCAAGTGACTTGATCTTTCCCATAAAACTTATGCATGTTCACTTTTGGGATCATGTCCCCTAATTATGGTGTATTTGTATTTGGAATGGGTTGGATAAAATATCCACTTTTTTTGGGTTGTGCATTAGTTTAACCCAAATATCCACCCTATTTGGTTTGATTAGTAGTGATTTTTAAATGTTTTGATAGATGTTGATGAGCATTTAACTTTTTACTAAGTTGTTACACTAGATCATTTAATTAATTCTTGATCTTGTCCACTTTACTTGTCATCTTAGACTATAGGCCATGTCAATTATATCTGATTTGGATCACCTTGTGATCCATAAAATAAAACCCTTGAGTATAATATCATCAATTCTTATTTTTAACTCCATATCCTCTTTGTAATGAGTTTTACCTACAAATCTAGAATACTTGCCTTGACCCTTAATTTTTTGGCTTTCCATAACAAGAATTGACAACACCAACTTTGTTTTTCACATTTTTTTGAGTGTGGATCCATTTGTGGATATCACATGACCTTAGGAGAATATTTTTGCGGCCTAGAGAGCTCCAAGAATGTGGGGAGTACAGTTTTCCCTACTCCACCTTTTATGGAACCTTGTTCCACATGTGAGTGGAATATTCCTTATATTTTCTAATTTCTATGTTTCAATATTTTGTGGAGTTAGTTGTTAGATGATTTTTCCCATGTTGACTTCCTTTATCTTAGGGAGCTAGTTATTTTTTGGAAAAGGGGATGCCTTCCTTGTTAGAAGGAGTTGGTTTTGATCACATGGTTTTGGTAAATGTGCCCTTGAAAGATGGAGACCCAATCTTGGTGTTTTCCTTCATGGATGAGATTTTGTATGATCTTTCTTTGGTAGAGGTTGGTTTTCACATGTTGGATAATGCTTATCTTAGATAATCATTACACATTTCTCCTCCTTTTATGGATTTTCCTTCATTTACTATATATAGGATGTAGTATGGCCTTTATAGGTTAATGATTTATTTGCAGGGTGTGGCTTTGAGGATCAATGTCAAAGTGTAGGTGTTTCTAAAAGTGTAGGTGTTCTTTACAGGGTGTCATTTAGTAACTTGTGAGATACAACATTGTGCAAGTGCAGGTGAAAGTGCAACATTTTCTACAAGAGATTTTTCTATATCTGTGAGAGTTTATTGTAGTCTTGTGTTTTGATTATAGTTTGTATTAAGAAATTTTTTGGTAGATGTAGCCCACAGTGGGTGAACCATGATAGATATGTGTTGTGTGATTGACTATTATTCTCTCTATTTTAATTCTTTCATTATATCTATGATTTGAGGAATGTTTCCGTGATGCATGTTATTGCATAAGTTAGATCTGATTTATGGTTATAATTAAATCTGATTTAAAAGTTTTTTAAATTCTTAATACTTTTGACCCAAATTTGACTAATAATTTTTTAATTATGTCAAACTATAATTAGAATAAAAAAAGTAAAAACCCCCACTATATTTTTCAATCTTTCTAAAAATGTAAAGAAATAAAAAAAATTCTTAAAATTTAGACTGTAGAGATTTTTTTGGGAAAACCCTAAATCAAATAACTTGTGAAAATTCGATCCTTCAACCCTAATTTTTTAATTTGAATTCCTTGAATGATTATCAAACTCCATCAAAATTAATGTATTAAAATTCACAATGAATTTAAATATATAAGTGATTGTCCAAAATTAGGGTTTCACCCACACGTATGCCCAAATCAAAGCTCTGATCCTACTTGTAATAAAATTATTTCATAAAATAAGTCAAATAATATAAATAGACTACAATGTGACTAAATAAATAATAATATTTGAATAAATTATGATCCACATTGAGGGAGAACATTTAAAACATATAATAATGACTTGATTCACAATATAATGATCATTTAATAAACCATGCCTCCTATATATACCTTAAATATGCTATGAAAACACCCTAGGATGACCCTACCATCTACATTATGATAAAAATATATTCATATAAATTTATTAAAGGTTATTATAGCTACAAATTGGATACTTCAATACACACTGAATCTTAAGTGTATAGTAAACACCAATTTTTTATGTCCTTGTAAGGTCTCTTTGAGTTGGTTAGGGATAGAGGAAAGGAGAAGGAATATTTGGAGCTTCATGCATAAATTCACTAATATAGGGTATGTTTTTATTAATTAGGAGAAAATAAAGGGATTCAAATAGTTTTAGATTGTTCTAACTTATTCTACAACTATCATGATTAGACTACCACTATTGGGATTAGAATGCCACTATTGAGATAGACATTCATTATCAAAGTAGTTCATTACTAGTATTTTACTATGAAGACAATCTAATTTTAGTTGCATAATTAGATCATAATTATCTTTATGGATTATATTATACACTATTTATGGACCTCTCTTAGTACCTTTTACCTCTTAAAGGGTACATGTGAGTCATAAAATAGGTATGCATCTATAAACCTCCTTTGTCAAATCTATACATATCTAGGTACTTTCATGTAATAACCCTTAGGCACATTTTAGATTTTTATTTAATATTTTTATTATATTTATATAAGACATATCATTATGTGTTTGATTTATGGTTTAATATTATGTTATTTAGACCTAAATCTACTTTACTATAATAAAATTTAGTGAACATATTTATATAGAATACTTAACCTTAAGGCTTCATATTTTTTCTCCATCTAGGGTTTGATCTTATTGTAAATAATTTATATAGGATTTTTATATGGTTATAATTTATTTTTTTTGTTATAATTATCACTAGCTTCTTTCATGTTATCTATGATTCTCTTTTATTAGATTAAGAAGGTTAGGTCTAAGACACCTACTAGTTGAATTGATAGATTGAGTGGTAAACTATTGATTTTGTTGAAATTCATTTTCTTAGTTCTTATTTTAATTTGAAAAATAAAAATGGAAATTATTCATGAGGTTAATTATTCTTCTCTTGATACAAATGTGGATGATATCACAAATGATACAAACATGAATGATATAAATTATGAAAATGTAAATTATTTAAATGACAATACTTTTGAAGATAATTCTATGAATGATAATGTTTTTGATGATTATAATGATGATGTGGATAAATAAAGGGTAGAAATATTTGATGTGTTTAGATTACTTGTTAGATAAAATTATCATGAAATGAAAGCAATATTATATGTGTTATAAGGTTTACAAAATAAAAATATAGCTAAAGAATCTATCTAAGGAAATACCTATTACAACTAATATTGAATCTTGGAATTGTTATAGTCCACCTTATATATGTTACCCTTCCATAAAAGGTAAATAATTTGTTACTAAAATTAATTATTATATCATTTTGTTGCCTATTTTGATTCAAATTACTATTTATAATCCCTCTTAAGTTGTTCACAATGTATCTTTAATACCTCCTCAATTCAATCAACCATTTATATCAGTTTATTGACACCTATTTTTTAGAATATTTATCAACAAAATAGAGAAATGTCCCCATATATATATATTTTATATATATCCTAATCCTAAAGATACACTCCTTCAAGAAACTATTCAAACTTTTCAACTAATGCAACAAAAAATTCAAATACTTTAACAAGGATCTCAAACATCAAGTCATGTAGTAAATTTAAATGGTATATTACTCAATCCTTTGGATTATGAGTTCCCTTTATACCCTTTTACTACTTATTTTGTGGCTCTTGAGTTTAAATTATTTAATGACAAGGGTGATATTTTTCATTATTTTAAATCTTCATATGCTTCATGTATTAATTTTGTCAAAAATGATGAATTATTGATTAAGATATTTCCAAGATGCCTTAGAATAGTTTTGCACCCTACCATTGGGATTCATACACTATTTAAATTATTTGGATAAAAATTTATTAGATTAATTTTCTATCAAATTTAGCTATGATGTACGATAATTTAAGGTGTGAAGGAAATCCTACATCACCATAAATAATATTTTTGTTGATTTTAATTTTGTCTTGTAGGTTACTTAGTTCAGTTGGAGCACATGTTAAAGTTTCTAGTGGTTTAAAAATGTTAGAATCTTTCAAAGGCTAAAAATAGTAACCTACTATTTTTAGTAATATATATATATATATATATATATATTTGTTGATTTTAATTTTATCTTATAGGTTACTTAGTTCAGTTTGAGCACATGTTAAAGTTTCTAGTGGTTTAAAAATGTTATAATCTTTCAAAGGCTAAAAATAGTAACCTACTATTTTTAGTAATATATATATATATATAAAATATGTTAGAGCACCTCAAAATCTATATAACACAATCAATGGTTCATCAATTGGATGCCTGATTCAAAACATATGCCTCTTGGAAGTTGTGGACTCTAAGGAAAGTTGTTATTTCAAAATTAGATGGTAATCAAGGTGGCATGGATTTTAGGTGAAGAAAACTTACCAAAGTTGGGGCATGGTTATATAAGATAAGATGAGGATGATTTTTCAATGAAAATTACTAATTTGTGTTTCATTCTTCTCCTCAAGTTTGGAAAAAGCAACTATAGAGGGGAAAAAACATGATCTAAATGGAAAAAATAGAAAGTGGATGAAGATGATAAGTTTCCTTTCTCTACTCATGTGACCTTCAAAAAATTAGGGAATATTGATTTTTGTGGTGCCACAATTAGATATATTATATATTACTATTCCTTGATTTCATAGAGAGGGATATGAAGTTTTATGAGAAGCATTTGGCAGAGATTCCAGGAATTGAGTTCTTGGACTTGGCATTGCAAATTGAGTCTCCAACATGCAGGCTAACTTTATTTGTAGTGAAATATCTCATGTGGATAGAGAATTGTAATTTATTTTTATAATAATGTATGTTTGATTACATTATTCACAAAATTCTATGAGAATTTTTGTTATTGTGTTGTGTGTGAATGTTGGGTGGAGGAGCCTTACACCAGGTGGTATCAGAGCAATATTTTATAAGAGTGTAGATAGATAACCTAATATGAGGTATTTTTCGCCAAGAATTAAGGTTTTGATTTTGTTGTAAATATCAAAATTACTCCATGAAGGAACCATGGTGGTGTTGGGAGAAATTTTGTGATAGAAGAGGGTTTTAGAGCCTTGTAAAGACAAATCAATGCATTGCAAGAGGAGTTACAGTGAGGATTTGAGCCAAGAAGAAAAGAGGAAAGTGAAGATGAAGAAGAAGAGAATTTTAAAGAATAACAAGATGTTGTAGGAGATATTGAGAAAGTTAGGTTATTGAGGGCTATTTCCAAGATTGGAAAAATGCCAAAGAATGAATTTGCTACATATTCTGGAAATCTAAACCCAAAAGAATTGATCAATTGGATAAATGAAATGGAAGAATAATTTAAATAAAAAAATGTGGAATACCTTGAAAGGGTAAAATTTGTAAATACCAAGCTAAAATTCCATGCTAATGTCTAGTGCAAAGAAGTTCAGTTAGATAGAAATTGGAGAGGAAAAGAGAAGATCACCAAATGGGATAAAATGGTGGAAAAGTTGAAGAGGCAGTTTATTCCTATAGATTATGAGTTAGATCTATTTAAAAAGTTGAAAGGTTTAAAATAATAAAATATGAATATTAAAGAGTATATAGAAGAGTTTTACAAGATTATTATCAAGATAGTCCATTCAAAGGCTAACAAGGAAAAGCTAGCCTGTTACATTAATGTGTTGAGGCCAAGAATTCAGAGGAGCTAAGTCTAGTTAGAATGACTAGCATAGAAGATGCATACAAATTTGCCATGAAGGTAGGGTAGAAAATAAATAAAATGTTTGAGATAAAACAAAGAGGAAGAGGTCATGGTGGAAGGATTGGCAGAAGATCCTATGGAGGATGAAATCAAGATCAAAAGAAAATTGAAGAAGCAAGCACCAACCAAAATCAAAGAGGATATAATACCTATCACCCTCAAGACCAAAATAATGGTTAGAAAAGAGGAAGAAGAAGATTTGGATGAGTATTTGGAAGAGGAGGATTTATAATAACTTGTCTCTGATGTGGATAAGAGGGAATCAAGATTACAGGTATCTCCAACATCAAGGAAGGACAAATAGAAAATCTAAATAGAATGCACAAGTTGAACATGTAGATGAGTATACTAAGTTTGAACATTATATAAATGTTGAAAGATGGGAATCCCTTATCATAAGGAAATCCTCATTGAATGAAGATAGAGAACCAATCTAGAGGAGGAGTCTATTCTAAACAAGATATAAATCTAGAGGTAAATTTTGTGAATTTATTATTAGTAGCAGTAGTGTTGATAATCTAGTTTCAGAGGAGATGGTCAATAATTTGAAACTAGAGAGGAGAAATAATCCACACTCATACTATATTTCATGGTTTCATAAGGAATATAAAGCTTTGGTTAATGAACAGAGTCTCATCAAGTTCACGATTGGAAGCTACTATGATGAGGTATCATCTCAACAAATGCATGTCATTTCCTACAAGGAAGGAAATGGAAGTATGATAGGTGTGTTGGCCATGATAGCCATGAAAATACCTATTCCCTTACAAAATATGGAGTGTATCACAAATTAAAACCCTTAAAGGAGGTAGAAGAGAAGGTATGTAGTAGTGCTAGAATTTGTTTGGTTTATGGCAAGAAAGTTATGGAAGGTATGAGGAATGAGCATATGTGTTTTGCATTAGTTCCTAAGATCAACAAGGAGGGATGTGTAAATGTACCAATAAAGTATCATATCTATTAGAGTAGTTTCAAGATATTGAATTTGATAATGCACTATAAGGTTTACCACTAGTAAGGAAGATAAGTCACCAAATGAATTTAATACCAAGATCTAATTTTCTAAATAAGGTAGCCCATATAATGACTCCTATAAAGAATGAAGAGTTAAATAGGAAATTTTAGGAGTTATTGAATTATGGACAAATAAGGGAGAGCCTAAGTCCATGTGTGGTACCTACAATACTAGTACCAAAGAAGGATAGAGAGTGAAGGATGTGTATAAACTCGAGAGCTATCAATAAGATCATGATCAAGTACTAGTTCTAATTGCTAAGGAGAGATGGCATAATGGATTACTTGAGTGGATCTAAGTACTTCACAAAGATATATTTGAAGAGAGGGTATCACCAAATTCAGATTCAAGAAGATGAGTGGAAAATGGCCTTCAAGATGAAGAAAGGTTTATATGAGTAGTTAGTCATGCCATTTGGGCTAACCAATGCACCAAACATATTTATATGGCTCATAAATGAGGTATTGAAAGATTTTTTAGGAAATTTTGTTATTATTTATTATATGACATTTGGATTTTCATAAAAAATTAGGAAGAGCATTTGATGCATATCAAAATATTTTCTTAGAAGATGGGGGAGGAGAATTTGTTGGTTAATATGAAGAAATGTAGTTTTGCAAAGAAAGAATCTATATACTAGGATTTGTTGTCTCATTTAGGATCCTAAGATGTATTTAGAGAAAGTAAGGGCTATTGTTGAATGGCCTACACCAAGGAGTGATATAGAGGTAATATATTTTCATGGTTGGTGAATTTTTATAGGAATTTTATCAAGAATTTTAGTAGAATTTGTGCACCCCTAACTAAAATAATGAGAGGGGATAGAAAGGAGTTTAAGTGGACTATAGGAATAGCCAAGAGTTTTGATATGCTGAAGAAGAAAGTCATAGAGAAACTTGTTTTATCACTTCTATATTTCAACAAGGTATTTTAGGTAGACTATGATGCTAGTGTGAGTGTTATAGGTACTATATTGAGATAGGAAAGCAAACCCATTGCCTATTTTAGTGAAAAGTTTAATGATATCAAGAAAAATTATCCTATCTATGATCAAGAGTTTTTTGCTATAGTTTAGGATTTGAAGAAATGGAAACATTATTTATTACCAAAATAATGTGTTCTATATATTGATCATCAAACTTTACAATATCTTAAGAGCCAAGGAAAATTGAATCAAAGGAACTTAAAATGGGTAGAGTTTTTGCAGAGTTATACTTTTATTTTAAAGCATAGGAGTGGTAGGTCAAATATAATTGTAGATACCTTAAGAAAAAGGCAAAATTTGTTGATAGGGATAAAAATTAATTTTTTGGATCCAATGAACTCAAAATTTTCTATCCTAAAGATCCATAATTTCTTGAGGCTTGGAAATCTTGTTTTGAGCTTGTTAATTTGGATATGACAAAATGGTTAGATTTCATGATATAAGATGGTAGTTGTTTAGAGGAAACAAATTATGTATTCCAAGTAAATGTATGAGAGAGAACCTAATTTAGGAGAAGCATAACTAAAGGTTGGTAGGACACTTTTGTTGATTTAAGACCATTGCTCTTATTAGTGAGAATTACTACGAGCCACAGTTATACCAAGATGTGAATAAATTTGTGCAAAGTTGTAGAGTATGTTAGATGGCCAAAAGAGTAAGTCATAATATTAAATTCTATCAGTCATTACCTATACAAGAGAGACCATAGGAATATATTAGTATGGACTTTGTTCTTGGTTTATCAAGGACATAGAGGGCATGACTCAATATTTTTGGTGGTGGATATATTTTACAAGATGACACATTTCATTCCATTTTAGAAGACTCATGATGTTGTTCACATAGTAGATTTATTTTTTAGAGAGGTGGTAAGACTACATGTTCTACTAAAGAGTATAGTTTTAGACCGAGATACCAAATTTGTTGAGTATTTATAGAAGAACTTATGGAATAAATTAAAGACTAATTTGAAATTCACTTTTACACACCATCTATAGACTAATAGACGAACATAGGTGGTGAATAGGAGTTTGGGAAACCTATTGAGATTCTTAGTAGGAGATAGACCCAAGGGATGGGATTTGATTCTACCCCAGGTTGAATTTGCATACAACAATTCTATCAATAAGAGTACTGGTAAATCCACATTCCAAATTTTATATGGGAGTAGTCCAAGGAATGATTCTAAGTTAAAGAAGATGGATAAAAGCAAAAAGTGATGCCAAGGACTTTGCAGAATACCTAAAAAACTTGCAAAGGTAATAAATCATATTAATAAGATGAATACTCGGTATAAGGCAAAGGTAGACCAGAAGCAGAAGTTTAAGGAATTCAAGGTTGGAGATGAAGATATGGCTCACTTGAGAAAGAAAATATTTCCTACTGAAACATATAATAAGCTAAAAATAAAGAGGTTTAGACCATATAATATTATAAAGAGACATGATTTAGGAAATTCCTATGAGTTGGAATTGCCATATGGGGTTGAAATTTCACCTATGTTTAACATTGTTGATTTGATAGAATATCATGAAGGAGATAATGAGGTTGGACCAGTAGAGGAATTATGGAAAATTGTAGAAACTACTCTAGAGAAGGAAGAAATAGAATAAATCCTAGATATCCATGTGGGTATAAGTACAAGGAATAGGTAATATGAAGAATACTTGGTTAAGTGAAAGGTAAGGCCTATTGAATATTCATCATGGTTGTCCAAGGTAGAGGTTGATGATCTTAATTTTCCTAAAACACTTGAGATGTGACTAGGTCACCTCTAAAATTACCTTAAGAACCTAATTCAAGAGCATCTAGGGAGTAAGGTCAATCTTACATCACCATAAATAATATTTTTGTTGATTTTAATTGTCTTGTAAGTTTCTTAGTTCAGTTGGAGCACATGTTAAAGTTTCTATTGGTTTAAAATTATTAAAAAAATTTAAAGGATAAAAATAGTAACCTATTATTTTTAGTAATATGATATTTATGCATATATGTATATTTAAATTTACACATAATATGTCATATATCATGTCAAAATATTTCTGACATAATAAATGGTTCATCAAGTAGACACTCGGTTCAAAAGATATGCCTTTCGAAAGTTGTGGACTCTAAGGAAAGCTGTCAGTTCGAAATTAGGAGGAATCAAGGTGGCATGTATTTTAGGTGAAGGAAACTTACCAAAGTGGGTCATGGTTATCTAATATAAGATGATGATGAGTTTTCAAGGAAACTTACTAAGTTGTGTTTCAGGGTTATCCTCAATTTTGGAAAAAACAACTATAGAGGGAAAAAAACATGATCTAAATGAAATTAATCCCATATACGCTATATCAATGCTTAAAGTTTTTGAATGAAAAAAGAGTGATTAATATTCAATTAAATCATATGAGTCAATTATCAAATTCTATATGACGTATTACCTAAAGTACTACCAAGAAATAAATCATACAACTTCAATTGACTACATCTAGAATTTTAGTACATACTCATCCAAACACTAAGGTAGTGTTATTGCACCCTCATGTGCGTATTCAATATAAAGTATCTATTGAGTGTCCAACCATATGAAACATCATTCAAATAAATAAAATTGATCATTTCAAATAGGATAGTAAAACTATCACAACTATTTTCATGATGATTACAATAGTAGTAACCGTGATTCTAGTTACCATACAACTCATGATTATATTGATGATGATATTATCCATGATGATACATTGCCTTTCTAAGGTTCATATTATTTGAGACATCTAGATATTGAATATGTGGATAAGATCGCATCTTATTATGCATAACATAGAATGAATCTATTATGCATAGTTTTTTTCATTTTTATTTTCTCTATTTATTTTATCTCTCTATTAGTTGTTCTCTCCAATGTTTTATGTATGGATTTTTGGACCATTATGCCTCCTTTTGGCATCTTCTCATATTTTTATTATCTCTTGATATTTTTCATTTCTTCTAGATTCTTCCAATTTAGACATCTATCTTGTGTGAATTCTTTAGTTACCTTCTTTCATATCTTCACTTTCCCTTATCATTCTTCTAACCTCTTTGTTTATGATTAGTTACAATATTTATTTGGCCCTTTCCTTTGATTTTTTTTCCCATCCCAAAATCTTGTATGTAGTTCCCAATGATGACAAAACTTACATATTAAATCCTTGATCCCTAGTGCACACATACATATGGGTAAAGTTATAGGTTAATAGGGATCTTCCTCATATTAGTTTTTCTTTCTTTTACTTCTCATCTTTATTTATTGATCTTCCTCTTCTTCATTCTTATTTATTTCATATATTGACTTGTTTTCTTGATTGATTTAGTTTTTCCAATTCTTGTTTTAATTATTTTAAATATAAATGAACAAAGACAAAAATTGCTTTGCCTTTATATTCAAGTTACATAATTATGTAGTTTAGCATGTCATGATATATGCGTATCATTAGAGGTTTCACATATACATGTTTTATGTACATGTCATTAATGGTATCATTAAGTTAGATGTAAAATATATAGGTTTCATATTTTTATGAAATTATATTTTCTCAACAACTTTTTCATGCCTACATCAAAGACATCCTTACATTTGGAGCATGCCTACACTGGGGTCATTTTGAGTTATGTTCTAGGTTCTATATTTCTTATTTTCCATTTTTATATTTAAGTATACATATCCCAATCTAGTATGTATATCCATTATGATTCTCTTATTTTATCCTTGATTACTTGTGTTTGTGCTTGTTGCATCATGTTCCTTTCTTTCCCTTTATGAATATGATCCTTTACTTATATACTCTATGTAAATTATGTGTTGTTTATTACTTAATTACTTTCAATTGTTGTTTTTTAATTATTTTATTCATTTAATATATGTTGGTTGCATGAGTGTGTTTACATTTATTTACCATACTATGTAATTTTATCTATTTCATGCCATGATTCATATCATGCATGTTATCAATTATTTTGTTATATGTGGTTTACTTCATTTCAATGGCTTTTATCATGCATATATTGGGTAATATTATTGTTCTGCTTAATTTCTTATATATTTCCATTTCGACCATGTTTCTCCTATGTATCTATATATTACAAAATTTTTTATATTGAGGCAGGCAATTGAAATGGATCCTTTCATATGTGTTATTGACATTAGGGCACATGATTTTTGTACTTCATTTATATATATTGTACTTATTAGGGTTTATTTTTATGACATGACATATTTATTATCCCTCCCCTTTTCTCCCTTTTCTTATATATTTTTTTCTTCAGCATATTAGGATTGGGTTATTGATGAGCTTTGATGATGACATCATTATATGATTAAAAATAAGTCTTAAAAATGTTCTTTAATGATTATTACAAAAAAAAATTCATATATTTTATAGATGATGTGCATAATTATTTTCTTTTGAGATGAGTGATATGTAAAAATAATACCTACCTATAAAGGGGGTATATTATTAGCTTATTTTATTTTTGGTTGCATGATTTCAATAGGTTGCAATAAATTCAAATTGGTTACAAAAAGGTATTTGATTTATACTTATTAATTTAAAAATTAATAGTTTTCATCAATTAGAAGGATCAATAGAACCCAAATTTTTAGATATTTCACCATTTGGTAAGCCTATTTGGACCGATAGATTAGCTACTTTACCACTTGATTGGGTCATTTGAACTCATGTTTCAACTATTTTGACCACTCACTAGGATTAGTTAGACCCATGATAGATAAGGATTTTTTTAGAGATGGTAGTATGGTTTGCATACCACTAAGTCTATTTGTTTGTATTGTTTATTTTTAATTATAATTTTTTATTATTTACATTATTATCAATTTATATAGACAATGACACACTTTCAAATATTTCATTTGATTGCAACTACATTTATTATGTTTACATAAGATAATTGATTGTCAATCATGGAACCTTGGTGGTAGTTAGTAAATTTATGAATATAGAGAGGAGACATGGTTTTTATATTTTTTAAGTCATGAGAGGAATAATATAATATAAGGGAACCTCTCTCATGATTTTAACTTGCAAATCACTTTATGTAGTAATAAAGTTGAGTATAACTTTAAGTTTCAACTAAATTTTATTCCTCAATCCCTTCCATGTGCACTTATTTATTTTAATTTTATATACATGCATACATGCACACACACATTAAACTGGGTCATTATATAGAAACTTAGTTTTCTTACAGGACTAGTAATTGTAACGCTATTATCAAGCATTCATACATGTGGATCATTGGTTCAAATTGGGTTCTTATTGGCAAATTTTCATTTTTTTGGAGCTCTATACAATATTTCAAGTCATCTAGGGTTAGGTTTGATATTTCCATTCACAATTGAAAATTTTTATATCTATCATTTAGGTACTTCATGATTCTCCTAGATATTCATAGGATTCATTAGGTCTTTGTTTAAAGGTTTCATAATTCTTATTAGTACCATAAGAATCTAATATTGGCATGATTGCTATTAGACACTTATGATGGTGGTCATGTTAGTCATGGGTGCCTTTGGCCCCTTGCACATTATCATAATGTTTTTTTGTGATCTAATTGTCAACTAATTACTTTAATAATGTTTGATTATTTGTTAATAAGGTCTTAATTTGAATTTTTAGGATTCTATATATAAAAAAACATCCTAATACATTTTACATAGGAAGAGATCACATTGTATACTAATTAAAATACAAGGATCACATTCAATTATTTATTATAGTCTACTTTTTACTAAATTTTTATCTATTATGGAGTTACTGTTTCATACTTGTACCAAAATAAGCACTAGTGAAAGGGCATATAGAATAGACTACTTACTTGCATCTCATACATAGGGATAATGGTTAGGATTTTCATATAAATTTTCATAGAATAGGGGATTGACTTAGGGATTCACCTCAAAACATCACCATTTTTTAAAATGTCATAATAAGGTCTCTTAGAGCAATTAGGAATTGAGAAAAGGATAAGGAATTATGGAAGCTTCGTGCATTGATTTAATAATATGTGAGAGGTGTATGTCATGTAGGTGCATAAAAAGGCATTTTATAGTTTCAAAATAATTTCACCTATTCTTCCACTATCAAGATAATCCAACTACTATAAGGATAGAAAAAAGTTATCAAAATATTAAAACATTGCTCTTAGACTATCAAGATAGTTTATTTTTGGTCACATCATCAAATTATAGTAATATTTTTGGACTCTCTTCTAAACTATTTTTAGGCCTTATTCTTCATACTTTTAGCCTCTAATAGGTTACATGTGAGTTATAAATCAAGTATGCATCTATAAATCTCATTTGTCTATTATATAGTTTCATTCAATACCTCTTAAGCACATTTTAGATCTTTGCTTACGGTATTTATTATGTTTATATTGTGTGTGTGTGTGTGTGTGTGTGTGTGTGTGTGTGTGTGTGTGTGTGTGTGTGTGTGTGTGTGTGTGTGTGTGTGTGTGTGTGTGTGTGTGTGTGATATGGTTTAGTATAGTGTTGTTAAAACATAAATATACTTACTATAAAAAACCCCACTTTGGATTATATCAAAAAAATTTGGAGGAAATCTATCTATGAAATACATGATTCCATGATGGGATATCAATATATTAAACATCAATGATCTTATTCCATACTTTACACATGATGCACATAATCCTTTCTTTTTAGTTATGTAATTCAAAGTCTAGCATAAATTTTAAAAGGGGGCATAGATTATCCATTTTTTCCATATCCTTAGACTTAAGACTTTTCCATACCATTTTTTCTTTATGTGAGTACAATTATATATTTATGTTTTGACACATGTCCATCACATGATACTTATTCCCATCATAGGATATCCCTAAGAAATTTTATAACCCTTCTCTTATTCATTACATTAGATTTAATTAAACGCTATTATTTTTATCACTTAACATTATATGCATAAATGCATGTAATTGTTAACACATATTTCAAGACATGTATTTATATATGGAAATTCTTACTTGGCACATAGTTGGAGGTGTAGGGAAATCATATATGGGTTTTTTAATATTATTCAACCACACCAGGTATATCAATTTTGATTTATCCTTTTTATATTTTATTAGATTATATTTTTTAAAAATTAGTCATGCATATGTTGCTCTCATGCAACTCATAAGACATTCACATTTATTATGATATTTTAAATACTCACACTAGGCTAGTTATCAAACAACCAACCAGAAACAAGTTGTATAAGTTTTAGTTCTCAATTTTTGATTTAGGTAGATCATTGGTTCACTTGTCTATATGTATATGTTCTTTGCATATTTTTAATGGCATAGGTTTATATATCCCAAGACACAGGAGCATCGATGTTAGTTGTAGGATATTCAAAACCCTCTGTAGTGGAAATTAGGTAATCTCTCTCCTTTTGACTCTCAGTGCACTATTATTTCAAAATTTTCTTTTATAACTCTAACAAGTTTTTAGACAATTATGATGGCTTGTCTAAGCCAATAGGTTGGTTTTATTTTTATATGCATGCACGCGCACATATTAAATTAGGACATTTTGTAGACATCTAATTTTCTTATAGGGGTAGTTATTAGTTGTAGAATTACATGACTATAGGGTGTTTCTATATTTCTCAATTATCAATTTATATTAGACTCCTATTGGTATTTTTTCCATTATTTATGGTTATCCCCTCTCTTTTATTCCCTCATTCCTTTTTATATTTTCTGTCTCTCTCCTCCCTTTCCTATTTTATTGGGTTTTGGGATTTTTCCTAAAACTATATAGTGTAAGATTATAAGGTAGGCCCTTGTGACACTTTTTTTTAGTCT
Organism: Torreya grandis; assembly: GCA_037957365.1. Taxonomy (NCBI): domain Eukaryota; kingdom Viridiplantae; phylum Streptophyta; class Pinopsida; order Cupressales; family Taxaceae; genus Torreya; species Torreya grandis. Next base: position 1,516,572 of record JARHVA010002718.1, on the reverse strand, counting down.
CTCCCACCTTTTGTTTATTATTTTTTTCATTTTCCTACCCATTGTGTGACACATTTTATGCCAATAGGGTCTTGTTTTAAATTTTATAAATCTCTAAATACATATGTGCATTAGTGAATACTAGACAATGAAAGACAAGTAATTCACATGAAATTGATGGATATTCACACATTTTTTAAAGGAATATATTTTTAAAGTGAAAGAGTAGTTAATTTTAAAATCTAGAGAATAATTCAAGCAAAATATGAAATTTTTATTTCCTTTTCCACACATTCATTTTTGTATGAAAGGTCATATAGGACTAGGCCCTATATTCATAAATTACTTTTCGACTTGAATTGAGTGTTGTTTACCAAAATAACTATATCCAAGAGGCTTAATAATAATGGATGGATAATAAAACCTCTTCAATATATTCCCCACTATTTTTGGTATATGGTATGTTTTTAAATTTATAGAGGAGATTAGTTTCTTAAAGATCTGTGTTGAATTTTATGAAAGCGAGAAAGGTTTTCAAAGAACTAGAGTAGATAAACAGTATTTTCAAATCAATTTTAACTTATCTACATTTAGATAAAAATGACCCTACTCTTTAGGAAATGTATATACTTTTTTCCAAGATTGCATTAAAAAAATAGTTTCGACCATTTTCCCTATGCATTATAATCAAGTTTGGCAAATTTTTTGCTCTAAATTATTTATAGGTATGGATTAAAAATTAATAATGCCATATTAAACCATATTTATACAAATGGTTATTTTTATGTTATTAATAATTTTAATCATATTTAATTTCATGATTAAAATGTAAGTACAAGTGGAGAAGATCCTTCTAGAGGTGAAACTTATGCAATCCCTTCTATATTATTGAGGAAATGCCCCGTGTTATGTTAAACATGTTACTCAAAACTCTCACAAGTGTCAGTATCCATCTTGGGGATGTGGATATGTAGGTCATGGCAGACATCACTCTAAGAGTATATGGTGACGTTTATCATCACATTCTTGGAATCCTTCACCTAGCTACAATAAAATAATTGGTTATGGGTTTGGTCATGCATTCCTCATCACTAATGGGTGGATAGATCAACATTAATGAATGTTTCATTTGTTTTCACTTATGTTTTATCTATATAGATATAAAAATAAGAAGATAAAGACAAAAAAATAAATAATTATGACTGGGTGGTAGTACATGATACCGCATATCCTCCTAGAGGTGGTGACCATCACGACAAGTTGGATGTTCCTCCATCACCACTAAATTATTTGATTTCTTTAGTTTCATAATGGTCTCATCGTATCTATTTAAGGTTACTGATGGGCCTTACATTATGTTTATTTAGATACTATATCATTTGTTGATTGATTTTTTTTATTAGGAGCCTTTATGTAACTATTTTTAATTAATTGTCTAAGGAGACATGATCTCTTCTCTTAGTTCATGAGATGGATATGAATTCTTATATTAGACCGCGATGCCATTCTACTTTATTTTTTGACAAGATTAATGATGTGTTATTTTTATGTGATTAATAGAAGGTTCTTTTTAATTTAAAAATAATCTGTCTCAAGTTTTTTAGGTTTTGTTTGCCTCACCATCTGGACCTATTTTTTACCATCTATTTTTATGATTATCTCCAAAATTATAACAAGTAAAGATACTTATCTAAACCACCTTTGTAATTTTTTATTGAGTCTAGGATACTATTTATTATAAATTAGGTTTGATATACTATTTAATATGATTAGGCCTAATTTAGAAATTATATGGGTAGATGTATTGAATTTTGATGTAAGACCACTTTGCCACACCCTAAGGTTTAGAGTACTCACTTGAAAATTTTGAGGAGATTTTATTATCAACCTGTAGTTTAACTCATAATTCTATATTTTTATAATTGTAATCTTCAAACACACACACACAAATATATGTGAGTTGTAATATTATAAAGTATGTTTTACATCAAAATATAATACATAGAACATGGTAATTAAGCCTAATCAAATGTAAAATAATAATTTTAGACTTTATTGATAATCCATATCTAATGTAATAACTAACAAGTAGAGAGCTTAAAGATGTATCTTTATTTTCACATAATTTGGAAACAATCATCATGGTATGACATTAGAATAATGGGTTTTATGACCAAATAATGAGAACCCAAATAATTTTCAATGACATAATAACTTGCTTGAAAATGTAAACTTGAGGTTTTTGTAACCAAAATTGCACACTACACATTATTGGCAGACAATAAATAGTAAAAATCATATTTTACAATAATAATGGTCGATTCCATGGATCCAATAACCTCACTCACATTTATAATATATTTTTAGATACAAAATTTGTATTTATATATCATCTTAGTCTTGTATACTTGAAAAATACCTATCATGGCCCTACCCTTCATTTTTAGACCTTCCTGCTACCAAAAGGCTTGCATTTGCCATCTCGCTATGTCTAACTATTTATCCTATGGTCCAACCCTATCATTTTTATGACTTAGATATTCTGTAAAGTATGAAAATATTAAAACCTGATATATATCCTTCAATTTCAATTTCATATCCCCATCAACTTTCTATCCTATTAGACACGTGTGTCCAATATAAGGGCATTTGCCTTGATGTAATTATCCAAATTATTATCTAGTGTTTATACTTGAAAAGTATTATAATTTGTTAATATTTTGAATCCTATGGGTCAGCCCATTTGTGTTATTTAACCCTTCCAACATATATTTTCAAAAGGTGAAGTATAAATACAAAAAAAATACCATTCATTATCACCAAATCAAATTCAAAATCTTACCAAGCACATATATATCAAAATACCTTTCACTCAAAAACTACCATATTCTTATTTTTATATCAGTCATAGGATCATTCATTTTACATGTTTGAAGAATTCAAAGAGCAACTTGTGGGTAGTATTTATCAAGTTATAAGTTATATCATTACATGCCTTTGCATATAACATATTACACCCTTATGCACACATAATCTAACACTTAAAGGATAACTACATATGTCTAATTCCCTCTTTAGAGTAGTGGATATATAGGTAGTGCTCATAGATAAATGGGTCTTTGTGGTCAACTAAACTTCATGATCACACTAACACATTTTTGGCAAGGTATAAAGGTTTAAGGTAAAAAGTTAGGGTTTGATCTATATACAATCATCTATAACATATGTGTATAAATAAAATATGTTAGTAGAAAGGTGAAAAAAATCCTAGAAAGCTTTAGGTGATTGCTACATAATGCAATGAGTATTATCTCCTAGACAATTCCATTGATATCATGACACCTACATCAATACAAGTTTAATAAGGCTAACATAAGTGTTCAAGCCTCTAGAAACAATATTTATAGAATTTATCAATTGGATCATCATCTTGTTCCTTTCTATTTCTGCATATATATATCTCAAATCTACATATACATTTATAGATAAGCTAAGCATTATATCTTCTTATTTTTTATGCAATCAAATTATTATTTTGAATGTAATTTCTATATTTATCTTAACTAAGCATTTTAATTCATAATATTCATGTACCTAAGTTTTTAATTTATTTTCCTAATTTAGAATAATTTTATTCATTCTTGTGTATAGGCTATCTACCCTTTAACCCTCATTCAAAACATCTAAAAAAGATTAAAAACTTGGTCAAGCTGACCATTATTTCTTCTCATGCAACTCCTAGATTTCTCTAGGGATTTTATCCTTCTAGGATTTTAGAATGCATTAAGTATTTAGTTTTGATTTTTCCTATCATGTTAGATTCTTCCCTCACATTTTTATGTCTATCTTATCCTATTCTCATGTCCAGATTTAGAACATTTAACATGGATAAAAATGAATCTCTTTATCCTCCTAACCATAAGGATGATGATAAATGTCATGCCTCTAACCAGGTCCATGTTATCATTAATCCAAGGGGTAAGGTATCCCATCCTATGATTTAAATCTAAGGTAATCAATATATCCTTCCTCAAACCACTCCACCTCCTAAATCTCTTTTAGATGGTGTGTGTGTATACATATTCAATCTAAAATGCATAAAGTTTGTGGTTATGAAGCCCTTGAAGATAAAATCATTATTATAAGCACGTTAATATAAGAGTTATATAATAAAATGAATATTTTAATTTAATGATCACATTATTATAAAATTATATCACCTATAAAAAATTATAGAATGTGTTAGTGTTAATCATGTGTCTGCATCTTCATCTAGAAATGTTATACCCAACAAAGTTTCTTATCAAGGTATGAAGTTAAAATATAATTTATCTAAAACCATCAATTTAAAAAGTGAAAAAATTATAATAAGAGTCCAAGTAAAATCCTAAGAGAAGTGATTTAAAACAAAGTGATTGAATTACCTCCTATACATCCTATAAAGAGATCTAAATACTATTGTGCATATTATAAAATGCATGACCATCATATAGATTGTTGTTTTTTATTGAAAAACAAAATATAAAGTCTTAAAGATAGTGGTGATCCTATAATAGATGCATCAACCAAGCAACCCAATCACATTATAAGTACTTCTCCTAAAGCACAAGTGCCAAAACAAAAAAAATGGGTACTAAAGGATAATTCACAAAAAAAATAGTTATAAATAAATAATTAAAACAAGAAAAATATGAAAATCTACCTCTCAACAATGATACTCAAATTTCAAAATAAATGGTTTTAAGAAGTAATATCTACAACACTTTGGTTATCATGGTCAAGGATTGGGAAAACATACACAATGAATCACTTGTCCTATCTCCACATCTAATCATAATGATTATCAAGGCTTTAGATATTTTGGCAATTCTAATGAAATTAATTTAAATATGCATATTCAATTTTTAATGCAAAATAACAAGAACCTACAAATGAATTTAACATGGTACAAAAGGAATAATTAAAAAAAGATCAAGACATACATCAAAAGTATAATTTTATGCATGTGACTTCATATGAACTAATTAAAAACCATTCCTCAAAGCATCAAATAATTGAACCTTGTATAGATGGAAAGCAAGGTCAAAATATCTTAGTTGACCCAAATTTTGAATTCAATATATGTACCAGGAAATTATTTACATCTCTAGGATATGACATGGATTAATACATGAATAAATATAGTACATCTAATTTTTGTGTTGGATCCATTCAATGGAATGTACACTTGGATCATAATCATGCTTAATTGTTTTGCATATCAGTCCATTTTTTTTACTCAATATAATGCCAAAATCAAAAAATCATGGTTACTAGTAACAAAAGAAAATATATCTTAAATAAATATACCAAATAAAAACTTACCAAATGAAAATTATACATTTTTTAATTATATTACTTCTTCATGACCATAAAGTCATATAGGACATACATAAAGTACCACAAATTATATAGTCCTAGATATGACACCTATGCATGCCTTTTGGTAATACCTTTAGTTTGGTGTACCATATTATGAGTTAAGAGCTTCCTATGAGCATCCCTTAGATGGGATAATAGGCTATAATTTTTCCTTTCAAATATTCCAAAAAATCCAATAAAATATAAAAACATTCAAATAAATAAAAAATATAAAAATATTCAATATTCATATGTTTACTAGATCCTTGATATTTAATTTTTTTGATTTATGTTAGTAAATAACATATCATTTATTTTATAGATGTGTGTGTGTGTGTGTGTGTGTGTGTGTGTGTGTGTGTGTGTGTGTGTGTGTGTGTGTGTGTGTGTGTGTGTGTGTGTGTGTGTGTCTGTGTGTTTCATGAATAATTGAGTGTGATACATGATACATGTACGTAAAAATTTTAGACCTTTCCCCTTCTCATGTAACATAGTAAGCTGGGGGCATTTGCTTCCTATATTATGATTTATACATGTTGCATTACTTTATGAGTATTTCTATAGTATCATGATGAACTTATATGTTAACGCTTACATATGCCTTTACTCATGTTTACATCTTTCATAATGTACTTGATATGTTATGTTACATGATATTTTTTACTAACACATATATGTAGGGACTAGTATGATATGATTATGTTGATTGCTTATACTTAATTTCTTTCACATTTTCACTTCATTGTAATGAAATTACTTATATTTTCACACAATAGGATATTGTATCACAAAAATAAGATCCATATATATATATATATATATATATATATATATATATATATATATATATCCACAACAATAATTGATTGAAGAGCAAAATTCATAATATGATGATCAAATACTAACTATTACTTCCTATATATACTCTATTTAGCCATGGTTATTACATAGACTGACCTTACTAAGAACATAGATAAATGTGACAACATAATATAATAAGTATGTAATCCACAATATAGCCACATATATCCCTGGACACACCATAGGTTAATGTTAGAGTATCTTATTACTCATGCTTGCTAGGTTCTAGCTAGGTTATTTTACTTTACCTAGTTTTGTCCTATGTGGGTATTTATCCTACATTGCCTAGTTTAGCTTGCATCTTGTTTTGCCTTGCCTATATAATCAAGTGATCTACATTTTAATCTATGATCTTTTGCATATCCTTTGTAATGTTTTTTTAATAACAAGTGTTTTTCTTATAATTGGTTTTCTTCTTTGAATGTATGCTGAAACATCTATAACTGTGGTAATGAGCCCTTGGAGAGATCTTAGCTAAAGAGATTTGATAATTATTTTATGGTATGAGAGCAAATGAATATAAATCCTTCATGCTAATTGTAGAGATATGAAACATAGACATTTCAAACATTCAAACCACAAATGTAAGTCCTTATAGAGATTGACACCTAAAACCAACGTGTAGTGAATCTTCTTTAGGACACCAATATCTAGAAAAAAAATGCTAATGTCTTTAAACTAGATCCAATGCCTCATTCAGATCTAAAATGGAAAAAAGACAATGTCTTACTTTTGCATCAAAACCTTACTCATGTAGATTGAGTTCCTTCATGACTTATGAGTACTTAGATTGTAGACTACTTCAACATCATTTTTGAGGGGATTTCTAGCTCTCTCTTCTTCTTTTCTCTCTTTTGAGGGGGGAGTTTTTCCTATGGGTTTTTTTCTCTTTTTTCCACTTTCTAAGATTTATATGTATATGTGGCACTCTTTTGAATATTTTTTGGATTCCTCCTTTGTACATGGCTATCTTATTCAAACACTTTATTTTTCAGAACCCATATGAGGATTGTTATTTAACTCCATGGCCTTCTTTGTGATTCTTAAAATGACACTAGTGTGGTAGCTCCACCAATATTTGTGCTCACTTCTTACCATCTTATTCAAGGGTGTTTAAGTAATGATTTCTTGGGTTCATCATTCTACCTAGTAATTTAGATCACAGTGTTTATGTTCAGTGATCCTCATATTCAGCACCATTCTTACTTCAACTTGGTAGTTACAGTAACTCAGTATCTATGTACTTTGGTAAGATGTATTGACATCTATAGGGACACATGGTTTCACACTACATCCTCTATTATTATCCCCTAGCTTCATTTGAGGAAGGGAAGGGGGGGGGGGACGGGGTGTTAGAGTATATCATTACTCATGCTTGTTAGGTTTTAGCTGGGTTATTTAGCTTTACCTAGTTTTATCCTATATGGGCATTTATCCCACATCACTAGTTTAGCTTTCATCTTATTTTGCCTTACCTATATAAACAAGTGTTCTACATTTTAATCTATGATATTTTTCATATCCTTTGCAATGCTTTTGTGAATAAAAATGTTTTGTTTACAATTGGTTTTTTTATTTGAGTGTATGTTAAAGCATCTATGGCTATGGTAATAAGCTCTTGAAGAGATCTTGGCTGAAAAGTTTTGATAACTTTTTCAATTAAGGGCTTAGCATTCATTATTATTTAATTAATTTATATTATCTTGCTTGTGGAATATTTGAATATGTTCCTTGTTTAAACCCATATCACTATATGTTGCTTTCCTTTATTATTTGGAAATTTTAATAAGTCATTCTTTCGAGTTTGTAAAATTTAAACATAACCCTTGTTTGTGATATCCTTAGATCCCTTTTTATATGGCATTGAGTGTTCTTGTGTGTGTGATTGATTATTTATTTAGCTTGTACTATTAATGTATAGACATTGTCATCATCCAAATAATATATGTTAGCTCTTGTGTGATCACATAATGCAAGATTCATATATATATATATATATATATATATATATATATATATATATATATATATATATATATATATATATACACACACACACACACACTTATACATGCTAATCTTATAAACTACATGATTCATACACATATTATGCATTTATCTTATCATTTTAAAGTAATATTATTACCAGATTCCATTCCCTTTACCTCAAAAGGTAGGGCATATTAGTGGGGACATGTCATAGAGACATGACTCCACACATACATATTTTACATATTTGAAAACATTTTATAAAATTTACATTATTTAGATATACACTTGAGTCAGAATCTTATACACATTGTACCAATTTTTATAGATTTGGGATAAAGTTTTTCATATTTTTGACATATACTATACATAGTCATAGAGTAGAGGTTAAATTTTGACTTCAGCTTGAGACACATTATAGATGTATACACAATGAAAGTGAACCAAAAATTTAAAATATATATTCAAATTTATTTGCCAAGAATCATTGATACTTACCAAGAAGCATCATTTTCACTAAGAAGGTTTACCAAGAAGCATCATTTTGAGCCTTTTTTGTCTATAGTAAGTGGCTACTTTTAGTAGTGTGGTTGAGATTTAATTACCTCAAATTACTAAAACTAATTCCATTTCTTACATTTAGTTGGTTATAACACTTAATTTGGTGTTTATTATACTATCACTTGAGTTGTGTGATTGATATTCAATGATCTCAATGTTCGTATCATAACTCAGCCTTACACTAGATTGGGGGCATACTTACTTTCCAATCTCCCTAGTAAAATTTCCAAGGTTTATTTTTTATCCTTTCCCAACTCTAATGCTTCATAATAAATAATATTTACTAAATCTAAAGTACCAAAGTGTAACGTGGTTTCATCAACACATAGGTGTACTATTTCCTTGCTCTCTTTATTTTCAGGCATTTCAATTATGTCAAATTTTAGATTATATGCATAAATTTATATTATAACATTATCTTGATTACAATTCATAAATTAAAAAACATTCAATGTGTGATATACACACCTAGGTACACATTTATTTCCTTTAAACTAGTAATTTCATCTTCATGCATTACTAGATTAAAGGGGGGTAAATATAGATAGTAAAATTTTATTTATATGGTATCTTATTTTTGTATAAGTGAAAAATACCTATCAAGGCCCTACCTTTTAGTTCTAGACCTTATTCATAGCTAAAGGCTCACATTTGACATATCACTATGGCTAATGGTTTATCTTATGATCCAACTCTATCATTTTTGATAACCTAAATTTTTTGTATAATATAAAAAGATTAAAACCTGATATATATATATATATATATATATATATATATCCTTCACTATTAGTTTTAGATTATCAACAACTTTATATCCTTTCAAAACATTGTCTCATATAGGGACACGTGCATCAATGCAAGTGTCTATATTCTCATCTAGTGTATGTACCTCAAAAGTCATCTATTTTGAAAATCTTTTGAATCATATGGGTTGGACCATTTATTTTATTTAACCCTTCTATGATATATTTTCAAGATGTATGGTATAAATACAAAACAAAAACCACTTATCATCACCAAGTCATATTTGAAATATTACTAAGAACACATATAGAAAATCACCTTTCAAGTATTCAAAATTACCCTATTCTTCCCTATATCTAGATCAATCATATTGTAGGTCTGAAGCATTCAAAGAGGATCCTATGAGCAATATTTATCAATCTACAAGCTAGATCATTGCATGCCCTTGCATATATCATATGTCACCCTTATGCAAACACAAGTCAACACTTAAGGTAAAACTACATATGTTTGAGACACTATTCATAGTAGTGGCTATGTTGGTAATACTCATTGATAAAGGGATCCTTGAGGTCATCTCAACTTTGTCATCCTACTAACCCATTTTTGGTAAGGTATAAAAACCTAAGGTGAAGGGATAGGGCTTAATATAGAAACGATCATCTACAGCCTATGCATGCAAATAAAATATATCAACAAAAATTGTGATAAAAAATCTAAAAAGCTCCAGGTGGTTACTCTATAATATAATTATGATCTAGGATTTTGACTCAAGAGATGATGGTTAATATGGTGTTAGTTCCAAAATGAAAAAAAAATGAAAAAACACATTAACTAACATAACATCTCTAGGCCTAGACACTAGGGAGAGCTTAGTTAACAAAAACAAATGACAAACACAACTAAAAAGTAAGGAATAAAACACAAGAATTCCTTCACCTTCCTTGGATGCTCCAAATGATTTTATAGTGGTGGCTTGCTCAGCTTGTGCTCATGAAGTCCTTGGCAATATAAGCTTATCTACCTCCACCTCTCCTTGGCACCTTTGGCTTATGGCTTGGCTTGGCTTGGAATAAATTTGGAATGGTAACACTAGCTGATTAAAGCTTTTAGAACCATTTGATAATTATAACTTTACATCAAAAAAGCTGAGAAATGATGTTCTTGGCCTTTATTTATAGATTTTTGGATTTGATTAGAATCAACCTCAACTATTCATCTCAAGATGGAGATGTGTGGTTGAGTATTAATTCAATTTATAGAATTAAGTTTGTATTTATCCTCATCATGCCATTGGAAGAAGGGGTAATTAAGAGGCATGGAAGGCATTGATGATGCATAGAGGGCACAAATCTTGATATTTATGGCATTTATGGCCTAGGGATGTCTTCCCAAGAAATAAGGTCCCTTGATGATGCAGATATCCAATATTCAATTCTAAAAACAATTATTTAACAAGTTTCCATGGAATTTTTTACTATTCCTTGATTTGGATTAATTAGATCTTAAGCATGTTTAATCACTTTGTGCACAAATTATCCATATTGATCAAAATACCCTATTATTGGTCCTAAATTTGATTAGATTGGAATTGGAAAGTGATGTTAGATGCATTGGAACTATTATCCCATTTAGGATGTTACCAATAAAAAATAATAAAGGCATGCATCTTATGAAAAATATTTGATAGGAAAGATAAATCTAGAGCATGCAGGTACAAATTTGACATTTTGACTTGGAATGATCTGATCAAAGTTAGTTGACCCATAAATTACATTGCCCCATTTAGGGATACCCTAGCCAAAATTAGCACTTGAATATGTCAATTTCATATCATTTAGAATGTTTTAGTGTTTATAATCCAAATTGTGTATTTTAGGTGGAAATTAGCCAAAAGCCTAATTAGAGGTTATTGGTGGCCAGATTTAGGTGTCTATAGTTTGCCCCTATTTGAGAAGGTGTTTCAAGCTATAAGCATAATAACATCTTCTTAAATAATGAAAAGGTCTTGTATGCCTATAAGGGCAATGATGATAAACTAATTGTGTGATGCCCCCTCGAGGGAACAGTTGGCACAAGTAGGTCAGCAAGTGGTCCCTCAAAAAGAAAGAATCAAAATGAGGGGATAAAAGAAAGGAAAGATGATGGGGTAAAAACACAATGATATTTAAAATGTAGTCAAAGTCATTGAGAATGCAATTGGGATGGTACACAATGGTTTTCCCAAATGTGGTTATAAACATAATACCCTGATAATGGTAATGTGGTATGATAACACAATGATTTACCCAAAGGCAGTTATAATCATTGAGAAGATGGATCTGTCCTTATTAGGATAGACAAATAAGATAATAACATGCCCCTATATAGTTATAAAATGTAAAGTGGTGACAAGATAATGATTTACCCAAAGGTGGTTATAATCATTAAGAAATGTAGGTGCGACAGTGTGCAATGATTTATCCATAAGTAGTTATAATCATTAGACCCTGATTATGTAAAATATGATAAACTTGGTCAAGGATGATGATAACTTAACACAAAGAGTGATGATAACTTAACACAAAGTGTAATGATGAATTATAATAACCTACTAGTATGGAGACACTCGTCTTAACTAATAAAGGTTATAATTATTTCATGGTTAATTACTCTATTTGGTATATGATTGGGAGTGAATCAGGATGTTAGTGCCAAAGAAATGCTACCATTACTAAATAGACTTCTTGAAGATAAAATTTATTGTAGCACATGTCAATAGGCATCATGGTATAACATCATGAGGACTTGGCCAAAATATGCATGAGGATTGACTCCCATAATCCAATACTCAATATAAAATAATGCATCAATGTTAGAAACCATGATGAAAATGTAAACATATGAATATGGATGGATTTGAGTATAAGTGTGTGTAAGAAATCACCCAATGAACACACATAAAATGAATCAAGACAACAATTCTAAAAGCAAACAAATAGGTAGACAAATAAATAAAATAAGGAGAAATAAACAAACAAACAATTTAATAGACACCATACGAACATTGCCCCTAGAAAATAGGCAACAACTTAACAAATGAACAAAATGGGGGAATAGAATAAAAGGAAGGGGTGGTTGAGTGGTCTCCATATGTACTAGGTAAGTGGACACTACCTACATAGTTCCATGGATGTAATATCCAATTAAAAACTTTAGGCCAAATTTAGTTTTTCCAGGGAATGGGAAGAATATGATAATTCAGGAAAACAAATAGAATGGATGTGATAGAAGAACAGGAATGGTCTTGCAAAATGGAAAGTAAATGATAAAAAATGCCAAAAAGGATGGAGAAACTACATGACAAGTGATTTTCTTGTAACATAGTAAGGTTTCCCAGAATCCTTAAGGCAAAGAAGTGGTCGATGTTTTTGTTCTTTTTTAATGATTTTATAAATGTTTTTGGAATTTTTTAAAGTTTCTCAACTCAATTGAGAATGATGAGACACTAAGTGGTTCAATCTCACAAAATAGTGAGAGTGTGGCTTAGGTACTCATAAAATAGTAAGAGTGTGGCTTAGGTTGCTTGTAAAATGGTGAGAGCATAGCTTTGGTTGCTCATAAAATGATGATAATGTAGCTTAGGTTACTCACAAAATGATAAGAGTATGGTTTAGGTTGCTCATAAAATGGTAAGATCATGGCTTAGGTTGCTCACAAAATTTTGAGAGCGTGGCTTAGGTTGCTCATAAAATGACAAGAGCATAGCTTAGGCTAATCATAAAATGATGAGAGTGTGGCTTAGGTTGCTCACAAAATGGTGAGACAATTTAGGAAAAGGGTGAATAAGATGACCTTAACAAGTATTTATCACTACCTACATAGTCCCAAAATAGGACCTCAAGTCATTATAGTTTTGCCATTTCATCAGAGAAATTTGACTAATGCGACAACTAATTCAAATAAAATAGGTACAGTTGGTAAAAAGCATATCATGGCATGGGAAGTGGCAAGTTATTACATCAAGAATTAATTTTTCCCCTAGTTCTCCCATAGGTGGTTATAACCAAGACATAATGACATAGATCAATGGTACTAATTTTCCCAAAGGTGGTTATAATTAGTAGCAAGATTGGTGATAAGAAAGGACTAATAAATGAGGATGTAACTACTGAAACTTCTATCATACTATCCCAAAATATGTTCCTTATATGAAGTAATTGAGCTAATTGATGAACTGATCAGATACCTCAATGCTAAAACTATGTAATGAATGGTAAAAATCAAGGTCAAATAGGCTAGGCTTTAGAACACACTAGGTTGGTAGGTCAAAAATGGAAAGTGGCTATGGGAAAGAGGACAAATAAGGATGGCATTTGTACAAATAAGAATAGTGGAAAAAAGACAACTGAAGTGGTCCTTACAGACAATATAGTTTAATGCTCAAGCATAGTACCACTTGAGATAAATAATATTCATTAGCTCTAGAAGTTCATCACTGTCTAGTGTGGTAAGCTTGTATGCTCCTGATCCATAATCGGTAGTGATGATAAAAGGCCCTATCGAGTTGGGTTTGAATTTCTCTTTATGCTTCTTCTTAGTTGTGGTTTCTTTTGGTTTTCTTTAAGAACAAGATCACCAAATTCAAATATTTTATACTTAACATGCCAATTATAGTGGCCTTTGAGTCAGTTTTGACATGCTTAAATATCGTTGAGCATGGATATGTGTTTCTCATCAAGTAAGTCTAGATTTTGCATGTGAGTTACTCAATAGTCATGATCATCTAGGGCATGCTTGAAAGATATGCTTAGTGAAAGTAACTCAACCTCAGTGAGAAAGATGGCTTCAATACCATAAACAAGTGAGTATGGAATGGCTCTTATGGGGGTACGATGATTGGTATGATATGCCCAAAGGGTAGGGAATATCTATAGGTGTCAATCATGACCAACATCAATGACAATCCTTTTGAGAATGTTGACAATGGTTTTGTTGGATGCCTCAGCTTGGACATTACCTTGGGGGTAATATGTTGTAGAAAAATGTGGTGTGATGTTGTAGTCAATACATAGTTGGTCTACATCTTTGTTTTTGAATGATCCTCCATTATCAGATATAATGTCAGAGGGGATACCATAAAAATAGATGAGATGGTTGAAGATGAACATGAAAATTTATTTTCCAATCACATAAGTGAGGGATATATCTTCAACTCACTTAGTGAAATATTAAGTGGTAGTAAGGATATGTTTATGGCCATCAAATGAAGTGGGGTTAATCTTCCCAATGAGGTCAAGTCCCCATGTAGAAAATGGCCATGGTGTCAACATCAATTTTAGAGTTTTTGTTGGGGCATGAATCAAATTAGCATGTCATTGACATTTATCACACTTTTTTACATATGTAGTGGCATCTACATCCATTATGAACCAATAATAACAAGTACGTAAGAGATTTTTGGATAAGACTACCCCATTTGAATGGGCTCCACATACTCCTTCATGAACTTCTCTTAATGCTAGTGTAGACTCTACTAAAATTAAACAATGAACCAGAGTTCCATCAAAACTATGTTGATAAAGGGTGGATCCAATCAGAGTAGAATGATTGGAATGATAAATGAAGGATTTAGTTTTTTTTAAGATAGGTTAGATGGTAGAACTTGGTCATGAAGGTAATTGTAAAGTTTTGAGTCCAAATAGAATTAAGACCAACAATATCACAAATCATGGCAATAATTGAAGGTTTATGAGTTGGCACTAATAAATTCTCATTGAGGAATTGATACTCTCTAGCTTTATCTATTTGTCAAATTAGAGAGCCAATAGTAGCCATGGCATCTTCAATTATGTTACTAGCCCTCGGTATGTACTCAAACTGAATGTTAGCAATTTGCTTTTTAAGAGTGTCAACCATGGCTTTATATGGAACTAGCTTGTCATCTTTGGTCTAAAAATGATGTGTGACTTGATTGATGATTAACTGAGAATCACCATAAAAATGGAGATGAGATATATTCCAATGCACTACTTATCAAAGTCCTACAATAAGTTCTTCATACTCAACCATGTTATTTATACAAGGAAAGTTGATTCAGAATGATTTAGGGATTAGATCCCCTTGTGGTGTACTAAATAATATACCTAACCTTGATCCATGTGTAGTGAATGAACAATCAAATATAGTTTCCAAGGCTACTCCTCAAGGGGTGTGTCAATGATGGTCATGATAGATTCATCAGGAAATTGAAACGTGAGTGACTGGGTGTGTATGAGATGTGCTTCAACAAGTTGATCTATAAGAACTTGTCCCTTGATTGCCTTTTGATTAACATACTCTATGTCAATCTAACTAAGAAGCATGATCCATTTAGCCACTATACCTTTAAAATCTATTTTAGATAGCAGATACTTGAGTGGATTTGCTTTTGAAATAACCATGGTTTTATTATTCAACATGTAATGGCACCGTTTCTAAGCTACAAAAACTATGGCTAGACAAGCTTTTTCAACAAGTCCATAGTTATGTTCATATGTAACCAAGGTATAGCTTAGGTAGTATACGACATGATCTTTTCCATTGCCATCATATTGACCCAAGAGTTCCCCCAGATCATGGTTGATAGCTAATAGATATAGCAAAAATGGCTTTCCTGGCATAGGAGGTAATAAAACAGGTAAATTAACAAGATAGTCTTTGAGTTATTGAAAATCTATTTGGCAATGATCATCCTAGTGAAATGAAACTCCCTTATTTAAAAGGCATGTAAATAGATGACACTTATCTGCTAACTAAGAGATGAAGAATTGGATTGATTGGATCTTACCTTGCAAACGATGGAGTTGCTTTAAATTGGTTGGTGGTGGCATCCTAGTTATAGCATGGAATTCAGCTAGATCGACTTCAATACCTTTATGAGACATGATGAATCTAATTAGTTTTCCTGAATTTACACCAAACACATATTTCTTTGGATTTATTCTAAATTTATACTCCCATAATCTTTCAAATATCTTAAATAGCATTGTTGGATGGTTGGCCCTAGTTTTGGATTTTCCTAATATGTCATCAACATAGTCTTCAATAATATCATGCATCATATCATGGAATATGATAGTCATGCCACTTTGATACATAGCTTTAGTGTTATTAAGACCAAATGGCATCACCTGATAATAAAATGTTCTCCATGGAGTGGTGAACATTGTTTTATGTTGGTCTTCTTGTGTTATTCTGATCTAGTTGTATCTTGAAAAGCCATCCATAAGTGAAAGCATTTCATAACCAGATGTGGAATTGATGATCATGTAAATATTAGGCAAGGGAAAATGATCTTTAGGACAAGAATTGTTGATGTCTCAAAAATTAGTATAAATTTTGATCCCTTCAAGCTTTTTACTAATAGGTACAACATTAGAGATCCATTCAGAGTAGTCAATAGATCAGATACATTTTACTTTTAAGAGTTTTTCCAACTGTTTATTTACCAAGATAGTAATGCAAAGATGCATCTTACGTAACTTTTATTTTACCAATTTTATGTCAAGATTAACCATAAGGTGGTGCAAAACCAAGGCGGGTCTAAACCTGGCATGTCATAATAGGCCCATGCAAAGATATCCACAAACTCTCTCAATAGAGCTGTAAAGATGTCACGTTCCTCTTCAGTGAGGGACACTCCTAATTTTATCCATTTCAAGTCTAATGGAGTCCCGATATTTACCTTTGTTGTAGCTTTGACTAGAAGGGTCAAACCATCTTCTAGGAGATTAGGTAGGGACATGAACTATTGGATTACATCAGGGTCCTCTGTTAGGACTTGCTATTCAACTTTTCCTAGGCATGATGAATCTGAGTCCCCTAATGGAAGATCTAGCCATGTGATATAAATATTCAAAAATTCTTGAAGAATTTAATAAAATACATGTTGTTTCTCAAAAATAAACTCAAATCCATAGGAAAGTTCATTTTTGGTGGTCTCCTAGTCTAAATTTGAAGAAGAATGAACACCCTCATATAATGGTACCTGAAATAGGTTTTCACCACTAGACTGGCCTTTATCTTTAATTTTTACCTGATCATAAAATACCTCAAAAAGGTTTTCACTTTGGGACCTCAATGTTTTACTTTTTTTTGGCTAAGGGTGTTCATTCACTCACCAAAATAGGCTATAGGTTCCAATGTGATTGAGAATACTGATTTGTGATCTCCTAATGGAATGTTGTCTCTAAGGCCTAATAAATCATAGAATGCCTCATCATTTTGGAAATCATCAATCATTAGATTGGATTCTTATTGGTCCCAATATGTCATTTTGGGATAATATAATGGCAATGGGTTGCAATGAATGACCAGGGTAAAGGTACAAATGCCATTGTTATCAAATGGGTTGGTTTCTGCTAGGTCATCAAAGGTGAGACTATGATCAAATTTTGCTTTATTATCAGCATCATCATCACTAGTCACTGGTGATGGAGTTTTAATAAGATATGTGGGGTCACCCCCAAGTGATTTAAATCCAAGTCCATAAGGTCTTTCATACTTGGTCATGGAAATTGGCTCGATGGTCCCTTGTTGATTCAGTCTAAGGCCTCTTCTTTCATAATTGTGATGCTTTATGATCTTATTAAGAATAGGATACTTTATATTTTTATAATAATCAGCTTAGTTGTCATTTTATAACCATGAGTCATCCCTTTCAAGAGGGCTAGGTCTTAGGCCAGATGCTAGTACAAATATGGCATGTCCCTTATCTTTGTTCTTTTATTGCCAATGCATATGTGGGGTGACTTTAGGTGACCCAAAGGTTTTTGGATTTTGAGGAAGATTGGCAATATGAAATGTATCATGGGTCACATACTCTCCCAATCCATTATCTGAAATGATGAAATGAATAGAAGCTTTAGGAGGCACCATGTAAGAAAGGGAATCCAATGTATTAGGATCTATGTAATTATCCAATGAAGGATTAATAAGTATGGCCTTTATTTTCTCCTATTTGGAACTTGGTTCATATTGTACTGATAATTATAGATTTAAAATTAGGCCTCAAGATGCTTATAGTGTTCATATGGGTGTAAATCTCTTGGAATATTCTCTTCCATCCCTGAGTGGGAAAACTTGATACATTAGTGCAATTTTTAAGGGACTACATGAATTTCATGTAACCAAGGCCTACCTAGAAGCATGTTGTATGATAACTCATGATCCAGCACATGGAAAAGTGTATCATGGGTCAAAGGGCCAATGATAACTGGCAAACTAATGGTGCCCTGTGACTCTCATTCCTAATTATCATAGGATGTAATAGTTATTGTTTCTAGTTGGAGATCTATCATTATGTACCTAAGAAGCTTGATGGGCTTTAGAGACACTATGTTGAGGCTGGAACCATTGTTGATAAGGACACATTTCACTTTATACTATCTGATAAAAACTTCTATGTATAATGGGCTATTATGGAGTGGGCCAAGGGAAGACATATCACTTTGGTTGAATATGACTTGTTGGGCTGAAGCTAGGTGTCTAACCAAAGCTTGAAATTTATTAGGATATATGTCACTAGAAATAGTAGATTGGGTCAAAAACCCATTCAAGATGTTTTTGTGGATTATTGATGTTTGCAAGAAATCTAAAATAGAAATTTGTGCTAGTGTCTTTTGTAATTGTTCCACAATATCAAACTTCTTGTCTTGGTTAGTAGTGAATGGTTTATTCCAAGGTTGAATAGTTGGTTGGATGATAGGCAAAGTGGTGGATGGTTGTGGGCCTGGGATAGTAATCTTTGACCTTCAAGTTGTGATTGCATAATCAGGATTAAATACTAGACCATTATTGCTAACCAATGTTGGGAATGGTGTGGGACTAGATACGATAAGTCTTAGTTGTCGATGTACTTGCAAGTAGTCATTTGGTAAGGACAAGTTGTCAATATAAGGTCCAAAAGGGAAAGTCCTAATTTGTTGGTTTACATATATGCATTCCCATATAAAAGAAGGATTATTCATGTAATTTGGCTAAATGTTGTTATTTAGCAATGGTCTAGGCTGATTAGTAATTCATCTAGGATTAATGGAGATGGTATTAATACTACCAATTGCAATATGACCTAAAACCTTGTTGTAGTCATGTGAAACTACATGGTATGTTTGTTGGTTATTACTGTTTTGACCTTAGTTTTATCCATTATTCTATCATTATGGGTTCTGCTACTAAATTTATAAATTTTATTGGTTTGACCTTTGATTATGATACTATTGATTTTATTCTTGCACTAGTCATTGTTGTTGTTGTTGAATATCCTACTATTGTTGATTGTTATGTCAGGGAAAGGGGTTTTGATAGATCTCAAGAGTTTGATTAGAAGTAAAAGCACCATTATCTAATTTTATCTCCCCATTCTCCAATATATTCTCAATTAAATGCTTGATTTGAACACATCTTCATGATTATATCCATTGACTCGATGATAGTCACAGAATTAATTTTCATGGTACTAATCAGGATAGGGAATGCCTTGGGGATAATTCTTTGGTATAGGCCAACTAATTAGATTAGTGGCAGCAAGCTTATGAAATATATATTCAATAGGTTCTCATAAGTCACTAAAGACATGATGTATAGGCACGATTCTTTTAGGAGGAAGGGTTTGCAATGTAATGAATGCTATATTTATTATGTATGTTTTGGTTATTATGCTTAAAACATTGGTTGGAGAGGTTGTTGGGTAAGAATAATCTGAAAGGGTAGTGTAGATGATGTATATATAGTTTGGACATCATGAGATTTGGTTACTCCATTTCCCATAGCATTCTTATTATGGTTGAATTACTTTGATCTTTCATGGTTATTGGCTTGTGCCAGTTGTAATGTTGATGCTTTAATAGGATGTTGGTCATTTCCCTGATTGGTACCTTAATTTTTACTTGTTAAATTAAGCTTGATGACTCCTTTATTGATGATCACCTGCTCGATCAATAAACCTTTATCAATGATCTCTTTGAACGTATGTGCACATTGTAGTTCCAGATGGTAAGCTATCTCACTATGAAAAATTTTAGTAAACACATTATTTATCTAGTAAATTATGGGTGAAATAGCTTACAAGGGCTCTCTGTCATTGTAAATAACTTGAAAAACTCTCCCCAACTTTTTTTTTGCCTATGTCAAGTCCAATAATGAAATCTCATGCTTGAGATTATAGGAAAAGTGCTGCATAAATTTATCAGAAAGATCATCAAAGTTTAATACTAAATTCTTGGGCAACTTCAAAAACCACTCCAAGGCTTGTCTAGCCAAGCTCCTTAGAAATAATAATAAAGGGTATATGTCACTATATACCACTGGTTAACATACAACAAAGAATTTGATCAAATGAGCCTTAGGGTCACCTTTCCCTTTTCATTTCTTAAATTTTTGTGGTTCATATCCTAGAGGAAATGGTATCTACAATTACTCCATGTTGAATGGATAGGAACATATGTCATTCAATTTGAACTTTTTAGTTTATTTACCATCTTGAATGGCAACAATTGCATCCTTCATCTATTATAATTCTTGGGATAGAAAACTAGATGGAATATTGGTTTGAGGGATACTTTGGGTTTGGATAGATGGTTGGGAGGTCACAAGTGGAAAACTTTGACCAAGGTATGATGGAGATACATGTTGGGCTACATTGGATGGGTTGGGGAATGGATCAGGAATACACATAGGTGGATTAAGATGTACTTGAAATTACACACTTGGTTGTAGGATGTTTTAGTTTGGGTTAGTGATAAAGGTTTGACTTGGGGGATTTTGTGGTTGTGATGGAGGGATATAACTATATTATGATTATTGTGGTTGAAAAGGGACATGTTGCTGACTAATCAAACCTTTTTGTTGAGTGGCAACTTGTGGACCAACACCCTATCTTTGGATTTATGGCACATTTTGAACCAATAATTGTCTAGTAAGTACCTGAGAAACATGGGGACATCCTTGTTACATGATTCCCTATGAGGAAGTGAAATTAGGTTACAGATTCAACATTTGTCATTGACCAATATTTGCATGTTGTTGACTAGTCATTGCTTGGTTTTGGATTGGCATATTAGTCTATGACTGAAGAGGTATGTTCATCATTACTTGGTGAGGTGGCAATGTATTCATCCTTTTTTGCATTGATACACTAAACTATGTCTGCTATTGTGGAATACTACTCACCACCTGTTGAGGAGGAGTAGGGTTTATTACATTATCTCATTGAGGCATGATATTGGTCATTGTTTGATTACCTAATCTCATAGGTTGTACACTTAAGGAAGTAGTTGGTTGAGGTTGGGGTGTAAAAACCCCTACTCATAAGTATGATAATCTACTCATAGGATTAACTATAGGCACATGTTTTTGGATAGTTATTTTCACATTAGTATCACTTTGATTGGGATTAGATGTTGTTTGCACATTATTTATTATGTTTGGCTCACTATTTAGTGTATAATCTAAAGATACTTCTTCAATAATAGGCATATGCATCAAGTTATCTATTGAAACCATTTGTATAAATGGGTCAAAATTTGGATTCTCTTATCCAGTTAACTTTACCAACACTCTTGTTGAAGGAACTAGGTCAATTGGAGGCTTACTTACCATGTTCATCTGATTGAAATAATGTGCTAGATTCAAGTAGGTTTGATATGATGTCTACATTTGGTTAAAGTGATCTTCCCTGATGTTTTTTCCTTGATTAGATATATTAGGATCTTGGTACGTTGTTTGGATTAGAGCCATAGGAATACTAGAAGAATCTTATTGATAGTAAATGATATTACGAGGCACTCTTACTAGACTTGGTAAAATTTCATGGAGGAAGTCTGTTGGAAACTTAGCCCTTACCTCTATAGATCTAACAAAATCTCATCTTTGTTCTCTAAAAAATGTTGCTCAAACAAAAATGGATCATATGTGGATGATGTATTAGTAGAATATGATAGTTGAAGAATTGGATCATCCACCATGGATATTGTAGCTAGGTATTGCACAGTTTGCTCTTGGTCCTATTATGTGTAGGTTGGTGTCTTAACCAAATAATTAGCCAATGGATCTTGTCTTTGTGCTCCTAATTGAGTATTATAAGAGGGATAAGAATCCATCTCATAAGCAATATTATCCACATAGGGGTCTTACACCATTTTTTCTTGTGCAACTACATTACTAATCCCCAAATTGTACATGAGTCTATTATGAGTTTAGGAATACCTGTTAGGATCCATAGTTAATGACTTTGTGATAAAGTCAAAGAGTTATACAAACTCTAAAAATGACAATGTCTAAAATAGATGATGTTCCAACTTGGTCTAGATTTGTCAAAAGGATTAAAAGGTTTACGTAAAGTTTTGTGAGGAAACAAGCTAGCGTGAATTATCTAACGTTTCAATGTTCACATAAATATAAGCAAGTAAATGGACCAAAAATCAAAATGCCAAATTCTAAGGTTAAAGTGTTTCAAATCAGTCTAATCTAGGAAATTTAAAAGTTGCTAGGTCTTTTGGCCAAACGTAGTGTCAAAAATTAAGCTCAAACAAGGCATGTGCTAGGACTCTTGGCCAAATGGCATCAAAAGCTAGACTTGTAAATAGATGAAAGTTTTAATCTAACTAATTAGAAACACTTTTAACAAACACTAGGCATTTGATTCTTGTACATGAACATGATCAACTAGGTATAAGGTATGAAACAAAAGGCACTTTAGCAATAGTTTATTTTCTCACAAAAAATGGTATAAAACATGGTTCTTTTGACAAACAAGCTAGACAAAGGTGATTACTATAACTATGATCTAGACAAAAGATCACAAAAAGTATAATCAAATTGGTCTAAAAATGTAGGAATAAATTTGAACTCTTATGCAAGAAGGTTTATAAAACAATATTCAAAATGTTTTAGTCAATGTAATGACACTATACTACCCAAAAGGTATGATAAAAAAGTTTTTTTCAAAAACTCTCTAAGGCAAAGATGTTTTCCTATAATTTTGATAGCACAACACTACCTTTCTTGACTCAAAATGTTGTAGTGTATAGACCCAAAGTGCAAGTGTTTAGCACAAAATGGCTTAAGTCTATCAAGTGATGATAATGATTATAAGTCTTTAAATGACCTTCAACCTAAATTGGAAATTAAACCTAAGTTCCCTCAAGTTTAGTGCAAATAGAGAACCCACTTAACTCATCAACCTTATGAACTTATAAAGATGTAATTTTGAATTTATATTATAAGTGAAGGATTTAAACAACTTTGATAAAGGTCTAGACTCAATTGGGTATCATAATTATGCCAAAGTGGATGATATGACTCTTAAGCTTTTGATGAACTTTTGAACAAGGCAATTTGATGACCTCATGTAGACAACATAATGCCTCTTTGTTCACAGAAAAATTTAGACTATGTGTTTGGTTTGGATTGTTTGTTTACACCAAGTTTTGTTTCCAAACAAGACTTAAAACTAGGACAAGACTAACTAATTAACCATTCTTAGATCCTAAACTGACAAGGTTGCTTGGTATTGTTGGAATCCATCAATATACATCATTTGAAAAGATTTTAAATATTCATCCATGAGTAAATTTCAATTATATAGTAGGTTTTTTATAACCCCCTTCTCTCAAATGACAGTATTGTGACATGGACCTTGAGGTGCACATTGCACCAACAATACTTTCACGAAAAGTGGGGATTTATCTAAGATCTAACAATTTTTCAAACAATCTAGGGGAGTCAATTGTACAATAACTTTCACACCAAATAATGCAAAAGAAAAGCATGAATTTTGGGTTTGTATCACTTGGCTTGTTGCAAAAGGGTCTAGTCTTTTCTGCAACCACTACATCTTGTTGTTTGATTAGTGTAGTGCGATGTCCAAAGTGCCATTACATCTTATGTGCAACTCCAAAGGAGCCAAATGAAGTCAATGTCAGGAGATGAAACCCTAGGTCAAAGCTTCCCTAATGAACTTGCAGGAGGTGATGAAGTCCCCCTCGCAAGCCAAGATGCATAAAAATAAAGAAAGCATGAAAATAAAAAGACTTTAGGGTCATTTTCAAGTTCATGCAAACTTTGATAAGTTTTTAGGGAGTGTTTTAGATGACTTTATTTCTAAGCCTTAGACTAGGATATTTGTAATAGAAATGGTGCTTTTGATTCTAAGGGTTCCCTATAGGGGACAAATGGAAGAGCATACATGTAACATTCCTCTTTTTGGCAAACAAATATTTGATTAAACAACTATTGTAAACAAAAATTGACAAGTGTGTTCAATTTTAAATCCAAAATGAAAGATTTGGTGGTGTTCATTTGACCCCTTGGTCTTAGTTTCAAATTTTCAAAACATTCACCAAAACATCTAAATGTCAGGAATCTAGAACAACAAACATGCTCTGATCCCACTTGTTAGGATGCAAAACCGGAAACATACAATTGATTACCAAACTTCAAGCAACTTAAAATGCGGAAATAAACCAGATTCACCAAGTAACTAGAATTCAGAATAACACAGCATATGAGAGACAATACACAACTTGTATTAACACTTTATACAGAAAAGAATACAATAAAGAAGATGCCACTTCTTCTCCACCACCTTACAGAGGTTTCCCACACCTCAAGTGAACAGTAATTCTTCTCCCCAAAGCTCTCCCTCTCACAGGTCCCAACACCCAACTCAAATACAGAGTTGATGTTCACCTCCCATGCTCCACGCATAACACAAGTGCTCCACGCACTCCACAAGCACTCCACGTGCTCCACAAGTACTCAAGGTACTTCAAGTAGATCTCCCATGAATCTGCAACAACCTGCAATTCAACAGACCATACTTATGGAAGGAACTCCCTTGCCTTCCTCTTGCTCTATCCGAGTACACACCTGTACTCCAAGTAGATCCTGCCTGATACTGCTCCCTGTTGTGTTGCTGTCTATATGACCTTGCACACCTACAAATCAAACAATGGTTCTGATCACCTGTGAACCTCGACCTTGCACACACATACACCTGCAGATCAACGATCTTACTTACCATGTAGATCTCCTATATAGGCCATGCAACTGTGACCAAGATCCTACACTCTTGAAGAACCCAGCTGGCTCTCCAATCCAGCACCAACACACCTGGTACTGTGGCACTAGGAGGAACGCACCATTGCTCTACCTCACACACAGAAGGAGCTTATAATTATGCTCTCTTACTCCCTAGCACACTTTTCCAATACAACCATGAGTCTATTATATAGATCTCATCCAAACAATGATTAGACATCTAATTACAATAATTAGATCCGCAGCTATGAGTCTAAAATTAGCACTCATCATGCAAACTCTTGGTTCGTTAGCTCACTGCCCGTAATTAACTCACAGTCGAACTACACAGGCGACCGACGTCGGTCCCTGTCTGCCTGGGGTCGCCGACGCCGGCCGATATATGACCGACGTCGGTTGCCTTCTTGTCTTACCCTGCCGACGCCGGTTGGCCAGACCAATGCCAAACACTTCTGACACTTAGCAACTCATTCTGCAACCTCCTCCATGTCTGCATCAGTGAAGCTTTTAGCTCCACAATCCTAACAATCTCCCACTTGGAGATAAACAGCTGCACTGTACCTGTACCTGTACTCTGTCTAATCTATTTCCTGGTTTGTATCCCTCTTCAAGCTCCCACCTGAAGACAACACACCACACAACCTGTGATGTACCTCCTGTCATCCGAGTACCCTGCCACATCCGAACCTACAACACCATGTAGTGAAGTCCTGACCCTACATAGCAACACCTGCTGCCGGTCCCTCTCAGAAAACCTGAGAACCCACTTCCCCGAATTGGCTCCTAACTCTGACAGCTCCCACTGCATGGAAATACTCAGGTCTATACCAGACCTCATGTGATTTCGGACACTGTACCTGTCCAGCCCTTAGTGTGCTCCGGCTCTGCATCCCGAACCTCGCCAACACCTGATTCACATCAGCTCCCACTTGAGACAAAATCACCCTGTGATCTCCATGCCTCCCATGTCAAAGAATTCCGCTGCTCCAAACTCCTCATGACATGCCACTGAACTAATCTTACCCTTAGCTCAGCAAAACCCTGTATGTACAAACCTGCTATAGCAAAACATACCATCCACATACAGTAACAGAATGATGTCATGACCATCATCCTCCTGGTAAGTCAAACCACAGTAGTTACCCTGACATCGACTGAAGCTATGCTTCGTCCTCCACCTGTCAAAACCTGGTACCACTGTCCTGCAGCTCCTCAAGACCATATGCCTGGTCTTCCGTCTCACGTATCCGTTCTCTCTATTCTTCTACTAAGGAATCCATTCGTCTCTGTGCTTTCATCCAGCTGGCAAACCTACCAAGACTCCCGTCTGGTTCTGCATCATAATCCTGCCTAGCTCACACCTGTTTCCTGGATCCTTCCTGCTTTACAATCAGCAACAAGTATGAAGAAGAGGAACATGAGTTTGAGGGCCTACTTACGCCTTCAGTCCTCCGTATGGGTGTTTGAGACTCCTTGATAGCTTGCTGTCCACCCAAAATTTGTTACAGTGACCGACCTCGGTCACTCCACAGTCTGCATCTGACCGACGTCGGTTCCATGCGTCTGTACCTGACTACCAACTTGCCAGCACTGGTGTCCCTACTGCCGATGTCGGTCCTCCTGACCGACATCAGTCTTACATACTGCCGACGTCGGTCCCATGACCGACGCCGGTCTTACCCTGCCCGACACTGCCGGCTTCGGTCTGCACATGACCGACATCGGCACCTGTCTGTTCGACGCCGGTTCCTCATGACCGACGCCGGTACCTGTGTTCGCCTGTGAGTGATGACTTTTTACCCGCGAGCTCCTTTGGATCAATCTCCATGTCCAAACTGCCCTGCTCAGATGTATCCAGCCTCATCCACTGAACTCTGTCCGCCATCTCCTCCAAGAACACCAAGGCTTTCCAGTTCTTAAGCCTGTCAAATATATCTGTCTTCCGCTTAAGAACATGCATCTCCTTCCTGCTCATGTGACCAAGCCTACGAAGCCACGTCTCTGCAACAGAAGAAGAATCAGTAATATAAATGAGTAGATAAAGAATACCTATTTTCTTACCACCAGCTAATTCAAGTGCTACCGCTGTGAGAGTTCTTGTGCATCTCTCATCACCCAATCTTTCTGAAGAAATTAGCCATATCTCCAAACTTGGGACTTGCATGACCTTCATCAACATCTGTGTGTTGGCCGCCTGCAATTTCAGCTTCACTTCCCCGATGCCAATTCTTTGGCAAGGCTTACCAGCTCCTCTACCTGGGGCTGCATGGAAAGAGGCAACCGAATCTTTTATCCAAGATTCAACTTTATCCAAGAAACCTGCAGACACATCCTGTGCAACAACACCTGCAACATCTGTATCTTCAGTTTCTTCATGCTGATCTGTTACCAACCAACAATGTTCTTTTACCTGCTCTTTCTTTCCATCGGACCGTGAGTAACCGTCTGTGCTTTTCAACTCCTCCATTCTTAGCTTACTTTGATCTGCTGTTGCTCTACTCCCACTCAATCAGAAACCCCTGAGAGTGCCCTGTAATCAAAACACAACCTGCTTCCTGCAACCTTAGCTCTGATACCACTTGTCAGGAATCTAGAACAACAAACATGCTCTGATCCCACTTGTTAGGATGCAAAACAGGAAACATACAATTGATTACCAAACTTCAAGCAACTTAAAATGCGGAAATAAACCAGATTCACCAAGTAACTAGAATTCAGAATAACACAGCATATGAGAGACAATACACAACTTGTATTAACACTTTATACAGAAAAGAATACAATAAAGAAGATGCCACTTCTTCTCCACCACCTTACAGAGGTTTCTCACACCTCAAGTGAACAGTAATTCTTCTCCCCAAAGCTCTCCCTCTCACAGGTCCCAACACCCAACTCAAATACAGAGTTGATGTTCACCTCCCATGCTCCACGCATAACACAAGTGCTCCACGCACTCCACAAGCACTCCACGTGCTCCACAAGTACTCAAGGTACTTCAAGTAGATCTCCCATGAATCTGCAACAACCTGCAATTCAACAGACCATACTTATGGAAGGAACTCCCTTGCCTTCCTCTTGCTCTATCCGAGTACACACCTGTACTCCAAGTAGATCCTGCCTGATACTGCTCCCTGTTGTGTTGCTGTCTATATGACCTTGCACACCTGCAAATCAAACAATGGTTCTGATCACCTGTGAACCTCGACCTTGCACACACATACACCTGCAGATCAACGATCTTACTTACCATGTAGATCTCCTATATAGGCCATGCAACTGTGACCAAGATCCTACACTCTTGAAGAACCCAGTTGGCTCTCCAATCCAGCACCAACACACCTGGTACTGTGGCACTAGGAGGAACGCACCATTGCTCTACCTCACACACAGAAGGAGCTTATAATTATGCTCTCTTACTCCCTAGCACACTTTTCCAATACAACCATGAGTCTATTATATAGATCTCATCCAAACAATGATTAGACATCTAATTACAATAATTAGATCCGCAGCTATGAGTCTAAAATTAGCACTCATCATGCAAACTCTTGGTTCGTTAGCTCACTGCCCGTAATTAACTCGCAGTCGAACTACACAGGCGACCGACGTCGGTCCCTGTCTGCCTGGGGTCGCCGACGCCGGCCGATATATGACCGACGTCGGTTGCCTTCCTGTCTTACCCTGCCGACGCCGGTTGGCCAGACCAACGCCAAACACTTCTGACACTTAGCAACTCATTCTGCAACCTCCTCCATGTCTGCATCAGTGAAGCTTTTAGCTCCACAATCCTAACACTAAATTCTTTGTTAAACACCAAAACAAGGTTCCTAATTGATTTTTAAGCATGCAAAGGTGATTTAAACATGTTTTGAGCAAATATCAAGCTTGGTGATCCAAAACTTGAAATATTTGGTTGAAAGATAATTCAAAAATAAGAACAACACAATTCAAATAATGTTATCTCTGAAAAGAGATGTTTTATTTATCAAAATTGTAGACCAAACATATGCTTATCTCTGAGAAGAGATGTTTGATTTCCATTTTAGGTTACATATTCATTTATACATGTTTTCAAGGTGTGGAGAGGATGTGGAAGGTCACCAATCTTGAGGGAGATGAATTGGTTTGACTTCCACGATTTACAACAATACAGAATTCGAGGAATTACTATTTTTAGAAACTTACTATTTTTAGACTGGACTACTAAAATTAAAATTTGGGACACTTCCATTGGGTTTTATGGGTTCAAACTTCATCAACCAAAATCTCGATGCCATCTCATGACATTCCCCTCATTATTACCTTTCCAACAGTTCAAATGGTGAGTCAATTGGAGCTACGGTGCAAAAGTTATGGCTCCCGAAAGTTCTGCCATCAATTGGGGTAGACCCATCACCCAAATTGTCATATGAATTGTTGTCTGGATCACTTGGCCCTGCAGTAAAATTTTTAGCATGTCCTTTAGCTTTGAAGCTCTTTTTAACTTGAAATAATGAACTTTGAAAAAGTAGCTCTTAGGTCTATCTTTTTGGAAAAACACAATAACCGACGTTAGTTACTTTGGCTAATCGAGATCTAACCGATGTAAGTTTTGCTAATCGACATTGGTTAAGTAGGTAACTGATGTCAGTATTACTTACTGACGTCAGTTACTATGTAAAATTGTGGCAACCAAAAATGGAAAAATAAAGTTAGAAAATCAATTTGCAAGAGTTTTAAGGGCTCAAATAAATATTTTAGAGTTGCAAAATGATCTCCTTCAGGTGTGAGATGCAACTAGTCCCATTAGGCATGCCATATTATGATCTAGAATTTTGACTCAATAGAGGATGGTTAGTATGGTGTTAGTTCCAAAATGAAAACAAAATGAAAGAAACACACTAACTAGCATAACATCTCTAGGCCTAGACACTAGGAAGAGCTTAGTTAACAAAAACAAATGATAAATACAACTAAAAAATAAGGAATTAAAAACAAGAATTCCTTCACCTTCCTTGGATGTTTCAAATGCCTTTGTAGTGGTGGCTTGCTTGGCTTGTGCTTATGAAGTCCTTGGCAATGGAAGTTTTTCTACCTCCACCTCTCGTTGGCACCTTTGGCTTGTGGCTTGGCTTGGCTTAGAATTAATTTGGCATGGTAACACTAGTTGCTTGAATATTTTAAAACCATTTGAGCATTATAACTTTTTATCAACAAATCTTAGAAATGATGTTCTTAGCCTCTATTTATAGATTTTTGGATTTTATCATAATCAACCTCAACCGTCCATCTCAAGATTGAGATGTGTGGTTTAGAATTAATTCAATTTTTGGAATTAAATTTGTGCTTATCCTCATCATGACATTGGAAGAAGGGGAAATTAAGAGGCATGGAGGGCATCATGGAAGGCATTGATGAAGCACAGAGGGCATGAATCTTGATATTTATGGCATTTATGGCTTAGGGATGTCTTTCTAAAAAATGAGGTCACTTGATGATGTAGATATCCAATATTCATTTCTAAAAACAAGTATTCAACAAGTTTTCATAGAATTTTTATTTATGCCTTGATTTAGGTCAATTACCTCTTAAGCATGTTTAAGCACTTTATGCACAAATTATTCAAATTGATCAGAATACCTTGTTATTGATCCTAAATTTGATTAGATTGAAATTAGAAGATGATGTCAGATGTGTTGGAACCATTATCCCATTTAGGATGTTACCAATAAAAAATAACAAAGGCATGCATCTTGTGCAAAATATTTGATAGGAAAGAGTAATCCAAAGCACATAGGTGCAAATTTGACATTTTGACTTAGAATTATCTGATCAAAGTTAGCTAGCCCATAAATTGCATTGCCCCATTTAGGGATACCTTGGTCAAAATTGGCACTTGAACATGTCAGTTTCACATCATTTATCATGTTTTAGTTTTTTTAAGACAAATTGTGCATTTTAGGTGAAAATTGGCCAAAACCTGAATGGGGTTTATTGGTGGCCAAATTTAGGTGTCTACAATCATGGGTATTACATATAAGATAGTTTCATTGATATCAAGATACATGTATTGATACAAGTGTCCTAAAGCTAACACAAGTGTCTAGACATCCAAAAATAATATTTCTAGAATTTGATGACTAGATCCTAATCTTGTTCCTACTTATTTCCACCTCTGCATATCTTAGACATACCTATGCATTTGTAGCTAAGCTAAGTATTATATCTTCCTAGTGTTTATGTAATCAAATTAATGTTTTGAATGTACTTTCTATATTTATCATAACTCAACAATTTAATTAAAAATATTTACCTGAATTTTTAATTAATTGACATACTTTAGAATAGTTTTATTCATCCTTGTGTATAGGTTATTCACCCTTTAACCCTCATCCAAAACATCTAAAAAGAGTTAAACAATTTTATACAGATCCCTAAAAATTTGATCTTCTTCTTCAAACCATAATAAGGTCTTTGAACTTGAAGAAGATAAGAAAAATATTTTATTAGCAGTTTGTGCTTTGGATTAGTAGGTTTTAAGCACTGAATATTTATTAGGCCCCTCAATAGTATAAACTATCGAAGATAACATGCCAAGTAAAATGTAATTCCTATAGATAGTATAATGTGATCAATTATCTATCTACTATGACTTTCAGTAATACATTGAATGTTTGATTTCTTCTAGAATACAGAAGTAAATTTTAAATGCTCATCATATTTCTTTAAATTCTTTAATGACTTCTCCATATGTTTACATTATTTACTTTTACTCATTCAATTTATATCCTAAATGTACTAAATCACCTTTATATTTATAAACTTATTAACTTAAAATTAAGACCCCATTAACACATGAAGCAATACACAATTGATGAAAATTTTGACAACTTAATGTTGGGGATCAACCAACAAAATTGATTACTATTGTGTAAGCAACTAAACATGAAATTAAACCAGAATAATAAGTAATTAGAATCAGAAATAGCAAAGAATAAGAGATACAAGAAACCACCCTGAAAACTTGTATTAAACTCTTCTAGAAAGAAATACAATGAAGAAAATCACACTTTCTTCTCACACCTCTCAGATGTACAGATCTCTTTCCCTCAAGAGTTTTCTCTATCAATTACAATCAATTCCAACAACCTAGATTGATACACTTATACAATAAATGTCTTGTATTATTTTTATATTTATAAGCTATGAAGATCTATCCCTATTATATAAGATTAGGGATCATGAGCTATGCATTCTCAACCATTAGATACACCTCCTAATCAAAGGTTCAAATCAATCCTGCCAAAAATAGAAATGCGGACTCAATACCAATAGTTAATCTAATCATGCAAATAATCCATTCATCCATGAAAATAGACTTTTTGGATGCACAGGTAACCGATGTCAGTCCCTGCTTATCTGCACATGATCGATGTTGACTGATCCATAACTGACGCCGACAGCTCCCAGTCGACCCCTGACTGACGTCGGTCACTCTTGACTGGCACCGATGACTGTGTAACTCCAACAACCTATAATTTACTCATTTGGTGAAGCTTTTAGCTCCACAACTCAACAATCTCCCACTTGGAGATAAATAGCTGCACCAATACCTGTACTGCAACATCTTCTAGCTTCTCCATCTTCAAACTTAATCTTGAAGACCAACAAAAGTTGAATGAAGATTCAACTTCTCCTTTTTTATCGGCTTGGTTAACATATCAGCAGGGTTCTTATCTATATGGATCTTTTCTAGCTTCAACTCACCATCCTCCAATACCTGTCTTATGAAGTGGTACCTAAGCTGTATATGTTTGGTTTTTGAATGAAAAGCTAAATTTTTAGTCAAATGAATTGCACTTTGACTTTCACTATATAATCTGCAACTCTCTTGCTCCTTTCCCAACTCTTCCATGAACTGTGTCATCCATATCATCTCCTTGCTAGCCTCTGTGACTGCAATGTATTTTTCCTCTGTAGTAGACAAGGCAACAACCTTCTACAACTTTGAAATCTAGCTAACCGATGTTCCACCAATAGTGATGACATATCCTATGGTGCTCCTCCTATCATCTAAGTCTCCTACCATATCCGCATCTACATATCCATGTAGAGAAGTGTTTGACCCTCCATAGCATAAATGCCTACTGTTGGTCCCTCTCAGATATCTGAGAATCCACTGAACTACTTTCCAGTGCTCCTTCCTTGGATTGGCCATATACTTACAGACAACTCCCACTGCTTGGGCAATATCTAGTCTAGTACATATCATTGCATACATTAAGCTCCCAACTATGGAAGCATATGGAACTTTCCTCATGTACTCTACCTTATCATGTGAATTAGGACACTATTCTTTACTCAACTTGAAGTGTCCAGCTATAGGTGTACTCACTGGTTTTGCATCCTACATATTGAACCTCTCCAACACCTTGTTCACATAATCTTCTTGAGACAAAATCAACCTGAGATTTTTCCTATCTCTCTTAATACTCATGCCAAGGATTTTCTTTGCTACTCCCAAATCCTTCATGGCAAATGTTTGAGCTAATTTTTTCTTAAGCTCAAAAATATCCTGCATGTGTGAACCTGCAACTAGCATATCATCTACATACAACAATAGGATAATATATCTACCATTATCCAATCTCTTAAAATAAACACAATGGTCAGATTGACATCTACTGAAGCCATGCTCAGTCATAAACCTGTCAAAATTTAAATACCATTGTCTAGGAGCTTGCTTAAGACCATATAAGCTTTTCTTCAACCTGTACACAAGGTTCTCCTTACCTTTGACCTCAAAACCTTCCGGTTGATCCATATGTATTTCTTTATCCAAATCTCCATGAAGAAACGTTGTCTTAACATCAAGATGCTCAAGATGCAAATCCTCAATAGCAACTAAAGACAATATAGTCCAAAAAGAAGTCATTTTTACTACAGGAGAAAAAATTTCACCAAAATCAATACCTAGTTTCTGTGCAAATCCTTTCACTACCAACCTGGCCTTATATCTCATCTGTCCATTCTCTCCTTCCTTCAATCTGTAGATCCATCTATTTTTTAGTGTTCTCTTTCTCACTGGCAACTCAACCAAATCCCATGTTTAGTTCTCTTTCAAGGAATCAATTTCCTCATTCATGTCAAGCTCCCACTGATTCCTGGATTCCACCTATATTGCTTCATCAAAACTCTCTGGTTCTCCACCATCAGTGAGCAATAAATAGAATAAAGAAGGGGAATATCAAATTGGAGGTTTACTTACCCTTTTTGACCTCCTGATGGGCATCTGAGACTCATTTTCAACACGCTGTCCACCCAAATTCTCTGATAGTGACTGACCTCAATCACCTCCAGGCCTGTAACTGACCGACATCAGTTTCACATGACCGATGTCGATCACTGTTTGACCGACGCCAGTTCCTATATTGCCGACGTCGGTTCCATCCTGACCGACGTCGGTCTCTATGTTTTCTTATTTGTGATTATTCTTTTCCGTGAGCTCATTTTGGATCGTCACCTCGTCTAAATCTCCATGGCCCTTCTCATAATTCTTCAGCTTCTTGAGCTAATCACTATACATCACTTTTTCATTGAAAACAACATCACGGCTCCTAATTATTTTGTTAGTTCTTAGATTCTAAAACCAAAATTTGAAATTTCTAGAGCCATAACCAATAAATGTGCACCTCATAGACTTAGCATCCAACTTCTTTCTATTTTCTTTATCAATGTGCACAATAGCTTCAGAACCAAAAACTCTGAGAAATGAAAGATCTACCTTTTTACCTGTCCACGCCTCTTCTAAAATTCCACCATCCAGAGCTATAGAGGGTCCTCTGTTAATCAGGGAAATTGCAGTATCTACAGCTTTTGCCCAAAACTGTAAGGGCAAACCAACATGCAATCTCATACTCTATGCACGCTCAAATATTGTTCTGTTCATCCTTTCAGCAACTCCATTTTACTGAGGTGTCCTTGGAACCATCCTTTGCCTATGTATTCCATTCATATAACAATACCAATTGAACTTATAGCTGTAGAACTCACCACCATTGTCAGATCTAAGGCACTTCAATCTCATACCTGTTTCATTCTCAACCAAAGCTTTCCAAATCTTAAAAGTGTCAAAAATATCAGATTTCTTCCTTATGCAATAAACCCATACCTTTCTTGTAGCATCATCAATGAAAGAAACATAATATTGTGATCCTCTAATAGAAGCAACCTGAGCTGGTCCCCACACGTCTGTGTGAACAAGCTCCAACTTGTGCTTCTTCTTTGTTGACCTAGTCTTGAGAAAACTCACTCTCTTTTGTTTCTCAAAAATATAGTGCTCACAGAAATCTAGATCTATGTTTTTCAAATCTAAAAGCTTACATTTTGACTTAAGAATAGTCATTCCCTTCTCACTCATGTGGCCAAGCCTCTGGTGCCACAACTTTGCATCTACATCTGAAGTAGATAATACAGAAGGAGAATTATCAGTAATACAATTACATAAATAGAGAGTACCTACTCTCTTACCTCTGGCCAATACAAGTGCACCCTTGGAAACCTTCCAAGATTCAGCTGTGAGAGTCACTGTGCAACCCTCATCCCCTAACTTTTCTGCAGAAATCAGATTTCTCTTCAAGATGGGAACATGCATGACATCTCTCACGACCCATGTGTTGCCATTTTGCATTTTCAGCTGCACTTTTCTTTTGCCAACAATTTTAAAAGGCTCATCACCCCCTAAATAAACTATTCCAAAATCTCCATGGACATAGTCACTGAAATATTCTCTATTTGGGGTTGCATGAAAAGAGGCACCAGAATCTAAAACCCAAGATTCTATATTATTATGCAAAGAGAATATAAGAGCATCTTGTGCAACAATACCTGCAACTTTTGCTTCTTCTTTACCTTCATGCTGATTGTCTTCTTTAGGTTTTGACCAGCAATCTTTTCTTGCATGCCCTATCTTTCCACAATTCTAGCAGGTTATCTTCCTGCCATTTTTGGATTTGGATCTACCTCTCATATTTGACTTAGACCTTGATCTCCCTTGCTTGCCCTTCTCTTTTTGCCTTCCCCTACTTTCAAAACTTAAAGCATTCCCTGATGTTTCCTTTGTGCTATTTCTGCAAATTTCTTCATTCAAGATTACACTAACAACATCATCTACTTTTAAAATATTTAAAATAGATGTAGTATTACTAACTGCCATTACCAAGCTATGATAGCTTTCAGGTAAAGAGCATAAGATTAATAGAGCTTTAATTTCATCATCAAAAACTATTTTGACTGAATTTAATTGATTTACAATTCCATGGAAATCATTTAGATGATTAGATACAGATCCACCTTCATGCATTTGCAAATTAATAACTGCTTCATAAGATACACCTTATCTGAAGTTGAGGGTTTTTCATATAAATTTGCTAAATTAGTCATTAACTCTACCATTGACTTTGCCTGTGATAAATTAGATATCACAGTAGATGCCAGACTCAATCTTATAGATCCAAGAGCCTTTCTATCAAGAACTTCCCATTCTTCATCTTCCATGTCTGTGGGCTTCTTTGAAACCCCACCTAACGGTAAGTATAGATCTTTTTGATACATATAATCTTCTATCTGCATTCTCCATAATTGGTAATTCTTACCATTAAACTTCTCCATTCTTAGTTTACTTTCTTCTGCCATTGCTTCTCCCACTCAAACAAAAACCCCTGTGAGTGACCTGTAATCAACAAACACTAACCAGATCTGAAACACCTGTTAGTCAACCTGAGCTCTGATACCACTTGTTGGGGATCAACCAACAAACTTGATTACTATGTGTAAGCAACTAAACACAGAATTAAACCAAAATAATAAGCAACTAGAATCAGAAACAACAAAGAATAAGAGATACAAGAAACCACCCTGAAAACTTGTCTTAAACTCTTTCAGAAAGAAATACTATGAAGAAAATCACACTTTCTTCTCACATCTCTCGGATGTATAGATCTCTTTCCCTCAAGAGTTTTCTCTATCAATTACAATCAATTCCAACAACCTGGATTGATACACATATACAATAAATGTTGTGTACTGTTCTTATATTTACAAGCTATGAAGATCTATCCCTATTATATAAGACTAGGGATCATGAGCTATGCATTCTCAACCATTAGATACACCTCCTAATCAAAGGTTCAAATCAGTCCTACCAAAAATAGAAACGTGGACTCAATACCAACAGTTAATCTAATCATGCAAACAATCTGTTCATCCACAAAAATAGACTTTCTGGACGCACAGGTAATCGACGTCGGTCCCTGCCTATCTGCACATGACTGACGCCGATCGATCTATAACCAACATCGGCAGCTCCCAGTCGACCCCTGACCGACGTCGGTCGCTCCTGACCGACGCCTACGACTATGTAACTCCAGCAACCTGCAATTTACTCATTTGGTGAAGCCTTTAGCTCCACAACTCAACACTTAAGACCCATAACTTATAGGGGATCCAAAATTAGATTAGAAGGGCCCATTTTGAGAAATATTCATAAAACACATGGAAACAAGGATAAAGGACACATGGAGATTGAGAGAGAAGAAGTGGAGGAATTGAAATAAACATCTAAAAACATAGAAACAATGCACCATTAAGAACCTAATCTAAATCAATAAATAACAAATATATATGAACACTACAATAATGTAATTTTATAACTAATAAATATCAAATAACCATTTTTTAAATGTCTACAAGAACAAACTTTTCATTTTAATGGAATCATTATCTTTATTAATATTTTTATACTTCTCTTAACAATGTTTGTGAAAGTAAAATATCAAAAAACCCCTTTTATATATAGAACATTTAAATTATTTAATTGAATAAAATACTTTTATTCTTAAATAATCATTAAAAAAATTAAACTATTTTCTTTTAAAATGAAAAACCTCATATAAAATTATTGTGAAATTTAATGTATTGTTGTCTTATTCTATATAATTAGAAATTATAAATTTTGATATACCACATTTTCTCATAACCATTAATTTAATTGTTTATATAACAAATAAATCATAAATTTCTTGTTAGAGAACATAAATCTTTAACATATTTAAATAAATATTTATATATATATATTTTTTTCATAATTTTTTGTTTTCCTAAATCAATACATTGTCAATTATCTTATTAAATTTTAAAACATTCAATTAGAAATTGAGTCGTTCTTTTTTCATTATTCACAATTTATCATCTTGTCCTATTTCAAAAAAAAAAATCTATCCGCTTTTTATGCTTTCCTCTTCTCATCTCTCTTCATTTCCAATCCATTTTTAATCTTTTTTTTAAATAAATCAATAGTTTAACGTAGTTGAAGTATAATGTATAGGTTTTTAGAAGTATAATGTATAGGTTTTTTAAAGTATTATTATGGACCTTACGTGAAAGATTTATAATTTTATTTTTATTTTATATATATAAAATAAATACATATTTTATTTTTATACATTTAAAGATGGATAAATGATTACATTGTTATAAAATTTGTTTTGATAGAATTTTTTAATTATTAAATATTAAATATATTTTAGTTTATTATTGTAATATGTTATTATTAGAAAAAATATATTTTTAATAATTTATTAAAAAATAGTTAGGTGACGATTTTTATTTAGAGTTTAAAATTAGTATAAGATATAATCGGGGTTTAGATCTCATTTTATGGGTCATAAAACATTTCTTATATTAGGTGTAATTGGATAATATTAATTATATCATCATCGATTATTAAAAGTTTTGTTAAACATATCAGCAATGAAGAATGATCCCAAGAATTATACTAACAATTATTAATGATCATGAGATTGTGCCAACAACAATTACAACTAAAATTGAAAATGTAAATTGTCATAATCGACCTTATATACCATTCTTAAAATTTAAAATTTAATAAAATTTGAAACAACCAAACCACTTAACTAACTCTCCAAATCTCATTAATTTTAATAATTTATAAATTAAAAAATAAATAATTACATTATTATAAAATTTGATTTTATATCAAATATATCATAGCTCATCATTACAATATATAACTATTGTGATACCAAACTAATTATTGTTTCCATTGCCCAATATATTTTGATTTAACAATGTTATAATTTTTTACTAAAGGGTGCACTTGAAAAAGTGTAAAAGGATCTATCATCATATATTTTATTTCGAAATTAATAATTATTGTAACCGATATATATATATATTACTATTTTTTTAATGATAAAAAATAAGAAGATCCATCATCATATATCTTATTTCAAAATCAATAAAATATTTACCTAACAAGAAAAACTCTCCCCTCCCGTGTCATTCTTTTGTCGGTTGGGTTGACTCATCATCATCATTTATTTTATTTAAATAAAGTACAACTTCAACTTGCAAATGTAGAATGGAATAATATCATAAGAATATCTCCTTATTGTACTATTATATTTCTTTTCAATGTTTTTATTAAAAAAATAATTTAAGGACTTTAAAGGGTATTTTTTCATAATACATAATTGAAAGAAACATATTAATTAAAAAAAATCATGTTATTTCACATTGTATTTAAAAGAAATTATTTACGAAGAATAATATTTTATTATTATAATTTTTTATTCAAATTATATGGTACATTTTATTAAACAAAATCGTTAGTATAGAACAAAATCTTATTATGAGTGATATTATTTTATATAAATAAAGAATTTAAAAGACTAGTAACCCAAAACAAAATTCTGTCATTGTGTTTTTTATAAGGTTATTTTACAATAATAAGCAATATATTAATCCACAAAACATGTATATGGGATGTAATCAAATTTAAATAATAAAATTATAGTTAATTT
Organism: Torreya grandis; assembly: GCA_037957365.1. NCBI lineage: Eukaryota > Viridiplantae > Streptophyta > Pinopsida > Cupressales > Taxaceae > Torreya > Torreya grandis. The sequence goes on along the minus strand of JARHVA010002718.1, from coordinate 1,476,115 downwards.
GTATGAATGAATATTTTTGATGTAATAATTAATGATAAGTAGTTTAGAAGAATATTTGAATTGTAATGAATTTGAAAGAATTCATAAAAATAAATAATACAATATAGTTGTAGAAAATGAGACAAACAAAGCTCAAAAAGAGATAGGAATAAACAAAGATTTCTCCCTAAAATTGCATGAACATTTTTGAAAAAGTAGGGTCATTTATGGAGATGTAGCGTTACTTCTAGCAAATTATGTGTGAAAATTGATTTGACATTCTTATTTGTTAGTTTTAGGTATCTAAAAATCTCACTCGTTGTTATACAGTTTATACAAAATGTTGAGAAATTGATATCCTTCTTCAAAACCCTAGCAAAACATTGCAAACCAAAAAAATGGGGGTTATGGTCAGGGCCTTATGTTATCTTTCAATTATTATCAATCCCTTAAGTTGTTTGAACAAATTTGGCAATGAACACTCTAAGTATAATGCATGTTTAGTAAACAATTCAATAAATGTAGTACCTAGTCTTATATGACTTTTTTTGCTATAATTGTAGATGTTAAATATAGATTTTACATGATATACTAGTCTCGTACACTTGGCCAGTATCACTCATAGCTCAACCTTTAGTTTAAGACCTTTCTGCTATCACAAGACTTGCATTCACCATTTCACTATGTCTAAATGCTTAACTTATTGTTTGACTCTGATATTTTGATTACCTAGATCACTTGTAGCCCATACTATGCTTAAAACCTAATAAACATCTTACACTGTTAGTTATATATCTTCAACATTTCTCTATCCTACAAGACACTACTGTTCAAACTAGGACAATAGCATCGATGTTGGTGTCCTAGGGTTAACATTAGTGTCTGTACCTTAAAAACACTCAAATTTACAAATATTTTGATATATATGGGTGGCTTATTTGTTTTATTTGACCTCATGGTATAAATACGAAAACAAAATCCCACTCATTTGATCAACTAACAATTACCAAGTAAGCACCTATCAAGCTCACCAAATCATTTGCACAATTATGTTCTACTACCCTATTCTTTCCTATTTCCATATCAGTCATATGATTAATATTATTACACATCTAAAGCATTAAAAAAATGTGCTAGATCACCACATACACTCATATATAACATATCATACCATTGTTCACACACAATCCCACATAAGGGGGAGAACTACATTAGTTTGAGGCCCTCTTCATATTATATGGCAGTTTACGTAGCGTTCATTGATAGAGAAGTCTTTGAGGTTAGCTCGACTTCACTTGAGCCCACTTAATCACATGCCTTAATTGAAGGACTCGTTTTGAGCTACACACTAAAATCATGAACCTATGCACGTGATCCAGACATAGAATCTATAAGGCGACGGTAAGACCTAACATTCACAAGTAGAAATTTTAAAAAAGGACATGTACTTCATTGTAGATAGAAGCATCTACACTAGTGTCTAAATGCCAACAGTAGTGTCCAAGCTAACAGAGAGTTGATTTATTGAATTTGATGAATCATACCTTGGCATTATTCTGACTATCCCTGGACTTTCATTTCCCAGATCCACTTGTGCATCAGTGAAAAAACTAAGTATTATCTCTTCTTCATGTTTGAGTAATCAAATTATTATTTTGAAATTGTAACTTATATATTTAACATATTTGCATAATTCAACATTGTATCATAATATATTGTAAATCTAAATTATTTAATTGGCTTGCCTTTTTAAATAGTATATTGTTTAGTTGATTAGGTTATTATGCCTACCCTTTTATCTAAAAAGAGTGAAACTTTTGGTGAAGCCAACCCCTGAGTCTTATTATGTCAATCCTAGATTGTTATAAGGTTTTCATCCTTATCGAGTTTCAAATTGTAGTACTTATTCATTTTTTATATTATTAATTTGTATGCATCTTAGGAATAGTGCTATAATATGTGGTGTACCTATTGAGCATCTTGAGCTTCCTCTTCTACCACCTAAAATGTCTCAAGCTAATACCCTATCAATTTTGCCAATAATGAGAGTGCCAAAATGACAATGAGGAAAATGCTGAAAAAATCTCATAGAAGATGAATCTAATCATGTGGATAATGAAACACATGAGAACAATGAACATGAACAAGTATATCAAGATCAAGTTAATGTTATTACAATGTTTCAATACCGTATTCATGAAAATCCTCAGGATCCTCAATACTAAATTAGAAATTAAAAAAATCCAAAAGCATTAGTGAAGAACCATTGCTCTCTATATTAGGGGTACTAGATATGCTTATCAAGCATCACTTTCATTATCCCTTTTATCGAGCACATCATTTATTACTACATCTAGTGTTGGCAGGGGATATGTCTTCAAGCCATTGTTCCCCAAAGACCAAATAAATATTTTTGCATCCTTCAATGGAACAACTAATGTTTAAACTCAATTATCGGTTTAAATTCCTATATCAAAACAAATATTTGCATCTCCTTTGTCAACTTCTCAATTATCAAATCTTAATTCTAGTGGGTCTACTAAGCCAACTCTTCTCCAAGTTATTCAAGCTTTAGAAGTTAAGGTTACAAATATTGAGCAAAGTGCTTCAAAATAAACTCATGTTATTGATTTTCAAGATGTATTTCATAATCCTCTTTCACATGATATCTCTTTTCAAACTTTTTCAACTAGTGTTTTAGCACCCAATTTCACACTTTATGATGGCAAGGGTGATCTTGAGCAACATCTTTTCTCTTTCTATGTAACATGTCTTGACTATGCTTCAAATGACAAAATTTTGACAAAATTACTTCCAAGAAGCCTGAAGGACTATGATTTGAGATAGTTATATGATCTACTAATATAATTAATAAAAGTATTTAAGCCTATAGCAGATTAGTTTTTATCACATTTATCTATCAATGTCACTAAAAGGCTATCATATATACAAATTGTAAAGATCAAACAAGGGACCAATGAACCCATCAATGAATATGTTTTGATGTACAAGATAATGTTTGCCAAAGTGACAAATCCAAGTTCAGATAAAGAGCTTCAAGATATATTAAAAAAAAAATTCTTGCCTCATCACACAGGTATATTATCTTCAAGAAGTTTAAACCTTTTGATGACTTATGTCATATTATTCAAGATCAATAAATGAAACTTATTTCATTAAAGAAGCTTAAGTATATAGGTAACACATTGACTAAATATAATAATAAGTTTCATATCAAACCAAGCTATAAGTTAAAGCCTATGGAAGTTAAAAAGGAAACAAAAATAACAGGGAATATGATGTCAAAATAACCTAATCGACTCATCTTATCCAACGCACCTAAGAGATAATTTATGCAATTCGTTGAGTCTCTAGATTCACTCCTTAAGAAGATAGTGGAATATCATCTCCTATCTCTCCTTCCTCTTTTAGAGGTTGATATGAGTCAACCTCTACCAAAATGATATGATGCTACTGTTTTTTGTGACTATCACCATTGTGTTAGGAATTCTATGAACAAATATTTCAAATTGAAGCATGAGATACAAGATCTCATTGATAATGAACATATCACCTTTTATTATGTTCAGAAAGATTTAGGATCACAACATGGTGACCATCAAAATCATAATATATTCAATAATCCATTATAAGAACATTCTAAATAAGTATTGGAAGTACAAATGGTATATAATGCACATCCTTATCCATCACATTATGGGCTCCCATTAGATGGGAATATTGGCACACTTACACATGAGATACCTCATATGGTTAAGGAGAAATATATTACATTTGATGACAACAAGATTGTGGATGACAATTCATATCTTCACTCATTGTTTATTAGAGCACAAATTGATCATGAACCTATACATAATGTTATGGTTGATAATGGTTCTAGTGAGAATGTATGTACCATGAAATTGCTCACATATTTGAGATATAGACATGATGCTTTATACCCTTCAACCAAAACAATCATAATATTTAATGAGAGAGCACAATAGGTGTTTGGTGAGGTTGATTTGCATTTACAAGTTGATTTAGCACATGTGACTATAAATTTTTTATTTATACCACATAAAAAAGTCTTTGATATGTTATTGAGATGACCTTGGATTCATAAGTTCCATGAACTATCGGCCATAGTACATATATGTCTAAAATATATTCATGTCAACAATATAATAATAGTTTCAGGGATTCAATATAAACATCCATTACAACAAGATAATTTTATTCCAAGACAATTAATTTTACAACCTACTAAGGTTAATAATGAGTGAAAGGGTAAGCAAAAGGCAATCCCATTTCCTACAAGACTAATATTTGAGATGTTATTGCATCATAGATAAATAGTGGACTCCATGAAATCTTCATATAAACACACATAACCTAGCCAGTAATTGAGAGCATACCACCATGTTTTAGAGAGGGTACAAAGACCTAAAGACCCAAAATTATAGTTACACTAAAAAATCAATAGAGAACTAAACAATGGGTTCCACAAACCAATAAATCTATACTAATACTTAAAGAACATAGAGTCCTATGAGGCATATGCAAAAGATTTAGGTTTGGCACATATACATTATCTTTGGTAGCATGACCATTTTTTTGTATTTCATACTGAACCTAGGGAATTATATGAGCATCCATTAGATGGGATAATCAAATAGTATTCTCATTCCAAAAATTCAAAAAAAATAAAAAAAAAATCAAATAAATAAAAAATATTATCATTTACATATTTACAATTTTTTTCATATGTTGTTTATTTTATTTTAGTAGATAGCATATCATTTCTATACACACATATATTTCATTGATACTTGAGTGTGATACATGCATACCTTAGATCCATGATACATGTGTATGCATATGTTAGACCTTTCCTTTTCTTGCATGACATATTATGGTGTGGGTATCTTGCTTCTATTTGATTATGTTTGACACATGTTCTATTATTTTATAATCACTTTAAACTAGCATGTTGAACTTAAGATTATATACTAACATTTACACATGCCTATACTCATGTTTACATCTTACACATTTTGATAACATGTGTATGCAAGATCTAGTATGGCATGTTTATATTAGTTGCTTATACTTCACTTATTCATCTTAATATGGCTTACTTGAGTGTCATTCTTGTTTTCTATATTTTTTGGAGTGTGTAGCATTCAAACATGTTCCTTACTTATTGGCCCTAATGCCCTAAATGTTGTTTCTTTGGCATGTGGACATTTGAACGTATCCTCTCTTTTGAGTATGTGACATTTGAACATGCCCCTTGTTTATGGTTTCTTTAGACCCATTTTGTGTGACATTGAGTTCTTTTGTGCATGTTTTTGATTCTTTGTTGAGCTTGTACTTATTATTTTTAGATGTTTCCATGATCTATATTATGCATCTTAGGGTTTGTCATGTTTAGATATTGTGAGATTCATTGATACACATACTTAGACATGATTCCACTATATGATTTGTTAATACATGATTGATACACATATAACATGGGTTTTTATCCTTTTGAGATAAGGTTAATATCAGATAGCATTCCCCTCATCTCAAAAGAGGGGTATATAAGTGGGGCCATGTCATATAAACATGATTCCATATACACATGGTAGAATTGGCATAATTTGATACAATTTACATGATTCCTATATACATTTGGGATAAACTATTATACATTTATCATCAATTTCCATATATTTGGGATAAGGTTTTTCATATTTATGATAAATATTAAGCACAATTATAAATTAAAGGTTACATTTTAATAGATACGTTAACTTGAGGCATGTTTGAGGTGAATATGCCACACAAATGCACCACATTATAGATACACATTCATATTATATATGTACTAACCTTACCAAGATGTACCATTTGAGTCTTTATTTTTATGTAGCAGTTGACTCCTTTGAGTAGTGTGATTGATATTTAGTACCTTTGATGGCCTCAACAATACTTTTTTTAGGTTGATATGGCTATACCATTTCACTTGGGTGAGATTGGATAGATTATGTATACACTTGAGTTTTGCTATCGATATTCAATACACTTGATGGCCTTATCATAACTCACCTTTGCACCAGATTAAGGGTATGATCACCTTATAATTACTCTCTCTCTCTCTCTCTCTAATTATAGATACATATTCATATTATATATGTACAAACCTTACCAAGATGTACCATTTGAGTCTTTATTTTTATGTAGAAGTTGACTCTTTTGAGTAGTGTGATTAATATTCAATACCTTTGATGGCCTTGACACTACTTTTTTTAGGTTGTTATGGTTATACCATTTCACTTGGGTGAGATTGGATAGATTATGTATACACTTGAGTTTTATTATCGATATTTAATACACTTGATGACCTTATTATAACTCACCTTTGCACCATATTAAGGGCATGATGATCTAAAAACTAAAAATGCAAGTTTCAAAAAATTCAATAACACTTGTCACATTTAAAAGATCTATTATTTTCTTGACTTTTCCATTTAATTTTGTATAAATAAATTAAAACTAGAATTAAAATGAAGATCAAAATTAAAATAAATAGCAGAGAAAAATTAGAAGAATTCACCAGCAAATTGATAACGGAGTTCAGCTTCAATAGCTTACGTCTCTGGGTCTATTCAAAGTGAGGACCATTTCCATTAATTTTGTGCAATAAATGTCTTAAAAAATTAATACAAGTCTTCAATTCACCTTCTCTAGTCTCTGCTTGCCTATAAGAATATCTCCCAAACCTATCATTAATGGCCCAAGGCCATACAAGACTTGAATGAATCTCCAACCTTCTTAATTTTTATTACACAGTCAACTTCTTACTCCCCTTCAAATGGAATTTCATTCCTTAAATAATACTTTGACCTCCATGGCACAAACGGTCAAAGCTTAGCTCTTTTGCACAATAGGTGCATGGTTCAAATTGCCTTCCTTCCTTTTTGGCATTTTAAACTTATCTCTTATCCCACATTTGTTGTGTGAGAAGGGATTGTATACTTTTTAAAGGGTGATGGCCTCCTATATGAGTGATAACGTCTCTTTTGAAGGAGACTTAGGAGAAAGGCTTAGTAAGATGCCTATCTTAGGTTGCCATTGGAGATTCCTTAGTTAGGACGTGGTCTTTGCACAGTTTGTGTGTGGTGAAGGTGGATGACGTGGTAGCTTAGCTTGGTGGTTTGTGGCTCTGCATGTGTTGGTTTGAGGATCCTTATTACAAAGTGCAAAAAAATTATCCCACATTGGTGGGGTTTTTACAGACTTTGTAACTTAAATACAATTTTGCATATAATAACAAATGAAGAATAGGAGGCCAAGGCACCCCTCCACAAGAGTGTGCCGACCCTTGCTAAGGGCCCTTAGTGAGTAAATAGCAGGGCCCATGGATCCTCATATGACTACCTGTCAAAGACCAGAGGCTATCAACAAACCAAACACCAAACCAATTTTTTTGCACAAATTCATATTGCCATGTGGCAAATGGTTATTGGACCACTTGGCATATTTGAACAATGCCACATCACTTTTTGACACCTTTTATTTGCCTATCACAAGAAAACTTCAACAAGCTATATCTCAAGCATCCAGACTCCATTTTATGTTCTGGAAGAAGTGCCAGAAAGATCCTGATGAATTTTTCAATGTATAAGTGGTTCAACCAAAAATTGAAGATTTCAAAATGGAATGGTATAGTGATCCACTTGGATCACTCCTCCACACTAGGAATTTTTGGACCTCCAAAGTTGAAATTAATTGGTAATGAGGTGAGGGTATTTCTCCCTCACCCTTTCAGATTCCATCCATTTGGTTTTATTTGGGTGTATACCTTTTAAACCAACATAAAGATATTCAACATCACCTCTTCACGAAGTTCACATATTACTATCAAGAATAGTATCTTCCTGTAATTTTGTTAGATATTCAGGAGCAAAATTATCAATAGAAGGAATGGATACACTTTCATCATGATCAATTATCATTGGAGGCTCATACAATTTTATATTTTCCATATTTACAACTAAATAAATTTGCATGTAAGATGGTAATTCTAACTAGAAAGCATTTGTGCCAATTTTTTCTGTAATCTAAAATGGACCATACCAGATTAGTTTCAACTTTTTACCTTTACCTGTCAGTCTTTCTTGACTGATGTGAAGACACACCATATCACCTATAATAAATTGGTGATCAATACAATGTTTGTCATGTCTAGCTTGATACTTGGCTTGAATTTTCTCCAATTGAGTATGAACAGTCTGATGTATGAGCTGTATTTGGTCAATGAACTTCTTAGCTTGAATGGCTTCTTTTGGATCATCAACAGTTGTATTTTATCCATAACAAACATCTAAAGGAGATTTAGGCAAGTATCCATAACAAACTTCAAATGGAGATTTCATAGTAGAAGAATGAAGTTCTTGATTACATGCATGCAATATGTAACACAATTTTCCATCCTATAACTTTGGATGTTTATTGTTATAACCCCTAAGTAAATGTACCACAGTGCAGTTCACAACCTCTATTTGCCCATCAATTTGTGGATGAAATGTAGTGCTTTTTTTAAATTTAGTGTCCATTATTCCCCACAAAGTTGACCAAAACTCCCTAATAAATTGATAATCTTGAACAAAAATAATTGAAGTAGGAAAACCAAAATGAACCCATACATGTTTAAAAAACAAGTGTGTAGTGCCTTCCACAGTAATTTTCTTTGTGCAAGGAATCGAAACACACATCTTGCTAAATCTATCCACAACACATATAAATAGTCATGTTTTCTTTGTGTCATAGGCAAACCCCCCATAAAATCCATGAAGATACTTTCCCATGGGTGAGTAAGAATAGGTAGAGGAGTGTAAAGTCCCAGTTTTCTGTTACTAGGTTTGCTTGTGGCACAAAGAGTACATCCCTTAATGTATTTGGCAACATGTTCCTGCTTATGGGGATAGTAACATTACATTTTCAAATGTGTAACCATTTTAGCAAATCCAAAATGACCAAAAATAAGAGAAGTATGTGCTTCTCTAATCATGTGTACCCTCTCATTTTGAGGAATACAAAGTTTACCCAAATGATACAAAAGATCATTGTGTACATGATATTCCAATTCTTCTACTTGTCTACTACTCATCAAGTCTTTATAGACATCCTAAAAATCAAGATTATTAACATACTGTTCTTTATATATTTCATGAGACAAAGAACCATGTTGTAAAAGAATAGATGCAACAACCATAGGAGGCCTAGATAGAATATCTGCAACCTTATTCTGAATACCTTTTTTATACTTAATCACAAGATGAAATTGTTGTAAGAAACCCATCTAACAAAAATGTCTAGACTGTTGTAGCTTAGTTTGTGAATGGAGATATTGTAAGGGTTGATGATCTGTATGTATTATTATTTCTTTGCCCATTAAGTAATGTTTCCATTTTTTAACACTTTGAAACAATGCAGACAATTCCTTATCATAAGTTGGATATTTTCTCACTGCACTTCTGAAGGTTTCAGAATGATAACAAACTAGTTTCTTACCTCGAATTAAAATAGCTCCCATAGCATACTCACTTGCATCCATCTCAATCTCAAATGGTTGTTGTATATCAGGAAGTGCCAAGACCAAAGCAATACTTATCTTTTCTTTCAAAGTGTCGAAGGCTTTTTGATGTTTGCCTCCCCATTGAAAGACCTATTTCACACTTGTCAAAGAATGCAAAGGTGATGCAATATATGAAAATTGAGCAATAAATTTTCTCCAAAACTGTACTACACCAAGAAAACTTCTGACCTCAATTGTATTAGTGGCTGTAGGCCAGTTAACAATGATTGCCACTTTTGTAGGATCAATTATTAATTTACCATGTCCTACAATGTAACCCAAGTATTTGAAAGAGGTTTTTCCAAATTCACATTTTGACATTTTTAAATAAAATTTTTCCCTTCTTAATGCATCCATGAATTTCTTAATGTGGATCACATGCTGTTCCCAAGACTTGATGGAAATCGATATATCATCTAAGTAAACTATGACAAAATCATCATGAAAGTATCTAAAAACATCATTCATCAATCTCATGAATGTAGCCGGGGCATTACACAACCCAAAAGGCATAACAAGCCATTCAAAGAATCCATGTTTTGTTTTAAAGGCAATTTTCCACACATCACCTTCATTAATTCTTAATTGATGATATCCACTTCTCAAATCTAGCTTAGTGAAATAAATAGCATGTTTTAATTGAGCCAACAAATCATCAATACAAGGAAGAGGGTAATGCTTCTTAATAGTAATTTTATTTAAAGCATGAAAATCAACACACATTTGACAAGTGCCATCTTTCTTTGGCACTAAAATAATTGGCGAACAAACATGAGATGAACTTGGATGAATAATACATCTATCCAATAGATCCATTACCTATTTTTTGATTTCCTCATTTTCCACCACTAATAACCTGTACATGCCAATGTTAGGGAGAGGAGAATCCTACAATCACTGAATTTCATGTTGAACTCACCTTTTAGGGGGCAAACCCTTAGGATCCTGAAATACATCATCATAAGTAGAAATGATTTCAACCAATTCATTCTTGTGTTTAGGATCACAATTTTTCAAAGCCTGTGAATATTCTTTTTCATTAGACTTAATCAACATGAGACAAAAAGTCTTGCTTGATTTCACTAGTCTTTTCATTTGCCCTGTTGTAACTAAGGAAAGTCTTGTTTTAATGTGATGTGCTCTAACTATATATTCAATGCCATCCTTAACAGTCAAGTACTTATTCTCCCCTCTATAAAAGATTAATTTTCTATCATAAAGATATGGGCTTCCCAAAATAATCCCACATATGTGCAATGGGACAACATCCAACTCAACCTAATCTACGAACTTGGATGTGATGGCAAACCTCAGTCTATAAGTTTGTGAGACTTGTAGCTTCACATTGTCACATACCCAACCTAGTGGATAAGGATTCAGATGGGGATTGGTTTGTAAGCCTAACTTCCTAACAACCTCTTCATAAATTAAATTTTATTGTGAACCACTATCAAATAGAGTGTCAAACTTAGTATGTTTTGAAAAAACTCTAATGTGGAACAATTCATTTCTTTTCTTATTAACATGCGCAAAATTTTGTTTAGAAGAAGATGCATCATTTGATGACTTATTTCTAGAAATTGAAAGAGAAGAATCATTATGTAATCCCATGGCTGTGATCTTAGTTTCATAACCTGAATCTAAACCTAAATCCTGAACCATAGCATTAGTCTTCCTTTCCTTCTTTTAAAACCTCTTAGGCCTTAACTCAAGGTGTAGTTTCCAACACTTAGACTCATCATGATTTTTATTACACTGATTACAAAATGGTTTTCCTTATTCTTTTTTAATACTAAAAGTGGATTTTTGTTTACCCTTTCTTGATGAACTTTCCCCTTTGGGTTGCTTAACATTAGATTGCTTACTTTTAACTTTAGGAAAAGATTCTTTTGATTGTTTTCCACTAGCCTCTAAATGAGTGGCTTGAACACATACTGCATCTAAATTAGTGGGATTGAACATAATAATCATATGTCTTAAATAACTATGTAGCCCACCTATATATTTTAGCAGTGTTTCTTGTGTGTAAAGAGGAACATTCAAAAGTAAAGCTTTTCTCCTAGATTCTTGTGTATAATCTTGAACATTTTAGCCTTTTCCTTGTCTGAAACTTTGGCAATCCATCATGGCTTGTTGAATATACCCTAAAGGATAAAATTGTTTTCTGAGTTCTTCAAAAAATTCATTCTAAGTAGAAATTGAGTTACCTTTTTGAAGTTCGGCTTCCTTCAACTTACTCTCCCACCAGATGAGAGCTGTGCCTCCCATATGAAGAGTAGCCAAAAGAATTTTTGATTCATCCCCTGCAATATTTTGGACCCTGTAATAAAATTCAATCTACTTGACCTAATTATCCAACTTTTTGGCATTAACTTCGCCATTAAACATTGGTAATTCAAACTTAACATCCAAATTTAGTGAAGGGAGAGATTCCACAATTTTTTTACCATCATCTGATGAGGAAGGCTTTTTGATTTATTTACCTTTTGATTCTTGTGAATAACCTTTCTCATTCTCAAATTTCCTTTGTTTATCACAGTATAGATCCTCAACCATGCTTCTCATCTCCATGAAGGCTAGGTGGAAAGATTGTTTAGATTCCATCTCTTCTTTAACCATCCCTAAAGCACACCTTGAGCCAATCTCTAGATTATACTGAATGAGTTTTACTTCACCCTTTTTGGATTTAGACCTTGTTAACACACACTAGCAACCACTGTTAAATAACAACCACTTTGATACCAAAAATTTGATCTGAAAACTGAAAATGCAAGTGTCACAAAATCGAATAACACTTGTCACATTTAAAAGATCTATTATTTTCTTGACTTTTCCATTTAATTTTGTATAAAGAAATAAAAAATAGAATTAAAATGAAGATTAAAATTAAAATAAATAGTAGAGAAAATTAGAAGAATTCACCAGCAAATTGATAATGGAGTTCAGCTTCAATAGCATATGTCTCTGAGTCCGTTTGAAGTGAGGACTGTTTCCATTAATTTTGTGCAATAAATGGCTTAAAAAATTAATACATGTCTTTAATTCATCTTCTCTGGTCTTTGCTTACTTGTAAGAATATCTCTTAGACCTGTCATTAATGGCCCAAATCCATACAAGGCTTAAATGGATCTCTAACCTTCTTAATTTTCTTTACACAGTCAACTTCTTACTCCCCTTCAAATGGAATTTCATTCCTTAAATAATACTTCAATCTCTGTAGCACAAGCGCTCAACGCTTAGATATTTTCCATAATAGGTGCATGATTCAAAACATCAACCTTCATTCTTGGAATTTTAAACTTATCTCTTATCCCAGATTTGTTGTGTGAGAAGGGATTGTATACTTTTTGAAGGGTGACAACCTCCTTTATAAGTGCCAACATCTCTTTTGAAGGATACTTAGGCACAAAACTTAATAAGATGCATATCTTAGGCCACCATTAGAGATTCCTTGGTTAGGACATGGTCTTTTCACAGTTTGTGTGTGGCGAAGGTGGATGACGTGGCATCTTAGCTTAGTGGTTTATGGCTTTGCCACGTGTTGGTTTGAGAATCCTTATTATAAAGTGCAAAACAATTATCCCACGTTGGTGGGGTTTCTACAGACTTCATAACTTAAATACAATGTTGTATACAATAACAAATGAAGAATAGGAGGCCAAGGCACCCCTCCATAAGAGTGTGTCAACCCTCATTGAGGGCTCCCAGTGAGCAAATAGTGGGGCCCATTGATCCTTATATGATCACTTCTCAAAGGTTGGAGGCTATCAACAAACCAAACACCAAACTAATTTTTTTGCACAAATTGATATTGCCATATGTCAAATGGTTATTAGATCACTTAGCATATTTGAAAAATGCCATGTCACTTTTTGACACATGTTATTCACCTATCACAAGAAAACATTAGCAAGCTATATCTCAAGCATCTAGACTCTGTTTTGCTTTCTAGAAGAAGCACCAAAAAGCTCTCAATGAATTATTTGATGTACAAGTTGTTTGACCAAAAATTGAAGACTTTCAAAATGGAATAGTATAGTGATCCACTTGGATCACATGATCACCTTCTAATTATCCTCTCTCTCTCTCTCTCTCTCTCTCTCTCTCTCTCTCTCTCTCTCTCTCTCTCTGCGCTTGATGTTTTAGCTAGGAAGCATGATTACAAAGAAACATGGTTGTATAGACACACATGTTTACTCCTTCCTTTCTCTCTTTTATTTAAATAATTCTAATTATTCAAATTTTCATATTATATACACCAATTACAATGTAATGTGATCTTGGTTGCAGGTAATACACATATAATAAATTCAAATAGGGATCAAGTTGAAGAAAGGTGTGTTACACACACCATGGTATGCATTTATTTTCTTTAAACTAGAAATTTTATCATTATTAATTATTAGATTAAATGGGGGGTGGGGGAAGGGGGATGTAGATTATAAATATGTATTTCACATGTTAAACTAGCCTTATACACTTGGAAAATATCACTCATGGCTAGTTTCTTATGTCTAATGCTTGTATATGTACCTTATAAACTCAAAGTTGCAAATATTTAATATATATGGGTTGTCCTATTTGTCTTAATTAACCCTAAAATGAGATATTTTCAAAAGGTATACTATAAATTCAAAATAAATCCCACTCATTTGATCATCTAAAAATTTCCAAGCAAGCACATATCAATCTCACTAAATCTTTTGCACAACTAAGTTCAACTACCCTATTCTCTCCTACTTACATATCAATAATAAGAGTGTATTGTTACAATTATCAAGCATTCAAAGAGAAAACCAAGATCATTATTTATCAAATTTTAAGCTATATTACTACATGCACTCGCATATATAATATTACACCTTTGTTCACACACAAGCCCACATAAGGGGGATAACTACATTAGTTTGAGACCCTCTTCAGAGTATATAGTTATGTATACAATGCTCATTGATAAAAGGGTATTTGAGTTTAGCTTGACTTCACTTGAGCCTACTAACCCTTATTTTTAATATCACATTCCCTAATCGAAGGACATATGGTTTTGAGCTATGCATTAATATTAGGAACCTGTGTGCACTTTTTAGACATAAAAAAAGTGAGGTGATAGTGAGACCTAACAAGTGCAAGTGGAATTTGTAAAAAATGACCTGTACTTCACCATGAACAAAAGCATCGAAAGTGGAATAAAACTTTCAATGCTATTTTCCATATTAAAATAGTAGTGCCCAAGCTGATAAAGAGTTAATTTTTAGAATCTAATAAATCATACCTAAACATCATCTTGACTATTCCTACATTTACATTTACCAAATTTGTCTATGTCTCAATGAATAATATAAGTATTATCTCTTCTTCATGTTTAAGAAATCAAAATATCGTTGTGGTATTGTAATTTCTATATTTAACTCATTTTCATAATTTATCACTATATCAAAATATATTATGAATCTAAATTATTTAATTACTATTCTTTTTAGAATAGTATATTCCTTATTTGATTAGGCTATTATCCCTCCCCTTGTTTCCAAAAAGGGTTAACCAATAATGAATGCATAAATAAATAAATAAATTCATTTGATTTTCTTGAATTATATTATAAATACTTAAAATAACTATACTTGCACTTTCACAAAATATTCCTTCAATTCAATTTATGTCCATTCCTTATCTAAATCATGTCCTATATACACTAATGTACCTAGGTATTTATATACTTCTCAAAGTCAAATTAGGACCCTCATGGAGATATTGTTGTAAGAAACCCATCTAACAAAAATGTCTAGACTGTTGTAGTTTAGTTTGTGAATGGAGATATTGTAAGGGCTGATGATCTGTATGTATTATTATTTCTTTGCAAATTAAGTAATGTTTCCATTTTTTAACACTTTGAAAAAATGCATACAATTCCTTATCAAAAGTTGGATATTTTCTCACTGCACTTGTGAAGGTTTCATAATGATAACAAACTAGTTTCTTAACTCGAATTAAAATATCTCCCATAGCATACTCACTTGCATCCATCTCAATCTCAAATGGTTGTTGTATATCAGGAAGTGCCAAGACCGAAGCAATACTTATCTTTTCTTTCAAAGTGTCGAAGGATTTTTGATGTTTGCCTCCCCACAAAAAGACCTGTTTCACACTTGTCAAAGAATGCAAAGGTGATGCAATATATGAAAATTGAGCAATAAATTTTCTCCAAAACTGTACTACACCAAGAAAACTTCTGACCTCAGTTGTATTAGTGGGTGTAGGCCAGTTAATAATGATTTCCACTTTTTCAAGATCAATTATTAATTTACCATGTCCCCATGTATATCAAAGAGGTCTTGCCAAATTCACATTTTGACATTTTTAAATAATTTTTTTCCCTTCTTAATGCATCCATGAATTTATTAATGTGGATCACATGCTCTTCCCAAGACTTGATGGAAATCAATATATCATCTACGTAAACTATGACAAAATCATCAAGGAACTATCTAAAAACATCATTCATCAATCTCATGAATGTAGTTGGGGCATTACACAACCCAAAAGGCATAACAAGCCATTCAAAGAATCCATGTTTTGTTTTAAAGGCAGTTTTCCACACATCACCTTCATTAATTCTTACTTGATGATATCCACTTCTCAAATCTAACTTAATGAAATAAATATTATGTCTTAATTGATCCAACAAATCATCAATATGAGGAAGAGGGTAATGATTCTTAATAGTAATTTTGTTTAAAGCATGAAAATCAACACATTCACCAAGTGCCATCTTTTTTTGGCACTAAAATAATTGGTGAACCAACATGAGATGAACTTGGATGAATAATACCTCTATCCAATAGATCCATTACCTATTTTTTGATTTCCTCATTTTCCACCACTGATAACCTGTACATGCCAATGTTAGGGAGAGGAGAATCCTACAATCGCTGAATTTCATGTTGAACTCACGTTTTAGGGGGCAAACCCTTAGGATCCTGAAATACATCATCATAAGTAGAAATGATTTCAACCAATTCATTCTTGTGTTTAGGATCACAATTTTCCAAAGCCTGTGAATATTCTTTTTCATTAGACTTATTCAACATGAGACTAAAAGTCTTGCTTGAATTCACTAGTCTTTTCATTTGCCTTGTTGTAACCAAGGAAAGACTTGTTTTAATGTGATGTGCTCTAACTATATATTAAATGACATCCTTAACAATCAAGTATTTATTCTCCTCTCTATAAAAATTTAATTTTCTATCATAAAGATATGGGCTTCCCAAAACAATCCCACATCTGTCCAATGGGACAACATCCAACTCAACCTAATCTACGAACTTGGATGTGATGGCAAACCTCAGTCTACAAGTTTCTGAGACTTGTAGCTTCACATTGTCACATACCCAACCTAGTGGATAAGGCTTCAGATGGGGATTGGTTTGTAAGCCTAGCTTCTTAACAACCTCTTCATAAATTAAATTTGCTTGTGAACCAGTATCAAATAGAGTGTCAAACTTAGTATGTTTTGAAACAACTCTAATGTGGAACAATTCATTTCTTTTCTTATTAACATGCACAAAATTTTGTTTAGAAGAAGATGCATCATTTGATGACTTATTGCTAGAAATTGAAATATAAGAATCATTATGTAATCCCATAGCTGTGATCTTAGTTTCTTAACCTGAATCTAAACCTAAATCCTGAACCATAGCATTAGTCTTCCTTTCCTTCTTTTAAAACCTCTTAGGCCTTAACTCAGGGTGTAGTTTCCAACACTTAGACTCATCATGATTTTTATTACAATGATTACAAAATGGTTTTCCCTATTATTTTTAATAGTAAAAGTGGATTTTTGTTTACCCTTTCCTGATGAACTTTCCCCTTTGGATTGCTTAACATTAGATTGCTTACTGTTAACTTTAGGAAAATATTCTTTTGATTATTTTCATCTAGCCTCTAAATGAGTGGCTTGAATACATACTGCATCTAAATTAGTGGGATTGAACATAAGAATCATATGTCTTAAATAACTATATAGCCCACCTATATATTTTAGCAGTGTTTCTTGTGTGTAAAGAGGAACATTCAAAAGTAAAGCTTTTCTCCTAGATTCTTGTGTATAATCTTGAACATTTTAGCCTTTTCCTTGTCTAAAACTCTGGCAATCCATCATGGCTTGTTACATATAGCCTAAAGGATAAAATTGCTTTCTGAGTTCTTCAAAAAATTCATTCCAAGTAGAAATTGAGTTACCTTTTTGAAGTTTGGCTTCCTTCAACTTAATCTCCCACCAGATGAGAGCTGTGCCTCCCATATGAAGAGTGGCCAAAAGAATTTTTGATTCATCCCCTGCAATATTTTGGACCTTGTAATAAAATTCAATTTACTTGACCTAGTTATCCAACTTTTTGGCATTAACTTTGCCATTAAACATTGGTAATTCAAACTTAATATCCAAATTTAGTGAAGGGAAAGATTCCACAATTTTTTTACCATCATCTGATGAAGAAGGTTTTTTGATTTATTTACCTTTTGATTCTTGTGAATAACCTTTCTCATTCTCAAATTTCCTTTGTTTATCACAGTATAGTTCCTCAACCATGCTTCTCATCTCCATGAAGGCTAGGTGGAAAGTTTGTTTAGATTCCATCTCTTCTTCAACCATCCCTAAAGCACACCTTGAGCCAATCTCTAGATTATACTGAATGAGTTTTACTTCACCCTTTTTGGATTTAGACCTTGTTAACATACACTAGCAACAATTGTTAAATAACAACCACTTTGATACCAAAAATTTGATCTGAAAACTGAAAATGCAATTGTCACAAAATCAAATAACACTTATCACATTTAAAAGATCTATTATTTTCTTGACTTTTCTATTTAATTTTGTATAAAGAAATTAAAACCATAATTAAAATGAAGATTAGAATTAAAATAAATAGTAGAGAAAATTAGAAGAATTCACCAGTAAATTGATAATGGAGTTCAGCTTCAATAGCCTACATCTCTAAGTCCGTTCGAAGTGAGGACTGTTTCCATTAATTTTGTGCAATAAATGGCTTAAAAAATTAATACATGTCTTCAATTCACCTTCTCTAGTCTCTCCTTACTTGTAAGAATATCTGTTAGACCTGTCATTAATGGCCCAAAGCCATACAAGGCTTAAATGAATCTCTAACCTTCTTAATTTTCTTTACATAGTCAGCTTCTTACTCCCCTTCAAATGGAGTTTCATTCCTTAAATAATAATTCAACCTCTGTAGCATAAGCGGTCAAATCTTGGATCTTTTACATAATAGGTGCATGGTTCAAAACATCAACCTTCCTTTTTGGAATTTTAAACTTATCTCTTATCCCACATTTGTTGTGTGAGAAGGGATTGCATACTTTTTAAAGGGTGACAGCCTCCTTTATGAGTGCCAACATCTCTTTTGAAGGATACTTAGGCACAAAGCTTAGTAAGATGCATATCTTAGGCCACCATTGGAGATTCCTTGGTTAGGACATGGTCTTTTCATAGTTTGTGTGTGGCGAAGGTGGATGACATGGCATCTTAGCTTGGTGGTTTATGTCTTTTCCACGTGTTGGTTTGAGAATCCTTATTATACAAGTGCAATACAATTATCCATCATTGGTGGGGTTTCTACAGACTTTGTAACTTAAATACAATGTTGTATACAATAACAAATGAAGAATAGGAGGCCAAGGCACCCCTCCACAAGAGTGTGTCAACCCTTGCTAAGGGCCCCCAGTGAGCAAATAGTGGGGCCCATTGATCCTTATATGATCACCTGTCAAAGACTAGAGGCTATCAACAAACCAAACATCAAAATAATTTTTTTACACAAATTCATATTGCCACATGTCAAATGGTTATTAGATCACTTAGCATATTTGAAAAATGCCACGTCACTTTTTGACACATGTTATTCACGTGTCACAAGAAAACTTTAGCAAGCTATATCTCAAGCATCTAGACTCCGTTTTGCTTTCTAGAAGAAGCACCAAAAAGCTCTCAATGAATTATTTGATGTATAAGTGGTTTGACCAAAAATTGAAGACTTTCAAAATGAAATAGTATAGTGATCCACCTAGATCACATGATCACCTTCTCTCTCTCTCTCTCTCTCTCTCTCTCTCTCTCTCTCTCTCTCTCTCTCAGCCCCTGATGTTTTAGCTAGGAAGCATGATTACAAAGAAACATGGTTGTATAGACACACATGTTTACTCTTTCCTTTCTCTCTTTTCTTTAAATAATTCTAATTATTCAAATTTTCATATTATATACACCAATTATAATGTAATGTGATCTTGGTTGCAGGTAATACACATATAATAAATTCAAATAGGGATCAAGTTGAAGAAAGGTGTGTTACACACACCATGGTATGCATTTATTTGCTTTAAACTAGTAATTTTATCATTATTAATTATTAGATTAAATGGGGGGTGGGGGAAGGGGGATGTAGATTATAAATATGTATTTCACATGTTAAACTAGCCTTATACACTTGGAAAATATCACTCATGGCTAGTTTCTTATGTCTAATGCTTGTATATGTACCTTATAAACTCAAATTTGAAAATATTTAATATATATGGGTTGTCCTATTTGTCTTAATTAACCCTCACATGAGATATTTTTAAAAGGTATATTATAAATTCAAAATAAATCCCACTCATTTGATCATCTAAAAATTTCCAAGCAAGCACATATCAATCTCACTAAATCTTTTGCACAACTAAGTTCAACTACCCTATTCTTCCCTACTTACATATCAATAATAAGAGTGTATTGTTACAATTATCAAGCATTCAAAGAGAAAACCAAGATCATTACTTATCAAAATTTAAGCTATATTACTACATGCACTCGCATATATAATATTACACCTTTGTTCACACACAAGCCCACATAAGGGGGATAACTACATTAGTTCCAGACCCTCTTTAGAGTATATATTTATGTATACAATGCTAATTGATAAAAGGGTATTTGAGTTTAGATTGACTTCACTTGAGCCTACTAACCCTTATTTTTAATATCACATTCCCTAATCGAAGGACATATGGTTTTGAGCTATGCATTAATATTAGGAACTTGTGTGCACTTTTTAGACATAAAAAATGCAAGGTGATAGTGAGACCTAACAAGTTCAAGTGGAATTTGTAAAAAATGACTTGTACTTCACCATGAACAAAAGCATCGAAAGTGGAATAAAAATTTCAATTATATTTTCCATATTAAAATAGTAGTGCCCAAGCTAATAGAGAGTTAATTTTTAGAATCTAATAAATCATACCTAAACATCATCTTGACTATTCCTACATTTACATTTCCCAAATTTGTCTATATATCAATGAATAAGATAAGTATTATCTCTTCTTCATGTTTAAAAAATCAAATTATTGTTTTGGTATTGTAATTTCTATATTTAACTCATTTTCATAATTCATCACTATATCAAAATATATTATGAATCTAAATTATTTAATTAGTATTCTTTTTAGAATAGTATATTCCTTATTTGATTAGGTTATTATCCCTCCCTTTGTTTCCAAAAAGGGTTAACCAATAATGAATGCATAAAAAAATAAATAATTTCATTTGATTTTCTTGAATTATATTATAAATACTTAAAATAACTACACTTGCACTTTCACAATAGATTCCTTCAATTCAATTTATTTCCATTCCTTATCTAAATCATGTCCTATATACACTAATGTACCTAGGTATTTATATACTTCTCAAATTCAAATTAGGACCCTCATGGGGAGAAATCCAAGATATAATAAGAAAGAAAAGTCAAAAATTCAAGGACAAAATATAAAAAATAACCAAAACAAGGGTCACAAGGGTCCACCCCAGAACCCTACATTGTATTGTACCAAAAAAATGCCAATAAATAAAAGCAAACAAGGAGGGAAGTGGAGAGAAAAATAAAAATGGAGATAGAGATGATGAGGAAAAATACAAGGAGACAACCATAAACACAAGGAAAACATGCTAATAAGAGTTTGATACAATCTAAAAACATCACCTATAATATTATATTTCTACAACTAATAATTAACCCCATTCCAAAATTGGTGTCTACTCAATACCCCACTTTGATGTGTGTGCACACATACATATTAAAATTAAATAAATAAAAGGGGGTGAGGATATAATAAATATTCAAATATTCTAAAGCACTTGCAACACTGCAAATGCTCTTGTATAGACCTTCAAAATGATATGCATGTGGATAAGTGTCTAAATAATTAATGACTTGATGAAATAAATAAAAGAAGTGAAACTAATATACATGGTTTTGGTTGGTGGTTTGATGGTCAATCTAGTATGGGTCCTCAACATTTATGAATCTATGAAAACATCCACGTGAATCATGTGAGAAACAAATGTGCATGAATAAATGCTCACAATAATTTGATGAAATCTAAAAAATAAAAAATGGAAATTATGCAACTAATTTTGTTGGAAAATGTGAGGGTACCCTATATGAGTTCCATACATCTTCAAATCTATGACAAGTAAAAATTCCCTTATATAAATATAAATCTTTAAATCTATACTAAATCTTGCATGTATTTCTAAGTACAACATTTAGAGACCAAAAATCAAATATAAATAAATACGGTGTAATGTAAAAGAGAGTAGGGTTTAGGAAATGTCTTGAAGATATCCTGTTATGGGAATAAGTGTCATATGTTGAGTACGTCTATGAAACACAAAGCTATCATTTTCATCATATAAAAGAAAATAATATGGAAATATCCTTCGTCATGGGTTGTGGTAAAAGAAAGGTTATAATATCTACCTCTTCTGAGATGTGGTATAAATATGTGAAAAACATATCTCAAAATAAAGGATTACACCATCATGTGTAAGATATTAAATATAATTATAGATGTATTAATTAGCAAGATATCAAGATGAAACCTTATACATATGTCATATAAACATTTTCCCATATGTGCTTGTAATTTAGTCAATATAAGCACAAGTGAAAGATGCCTTAAATAAGAAAACATAAGAAATGTAAGTACCAAAATAATATAGCCCAAGTAGGGGAAACGTTAATAAATGAAATGATAACATAAATTTTTTTGATGAAAGTGGTGTATTAGTAGATATATTAATTTAAATCACACATATGGATCATTTCCCCCAATATATGCATGAGATGAATCATGGCAAGGTAGGCAAGTAATGAAAATGATCTACATGATTTGAATCATGAAAACACAAGATGAATTAGATGATATATATCATGGAACCAGTCATATACTAATAAAAAATAAATAGATTAAACAATGAGAGCACACTAAACATAAAGTAATCACATCAAACATAAATTAAATAGAGTAAAAACCCTAACACACATATAACAATTAATGTTTCACACATAGTATACAAAAGTAATCATGGAAAACATGTTAAGCATATAAAAAATAATGTCATGCTTAAAGTAAACATAAAAATTATAATGCATGTAGAATAACCATATGTAATAATGAATTCATACATATTAAATAATGACAATGTATCTAATGAAATAAACACATAGAGTATATCGAATGAAGCAAGGAAGACACAACAAACATGAATAAAGAATGTAAGGCATTCCAAATAACATATAAGAAGTAAGGTACCCATCTAACCAATCACAAATCAACATTAAGGTCATAAAAAGTACAATAGGAATATAAACATACATGAGAACACCAATCACATAAAATTACATTCAATAGAAAAGATGGAAAATAATATGTATGATCAGATGAAAGGTCATTATTAAAATTAAAATACAAAATATATAACCTTAGGTAATGCAAGGATATTCCCCATAGAATGCTCCCAAATAAATCATGATGGGTGCCCATAAATTACTATGAATCCATAATCATGTTTATGTTTCTGTTGGATAAAAATATTACATATATGTAAGCCATATTATTAATAGTGTGTGTATAAATAATACAAACTCTATAAATAAGTTGATAATAATGATTAATATAGTGTGTGTCACATTTAGCATATGAAAACCTACATCCCAATCACAACTCAAAAAGATAAAGTTGAATCCACAATCATGTGTATATGCTTATTAGATATTAATCTTACATCTATCTCAACCATATTACCAATAATATGTGTATAAAAAATATAAAATATACAAATAAGTGGATAATCATGAATCCTATAGTGTGTATCACAATTAGCAAATGCAAAGTTACATCCTAATCACAACTCAAAAATATAAAGGTGAATCCATAATCATGTGTATGTGCCTATTGGATATAAATCTTACATTTATCTCAACCATATTATCAATAGTGTGTATAAATAATATAAACTCTGTAAATAAGTGGATAGTCAATAATCCAATAGTGTGTATCAAAGTTAACATATGCAAAGTTGCATCTAGATCACAACTCAAAAACATAAAATAAAATGGATTTTAGAAGACATAAAACAATCAAATAAATAAATTAATCACATAAAAGAAAACATCAGACCAAAATAAAAAGAAGGAAGAATAAAAATCCTTAATGACCTATAACTTACATAAAAATTCGTGTGCTTAGGGTTACATGGCCTTAATACATGTGTTATAATCATTTATAAGTTATCACATACTTTTGGGATGGAACATGACAAACAAAGCCAAAAAAATATAAAGGAAATCATAATAATAAATTGGTGAAATATATAATAATCACTATGTATAAGTATAAAGAACCACAACATGATAAGAATTAATATGAAAATAGAAAATACAAAATGAGGACCTAAAGCAAAGAGAATAATGAAAGGATTTCTGAGAAAGGAATCCAATATATCACAAACAACATATGAAATCAAAGGAAGAAGAAGGTAGATTCAATATGGAGACAAGGTTAAAAAAAATACGTAGGAAAGCTAAAAGAAGTTGGATACTATGGACACCCAAATTTGACACAAGTTCATTCAACATATATATTTTTACACAACCTTGTTTATTGAGACTATTATTTATGAACAAAGAGCTTATTGGCATTTCTTGTTCCAAGTTGTAAACTTTTGTATTTTTTTTGATGTTGTTATACCTTCTATATTGATATTTTATCTTTCCATATTCACCTCGAGGATCCAAAATTTACATTCTAAGTCTTTATCTTTGTGTTTTGACTATTTTGGACAAGGTCACATTACATGGATAAAGTTGTATTGTGGCCATGTCCTCATAATTTGGACTTGTCCTGACATAACTTGTGAAATATTTTTGAATTTATATGGTTATAATGGTCTCTTTTATAGCCATTATAATACAAATTCAGTTCCCTTAGGTGCCAATAATCCCCAAATTCAAATTTTAGAGTCCTTTACAAGCAAGGGTCATGTTAAAGGTTAATGATAAATTCATTATTGTCCAAAAAGATATAAAAAGTTATATATATGATTATTAATATTAAAATACTAATTTATTTATTGGTCAAGGGATGAATACTTCATTTTCATACTTTTGTTATAAGTAATCATAAGTGAAAGAGGATTTAATATTGTATTCACAATTACACACACACATCTATGAGGAAGAACTATATCAGATTAAGGCCCATTTGGGATATGTAGGCAACACTCATAATACAAGGGGTTTTATGAGGATAGCTTGACTATTCCCCTTACCCATTTCTCCCTTTTGAATTTGATCTCATATTTGGTTTTTTTATTCAGGAATATGGCTTTATATTTTACAAATATTTTTCACATCTATTTGGCTCCCTATAGTATCAATAAATACTCACAAGTATTTGCACTGACCCAAATTGATAAATCAGGTGCACTGTCAACCAAGAAGTGGCTATAGTGTGTCCATGCCCTCCTTTTGTAAGATTTTCCCCATATAGTTTATATATCTATTTGTATATGTGACATTATTTTTAGGTCTTTTTCAGAAACTTCTAGTCACATTCAACTTGAAAATTTAGAATTGAATTTGTTTTAGGAAGGTTTTTGCATATTCTCAGGTTTATTTACTATTTTTAACAAATTATAAATTCTATAAAATTATGTAGTATATTGTTTTTTAATATCATATATGTGTATTCAAAAATTTCAATTTTAATAGTTTAATTGTAAATACTTTTGATTAATTAAACCCAAAATAAATTAAACACTCTAATGAACATGTTATTTTATAACATTGCTTATTTTTTTCCTAACATTAAAATAAAATAACTTTCAACCTTGGATAAAATATAACACATAACAATTCATATTCTTTGACTTTGGATTTAATCTAACACTGAAGGAGTTTATCTTGTTACCTATGACACATCAGCTCTTTATTTTGGCCCTAAGTGAAAGTTTGCTCAATTATATACACAAATATTTTAAATTTTCTTTTATTTTTATTTTTTATTACTTTTACTTGTTTTAAAAATTATTTTTTATAGTTTTAAAACTAATTAGTGACTATCATGAAGGGAATACATGGTGATATATTTATAAACATCATTGTGTGATGGGTTTACCCCAATACTCAAATCCATTATACAACACAACACAAACTTTAGTTTCCACATATACCTCATGGTAAATCATAAATGTCTATGACCATATGAATCCTCTTTTAACCATTTGATTTATGGTGTACTTGAGAGGAGCACATCGCTTAGGGAAGTTACTCTCATCATACCCTCAAAAATGTGGGTTAGTGGGCTAACGACATGGTTCTACCTCTATATTTACTGCTCTAAAATGTTGGGTCAACACTAATAAATAAATGAACAAGTATTTTTGAAATCCCACATAATTTGTCAAACCCTTACCTATATCACCATTATACCTTAATTTTTTTATTGTATTGCATTCATAGTCATTAGCTTCTTTATACATGTTATATTATTTATTTGTTACAAGCATTCTATTTATTGCATTTATTTTCATTGTATATATCATGGATATTATAAATGATAATGATGTAAATCCTCTAGTTAAATTATTTTTTACTCATGTAATGAATTTTAATTATGATAATGATTGGACAAACTGTTGAAAGCAAAAACTTATGGAATATTATTTTAATGATGAATATGATTTTGATTATTTATTATAAATGAACAAAGTGACTTTTTTGATCCTTAGTAATAAGTGCTTATTAAATCAAACTCTCCTTTATATTCTACCATGGAGTTTCTTATAGATTTCACATTAGAATATCCTCTAGATTACCATATGGTCATGCATTTAGATTCTTATTTGTATTCTTCCCTATATTTATATTTTGATTCCCCATTAGTCACACCTATAAATTACCCTTTGGATTCTCCCCTAAATTCTTCTTTGGATTTACCTTTGATCACAACTATAGATTCCTCTTTATGTTCTCTTCTAGCTTCCTCTTTATAATTACCTTTGGTCATACCTCTAGATTCCTCTTTAGGTTCTCTTCTAGATTAGTCTTTATAATTACCTTTGGTCATGCCTCTAGATTTCAATTTAGATTCTTCTCTAGCTTCCTCTTTGGACCCACCTTTGGTCATACCTCTAGATTCCTCTTTGGATTTTTCTCTAGCTTTATCTTTGGATTTACCTTTTGTCATACCTATTTATTAATCTTTAGGTTATTCTATATCTTTCTCTTTGGATTTACCTTTGGTCACATCTCTAGTTTCCCTTTTAGATTCTTCTGTATATTATGCTTGAAATCTCCTATAGATTCCTATTTGGTCACATATTTATTTTACCCTTTATATTTTCCCTTATAATCCACTTTAGAATCTCCTCTAAATTAATCTTTGGTCATATCCCTAGTCTCCCTTATATCTTATTCTCTATATTTATCAATGGTCACTCCTCTAGATTCCCCTTTAGGGTCCCACTTAGATATTTATTTAGTGTCAACTATGGATGCATCTTTAAAATCCACCCACAAATTTTCTTCACTATCCTCTTTGAATGTTTCATTAGAGAACAAAAATCCTCCTAAAGATGACTATCTAATATATCTTAGATTACCAAAAACTCTCTCCATAGAGGAAACCTATCATTTCACACTTAATTATTCTATCCAGTTTGATACTACATTGTATTACATTCTTAATTATAAATTGGATTCACATAATATATGCATTTACAAATATATTGAGCCTACATATAATAATTATTCTCTCTTGTCAAACAATAAGGAAGAAATCCATATTTATTCTCATAGCATACCACTTTATATCATTACAAGTAATAATCCTTATCTTTCCTCTTATTGTGACAATGACAATGTTATTATTCCAAACTTTAATGTTGAATGTGACAATTCTAGTGAACATGATGATGATTGGTATGATGATGATTATTGAGCATATAATAATAAGGAGAATGATTATAATACCCCTATTATAGTTTCTTCTTTACTCTCCCCCCACACTAATAATATATTGCATGATAAATCAAATGATAATGTGCTTAAGGATTATGTCATTGCATATAATGATGATGTTTTTAGTTCCTCTTTGATAGATAAAATATGGGAACATGTTGATTCTGGAGGTGATCATGTTATTTATTATATTTTAATGGAGTGTAATATGAATTTTAAAATTAATGATAAATTAAATGATAAATAATCTCCTAAAGCTTAGGAAGACCCTATCATTCCTTCTTATTCTCCTATTCAAACTAGTGTTCCCTTGGTTAAAATTAATAATATAGTTTAACCCTTAAATGAACCCCTAATAATCTTAACATACATTCTCAAGAGGTCATTTATTTAATGCTTTATTTAGGTTATTTTAAAACTCAATTACACAAATTATTATTAGAAAGTAAATCATATCATGCTTGAGGTTGACTCTAACATAGTCCATAGTAATCCTATTGTGCATAACATTTTATATGCATCCTTATACTCAAATTTCCAAATTTGTAAATTTTACACATTTGATGGAAGAGGGGACATTTATTTGCATCTTAGATATTTTTTCAAAACCATGAATGGTTTCAATGGTAGTCAAAGATTTTTGTAACTATTTGCTAAAAAACCTAGAGGGATGTTCCCTTGTTTGGTTCCATTCCCTTTCTTGTGGATCCTTGACTACCTATCTATAATTAGAAGAGGAATTTTTAATAAAAGAGATTACAAATAAGGGACCTATAGTTATTTATGAAAATTTACCCTCTTTACACCAAGGCAACTCCAAGAATTTTTGTGATTATATCCTTATATTTAAGACAACTTTGCTATAGGTCCAACTTACCCATTAAAAGACATGTTATTTTTTATACTTACAAATCATTTATAGATCTTTGTTATGAAGCCTTAGCATTATAATAATAATTTAGTTTTGTTTAAGTGATAAATAATATGAATGGGGGTATTGAATTACATAACAAATATTCACATACCAAAGTCCACTCAAATAATGTTGATGCACACATTCATAATCAAGTACAAGGATTAAATTCTAAAACTGTATACACCAAGAACTCCATAATAAAAAGGCACAAAATAACATTAATCATCTTATGCATAAGGTTCAACCCACTTATGAAAATTTCAAAATATTAAATAAAGGAAAAGAATTCATTTCCAATCATATTAATCATAATCATTAATTTATATCAAGAAACATGTAGCCTCTATAATTTACTTTTGATGATCATCCACATGATATTTTAAATACATTATTGGATAAAACATTAATCAAATTGTGCCTTAATTATTATCATCCTTCTCATTGTTTTCAAAAAATGTCCAACCATTATGTACTTACCATGGCATTAATTTAAATTATGAAAATGATTGTTATGAATTAAAATAAAAGTCAAAATAACTAGCATCTCATTCTACAAATTTTATAAAAAGTTACACTAATCTTTATCTATGTCTCCAAATTATCTAAATATTAAAAAAAAAAATCTAAAAAAATCCTATATAAGATGCAATGGTTTCATAAAATTTTATTAATAATATTCAAGCTAACAACACCATTTATATCTCTCAATTTAATAATAATAACAATAATAAATCATTTTCATAAGTTCCTAACCTACAAAATTTACAAAATTTTAAAAGAACCAGCCAAGTTATCTACACTAATGTAGATTCCTAAATCAAAGTAATTATATTGCATGTACAAGAAACAAAATAACAAATGATTATTTTGAATTCCATTTTCCATCTAGTTGTAAATTACCTTAAAAGATAAACATTTGAAAATAAACACAAAATCAAAATACATATGCATAAATAAAACTATCATATATATAAAACTCTCGAGACATAAATATAAAATCCATAAACATGTTCATACATAAAAAGTGTAAATAAAAAAGTATCAATCATTAACTGACCCCTATCCTTTAATATCTAAAACATAATCAATATCAACATATACATCTCTATTGTCTATCAATGGTTCTCACAAAGTTGAGGTACTCCCTATATCTCATGACCTTTATATCTACCTCCTCCTATCATGAGCCTTGTATATTATAAAACACTCTCAGGTAGTCTCATGTTTTAATTATAGATGAACATACTCCATAAATATAGTATCACCCAATTATGATGTCATTATAGGTGGAGGCATCTTCAATTAGCTCAACTCAACCTGTAGTTGATCTTGCTCAATTATCAATGCATCTCTCTACTCTAAATGTCTCTACACTAGCTATCACTTGTATATACATAACACTTGAAATAACATATCTATCAAATAATGGGGCATGTGGTCCCACCACATCTAGTCTCTCCACAATACCCTTGGGAACAACATTATTCAACACATTATGTACCAACACTTACAATGTTAAATATATGATTAACAACCAATACTAAATATATCCTACATTAGACCAATACATAAATATTGATACAACATTAATAATTATAAACAAAATAAACATAACATAAATTTGTATATCTCCCACTTCCATAGGATCCTCTGGCACTATTGTTGCAAGAGTTAATTCTATAATTAGGAACATGTAGGGCTACCTATGTTACATCCATCATTGTTCATACTCATCTATATAACCCACATAATTTGCATTTGATATCTCTATTACTAGATCCCTTTTATATGTTAGTAAGGGAGATAACTCATTAGTTGAAAGATGAGCCCTCTCCCCACCTCCCCTTCTTATGTGGGTACTCTAACTGACTATAGCCATATCATTAGTGTTGTGGGAAATGCTTGCATTATTATAAATTGATGAGTCACCTTATCCATTTGAAACTATGTACACACTCCTATAAAATTATTAAGAAATAAAAAACTAATGTATACCCATTTAAACTTTACTAAATCATTTGCCCAACCATCAAAACCATGATATGGTCCACATATCACATCACTGATAGTCAATCAATCTAAAATATGATGAAAATACATGGTAATATTCCCTGTCATGTGTCTCATACTAGTTCATCTCTATGCATGCATATGTGGATGATTCCATTCAATCGAAGGCATCCCAATTGGTTGTGTCACCACTATATTCTCACATGGCTAATAATGTAGAAAAACCTAGGCCATAACTATATGGCCCCATGAATAACTCATATAATGCTCTTCTACAACTTAGACAATATCAATCATTTGTTAATAAATTGATAAATAACCCCCATCCATAGTAATAAAAGAAACCAAAAATCCATAAAGAAATTTATGCAAGCATGAAACATTTGAAAATAATATGGTAGTAGCCCTTAAGTCATAACCTATACCTTTGTAATGCTCGATCATATACCAGTGTGTATATGTAATATCAATAGTAGTATCTGTTGGCCATTTTTGGCCTAAATATAGAGCTTTCAAGGACTAAGCAATGTTTGTGATTGAGAGAAGAATCCAATGATAAAAGAGGAGAATCATTTTGCTTTTAAACCCTTTGAAACACTTTAAGTCCACTTAAAGTGTAATTTTTCATCTTCTAAGGATAGATACAAAAGTTGTAGAGCCCCCATGAGGTGTTAAGAGTGCTTAGAATAGACATGGAAGTGCATGGAGTTCATCTGATTATTCATTGAGTCTATCTTGACATTTGAGTCTAGTGGTAAAAATTCTAAATAGGTAATTTGTAGAGGCCATAACTCACACATGTAGTAGTCTCAAGAAAAAATGATTACATGGGTTTATCCATCTTGGTCCATATTTGATACATGATAAGTTTTAGATCATCCACCAAAGCATGGTATAATTTATGCATGTTCAAAGTTGGCTCCTTAGTCATATTTTGCTATGTTTCCCATACTTAGCCAAATGTACTAGACCATCATCAGGATGCCATGCAGGAATGAATAGATTAGTAAACTTGAGAATTTTATATCTTAAGTTAGAAGGTTCCTAGGACTAGTAGATCAAATGGGTTCATCCCTTTTAATCCCAAAAACATCTCTTTAAAATTTGGTGCCTCCATGAATTTTGTGCTTCAAGTTATAGGCCTTCAAAGTTGGACCTACAACATAAGACATTCATGCTAATGTCAAAATGAATCTTGGGAAAAAATATATCTATGCTTAAAATTGGTGGTTTTTAGGACATCAAATAAATCCACATGGACATTAAATGATGTTAGCATGAATGTCAATTTTAATCAAGGCAAGTAACCATTTGGGTTTAAAATCTCCTTAAAAAGTTTAAAGTTGGTTGAGATCTAATAGCCTATGGGAGCCATCCTACTAACACATAAGATATAATGATCCATGTAAATTCAACCAAGTTAAAAGGTCCCTAGGTTAAAGCCTTTTAAGATGTACAAGTTGGACATAAGCCAACAATGTGAGATAATCAAGCCAAGATTTGGAGTGACATCACTGACAAAAAGATGGGTCCAAGATAAAACAAGAGCTCATTCTCAATTATAAAAATGATCTGACAGAGCATAAGAATTAATAGGAAAGTGGGACTAAGGAGATCTATGGTACGTGTGAACCCATACATCTTGATCAGATGGTGCATGTGAGTCAAATTGGTCAAGGAATCTAAAGAGATAATGAGTCAAGGACAAGTGGTACATATGCATTTAGTTGGTATAAAATCAATAAATCATAGGCATCTATGTATAGGCAGATCAATAGAGTGAATAGGTTTAAATAAGTTAAATGGTTTGAGTTAGCATTTGATAACCAATTAGAGCAAAAGTGAGTACAGGGTTTTTGATGAGGGTTGAGAGGCTATTTTTGACTATGGACAACAATATTTTATAGGGTCATCCTAACAACATTGAAGCTATTTCAAATTCCATGGAGTGTTCTAAATGATATAATCAAGTATGATGAATATAAAGTAACCACCATTGGATCTTTAATGCAAACTTATGGTTTGACATTTTTGGCTTGTAGGGTTTGTTCTTGTAACTGGTTTACCATTTATAAAGAAAGATCTATATAATATGAACTCTTGGTTATTTTAGAGATAAAGTGGGTATTTTTAGACCCAGTTGGATATAGAAGGTGTTATATGGTCTATGGGTCTATTTTAATATAAGGACTATGGGAAAACCAATGACCTTAGATTGGTTTTCCATCTATAGGAGACTATGGAAATGTAGCAGATATAGGTGTTTTATGCTAAGGGTCTCATCTATCAATGTGCACCTATTTTCAACAAAATAGGTACATCCGACCATTTGAAATAGACAAAGTAAGACTCTATCAATTCCAAGGCATAAGGGATTAGTCCTCATCATCAAATCAGGTGGAAATGGCATGGAGTTTGGAGATGATGACCTGGTGGATATATAAGGATCAATAGAGCATTAAATTCTTTTACAAAGCCCTTTGAAATCATACCTTATTGATAAGATCAATGAGTAACATCCTCAAATTGGTGCTAATCCATCAGAAGACATTGGGCCTTTTCTAATACACAACTCTCTCTTTCTCTTTTCTTTTTTTATAAATGTAGGCCTCTAAGCTTAAAAATTGATCCCTCTATCCTAGCTTGATAATCCCTCTCTTGGGCATGACTAGACTCTGTCTAGATTTGGTCTTTGTAACTTCTTAAGATGAATAAAGGGCTATTTTCATATTTCATGATTTTGGTATAGTGTGTCAATGTCTGATTGATTTACATATGTGGTAGAAATCTCTCCCTTGTCAAATCTTGAATATCACCTAGTTACTAGATTATATTTTTGTGTAGGTCATGTTTAGTGTCAAATGTCATTTGATTAAATCTAACAAGTGGATACATTGACTAGTTAGTGCCTTAAATTAGGCCTCCTCATCAATTACCTTAGGTTTTGATCATTTGGTGAACATTTTCATGAAATACTAATGCATAAATAGCCATTTGGATTTGTAGATCCAATCTCATTAGTGTTTATTAGAAGTTCAAATAGAGTGGATGAATAATCACATTACTAGTGCATCACCTCCTTTACATGTTTTCATGTTTTGTTATCCATTTTTCTCTCCCTTTTCTTAGTGAATTTTAGTTTAAGTGATAGATCCAGAAGGATTCCAACCTTCTCTAGACTTATAACCCATTATTAGGATACCCACAACCTATGATGAATCCCATCTTGGTCTAGATTTGAGTAGAGGACCTAAATATTCCCCTGGCTTATATAGGGTGCAATCTATACACCAAAAGTTTTGGCTCACTTAGTGGGACCCATTAGAGCTTATCTTAGTGAAATTGTAGTTGTATTAGTATTCTTCATGAATAGTTTGGTGATTCTAAGCTCAAGAAATTACTTCTAAAGTCTAGGAAATTTCCAAGTAAGTTCATTGTCAACACACTATCTTGATGTTATTTTAATGGCTATGTATGAAGGAAATCCCTATGTTATACCTCCTTATCATTCCTATGATGGATCATAATAGCCTTGTCATGATCCATATGAGCCTAATCACCCTTACCAAGAGTTTTATCAAATATATGATGAGCCTTATCAAGTTTCCCATGATATTTATTACCAAGAACATGAATCTTAACTTCTTTATGAACCATATCAGTTTCAAGACCAGATTTAACCTTTCCCATATGGATATGATGTTTCATATGAGTAGACTTATCTCCAAGAGAGAAAGGATGAAATAGAGCTTAAATTTATAGCATATGTAAGAAAATTATGTTCAGATTCCTAGTGTGAGGAAGTAAATGAGTATTGTTTCATAATGTGTCTAATGATCTAGAGGAGAGGCTTAAGTTTTGTAGCTTTGTATTAGAAAAAGTAGAAGGTTGTGAGAGACAACAAATTTAGTTGGATCACTTGTCTCAAGAATCCTCTTGTATTCCTTACCAACCTTTTTATGTTCCTTATTCTCATAAAGTTCTTGACCATGTTCACTATAAGCCAATGGAGATTCTTAGTTAGAGTCGATAACCTATTAAAGAAGATATTCATATGCCTATTCAAGAGCCTATTCAAGAGGCTAAGCCTTCTTATTTTTACCTTTATTCATCACTTAACCCTCAAGCTCAAGTTATTCATGAGGACAAAAAGGTTTCAGACCTTGATGAAGTAATGGCTAAGTGGAAGGAGAAAAATATAGAAGTTCTCAAAAATTTCTCTTTCCCTCCTCTTCAAGATCCCCTATATGATTCCATTGCCCTGAAGATCCCAAAATTTGATCTTGATCAACCTCCCATGATTCATACTTAATCTTAATTAAATTAATTTCATCACCTTCCCACTATTTCCCTTCTTCAAGAGGAGCCTGTTCTATGGGAAATAGAGAAAGAGGTTTTAGCTACAAATTAAGTTCTTGAAGAATGTGAAAAAGATGATTCAAGTGTGTATTATGAATAGATATTCATTGATACTTCAATTGAGGTCCAAGTTGAAACTGATATTGAATTTGATATTGAATAAGATGCTTTAAGTATACAAGAAAAGGCTGATCCTAATATGGATGAAATCCATGAGGAATTGATACAAGCTGATGTCAAAAATGATGTTGAGATATCTCCACTAGAGGAAAATCAAGATACATTTCAAAATGATCTTATTCAAGTTGATCAAATTTAAGAACAAAAATATGATTGGCAGCTATATTTTGAATCTCTATAAGAGATTGAAGAGATTTGTAAAGATATGTTGCCTATTGGAGAGCATGCTTATAAAAAAAATGATCAAGAATCACCTATTCAAGATCATGATGCAACTTGGTTTGACTATTAAGATCTCTTTAAATAGCTGGATGAACTTTCAATAGTTGATAAGAAGTATAAGGTCATCTAAAAATCATGCATAGATGAGATGTCACTTGATAAGGTTGTAGTTCGAAAGCAACACAAATAAAATATAAAAGTGTAATATGAATTTGTATTTTTTGGTGATTGGTTTACTATCAATGGCTCATTTTAGGAGAAGTGAAGAGAAATAATTGGGAAAAAGAGTGCCTCTTCAAAGGTCATGTTTAATAAGCCCCCTACTTTCAACTGGTACCATATTTTTTAATGAGAAAATTCATGAATTTCCATTTTGATCCTAGTGGATCATGGTTTTTTATGGTTAATTAAGTTAGTTTGTTTATATTTTATCCTAGATAAGTGCTTTATTTTCACATTTACTTTGTTATGATAGTTTCTCTGCTTTCTTTTATTTTCTTTCCATGTTGGTAGGGTCCATTGTCTTTGTAAATCAAGAGGTTTTTTGTAGTCATGGAATAGATGTGTTATCTATTATAAGTCAAAGGTCATGTATATGGTAAAATTTCAAGAATAGAAGGCATGCTACCCAACCAAGTTACCAAAGATGTTGGCCATTTTTGGCCTACATAGAGAGCTTTCAAGGACTAAGTAATGTTCTTGATTAAGATAAGGATCCAATGATAAAAGAGGAGAATAATTTTGATTGAAAACCTTTCAAAACACGTTAAGTCCAATTAAAGTGTAATTTTTCATCTTCTAAGGATAGGTCTAGAAGTTTTAGAGCCCCTATGAGGTGTTAAAAGTGCTTGAAATAGACATGGAAGTACATGTCATTTGTCCAGTTCTTCATTGAGTCCATCTTGACATTTGAGTCCAATGGAAGAAAGTCCAAATAGGTAATTTATAAAGGCCATATATCGCATGTGTAGTAGTATCAATAAAATTGATCACATGGGTTTGTCCATTTTGGTCCCTAGTTACTACATGTTAAGTTTTAGATCATCTGCTAAAGCACGATAGATGTTGTGCATGTTCAAAGTTGGCTCCTCAGTCAAATTTTTATAAGTTTCCCATACTTATCCAAATAAACTAGACCATCATTAGGATGTTATGTGAGAATAAATAGATTAGTCAACTTGAGCATTTTATATCTCCATTCAGAAGGCCCTTAAGATCAATATATCAAATGGGTTCATCCCCTTTTGTCTCAAGAACATCTCTTAAAAATTTAGTGCCTTCATGACTTTTGTGCTTCAAGTTATAGGCCTTCAAAGTTGGACCTATAACATAAGACATTCATGCTAACATTAAAATGAATATTGGGCAAAAATTTATCTATGCCTCAAATTGACCATTTACGAGATGTCAAATATGTTCATACAAATGTCAAATGATGTTAGTACAAATACTAATTTTTAGTCAAGGCAAGCAACCATTTGGGTTCAAAAGGTCCTTAAAGGTTTTAATTTGGTCAAGATCTAATGGCTCATGAGAGCCCTCATACTGACATAGAAGATCTAATGATCTGTGTTGAGTCAACCAAGTCAAAAGATCCCTAGGTTAAAGCATTTAAAGATATATAAGCTAGACATAATCCAATTATGAAAGATAATCAAGACAAGATCTGATGGAGCAAAATAACTGACAAAAGGATGGGTCCAAGATAAATCAAGGGATCACACTCAATCATACCAATGATCTGAAGGAGCACAAGAAATGACAAAAAAGTGGGACTAGGGAGATCTATGGTACATGTGAACTTGTAAATATTGATCAGATTGTACACATGAATCAAATTAGTTAGCAAATCCAAAGAGATAATGAGTTAAAGACAAGTGGTAAAATCATATTCAATTAGAAAAAAAATCAATGGCTCATAGGCATCCATGCATAGGTAGATCAATAGAGCGAATAAGGTGAAATAAGTCAAGGGTCTAATTCAACATTCAACAACCAATTGGATCAAAAATGAGCCTAGGGTTTTTAATGAGGGTTGAGATGCTATTTTGGACTATAGACAATAGGGTTTTGTAGGGTCATCCCAATGTAATTGAAATTATTTCAAATGACATAGAGTGGTCTAGCTGATATAGTCAAGTATGAAGAATATAAAGGGATTACCATTGGAGCTTAATGCAGACCTCTAATTTGATGTTTTTGGCTTATAGGGTTCATTCTTCTAGTTTACCATTTCTAAAGAAGGATCTATATACCATGAAATCTTGGATCTTATAGAGATAAAGTGGGTATTTTTAGACCTAATGGGATCTAAAAGGTGCTCTATGGTATATGGTTATGTTTTAATATAAGGACTATGAGAAAACCAATGACCTTAGAATGGTTTTCTATCTATAGTAGATCTATAAATGTGGCCCTATTTTCAACAAAATAGGTACATCCATCCATTAAAAATATACCAAGCAAGACTTTGTTAGTTCCAAGGCATAAGGGATTAGTCCTCATCAGTAGATCAGGTGGAAATGGCATGGAGTCTTGAGATGATGACATGGTAGCCAGATAAGGATTAATGGAGTATTAAATTCTTTTGTAAAGCCATTTGAAATTGTGCCTTCTTGACAAGATCAATGAGCAATATGCTTAAATTGGTGCTAATCCATTAGAAGACATTGGGCCTTTTATAATGAATAACTCTCTCTTTCTCTTTTATTTTTTTATAAATGTAGGGTTATAAGCCTAAAAATTGATCCCTCTATCCCAGCTTGATAATCCCTCTCTTAGGCATGACTAGACTCTACCCAAATTTGATATTTGTAACCTCTTTAGATGAATAAAAGAATCTTTTCATATTTCATGATTTTGGTATAGTGTGTCAATGTCTGATTGATTTGCATATGTGGTAGAAATCTCTCCCTTGTCAAATCTTGAATATTACCTAATTACTAGATTATATTGTTTTGCAGGTCATGTTCAGTGCCAAATGTCATTTAATTAAATCTAACAAGTGGATACATTAACTAGTTAGTGCCTTTAATTAGGCCTCCCCATCAATTCCCTTAGGTTTTGATCATTTGGTGAACCTTTTCATGAAATAATAATGCATAAATAGCCATTTTGAGTTGCATATCTGATCTCATTAGTGTTTGTTAGAAGTTCAGATAGAGTGGATGAACAATCACAGTACTAGTGCATCACCTTCTTTACATGTTTTCATGCTTTGTTACCCATTTCTCTCTCCTTTTTCCCAATTATTTTTAGGTTAGGTGATATATCTAGAAGGATGTCAACCTTTTTTTAAAGTCTGATCCATTATTAGGATACCCACAATCTAGGATCAATCCCATGTTGGTCTAGATTTGAGTAGAGGACCTGAATAATCCCCTTGATTAGCTAGGGTGAAATATAGAAAACCAATAGTATCTAATACAATGTGATTACCCATTAGGGGAAATAATAATATATGATATGCATCCTCTAGGGTCACCATCATATTCCTTATTAAAAATCAGAAAGTAAATGGGCTATAATCCAACCATTCTACTAAGGCGATTATCATAACATATTATAGGGTCTTAAGTATAATTAACCTATATCTCATAACCTTGTGACATAAACAAATGACACATCCTTTGATGATAATAGGAGCCCACAAATAGTCTCCTTGATGTGACCATAATGAAACTATCACGCTATAAGGTTTCCCTACAATCATAAACATAAATCCAATATTGATAGTCATACTAAATAATAATCAAACTTATATTATTTCATTTTAAATATTGTTTTTGAGTTTACCACTATATACTATACACCAATACGAATGGGTTTACACTACATAGGAAATTAACATATATGAGTCAAAATTATCTAGGATAGAGCCACATAGAGTCTAGATAGGACCGCAATCAGTAGGACACAACCACAAAACACAAAAAAATACATCAAAAAAAAATTACAAAAAAATCAAAAGTAATAATAATTCAATAAAATAAAGGCCTCACTACTCACCATATTCATCTTGGCATCCATCTCCACTATGACTCAAACTTGCTCAAATCAAGTGGTCATAATGGGTCTCCATCGAGTCAGTTTTACTTCTCACAAATTTCCAACTTATAATTAAAAATGAATATTAATTTTTTTACCAAACAATTTATATATTTTACCTTTTCCTAAGGTAAAAATGCTACTCAAATTCCTCACTAAAGATTGAATTGGTAATAGTTATATTTCAATAAATACTATTCCAAATTTCTCACCATCAACTTCATTAGAATCTTGATGATATCATCCTCCACATTGTACTCATTGAGATATTTGTCTTGGCATTCTCAACATTACCATAATATTTAAAAATAACATATCACTTGCACTAGTGCTCAACTCATACTCTTAAAGCACACTTATTTTTTTACTCTACTTTTGATACCAATGTTTTATTAATCTCATCTTTTGTATTAAAAGGATAGGGGAATATACATTCTCATGCACTCAAATATTTTCAATATTTTCAACATAGGAAATATAAACTATATATAATATATGATAACACTCCAAATTTAAACTACAATACTATAACACCAAGTCAATTATTGAGAACAAATCTACAAATTATGTAGGAATGTAGTGTCTATATATAATTACTATGAAAAAAATCAAATAGTTTAGTATAATATGTGGGGGGCATGATATTGGTTCATGCCCCCTTCTTTCACAAACTTCAAAATTATAGCACTTAAATTTTCAATAAAAAACAATTTCAAATTTCAATGTTTCAAAATTAGCAAGTTCAAAAATTGAATTTAGATCCATATGTAGTGGTGTGATTCATGTAGTTACAAGTGGGACACATTCAAGTCTAGTGACACTCAACTTCTATGGCTTCACTTTTGTGAACCCAATTTATGGTTCCCCCTCCCCTTATTTTTATTTATCTGATTGGATTGTAGTGACACTTAGTGGATTAAAAACTCTACTATTAATTACATCATTATTCACAAGTGAAAACATATTCTTGTCTAGTTCAAATGCTTCACTCATTGAGAATTTATCATGCTAAAAAACCCACCATAGATTCTATCTACATGATTTGGCATGTTTATGGTCTAGAGACATGCAATGGCCTACAACTCATCCTCTTACCACTTTAAAAGAAATATACTCCCTAGATAGGAAGTAAACAAGATTGAAAGCACCATATTTCCAATTACATGTGATAAATAAATCAGATTGCATACTTTTTAAAGGGTAATACACATTTTTTCATTAAGGCATCTTGCACGATTAATATTCCCATAAAAATAAAAAGTGTGTATAGACACTTAGGTCTATGTTTTAATTTAATCTATTCAATTCACTTCATTACATCACTATAATAAAGTGGGGACAAATGTAGACACACAAATTTCACACAAGTTCATTCAAAATATACATTTTTACAAGACCTTGCTTATTTAGACTATTATTGATGAACAAAGAGCTTATTGGCATGTCTCATTCCAAGTCATATACTTTTATATTTTTTTTGATGTTGTTATTCCTTCTATGTTGATATTTTATATTTCCATATTCATCTCAAGGATCCCTCGTTTCCATTCTAAGTCATTGTCTTTTTATTTTGAGTTTTTTGGACAACGCTGCACTATGCTCCTAGCCTACTAATGCAAACTTATCCTAGTATAAATTACGTGATATTTTAAATTTTATATGGTTAAAATGGTCTATTTTATAGTTGTTGGAATTTTCAAAGTTGGTTCCATCATGTGTGAATAAGACCCAAATTAAAATTCAAGAGTCCTATATAAGAAAGGGTCCTGTTAGAGGTTAAGGATCAATACCTTATTATCAAAAAAGTTATATCTTTTTTTATATCTTCTTACTATTGTTAAAATATTGATTTATTTATAGGTCAACTGATGGTACTTCATTTACATACTTGTATCAAAGGTAATTGTAGGTGAAAGAACATCTAGTATTGCATTCATAATTACACACACACATCTAGGATGGAGAATTAAAATAGCCTAAGGGCCATTTTGGATATATAGGAAACACTTAGATGAAATTACGTATTCTAAGGTTATCTTTGATATTCACCTTACCCATTTCCTCTCTTTGTATTTGATCTTCTATTTGGTTTTTTGGTGCATGATTAGGGTTTTATCTTTTACAAGTCTTTTACATACCTATTTAGATCTTGTATAGAATTAATAAATCCTCAAAAGAAATTGAACTAATCCAAATCAATAAATTAGGTCCATAATTAATTAGTTCATAATCATAGTCAGTAGACAAGGATGAAGTTTGGCCTTGTCATCCTTCTACGACCTTCTCCCTGCATAGTTTGTAATTATGTTTTTCAGGTGCAACACTATTTGTAAGAATTTTCATGTAATTTACAGTCAAAATCAACTTGTACAATCAGAGTTGACTCTATTTTAGTAAATTTTTTACATATTCTTAGGCTCATTAACTATTTATAGCAAATTTTGTAAACTTTTATAATATATTATATTTTAATATCAGATATGTAATTCCAACATTTCAATTTCAATAGTTTAATTCTAAATAGTTTTGATTAACTCAACTCAAAATATATTAAATAGATACAAATAAGGACCCAAATGGGTGAAAAAAACATGGTAAAATTCTAAGGAAAATATAAGGGTCCATATTATAAGCAATATGGTAAAATTTTATGAAATAAACATCGTAAGATCCTATGAAATATGTATCTTAAAATCTCATATAAAATATAATTGAAAGAGGCTCCTATTTCATTGTAAAAAAATGTAAACATGTATGAATTGATAAAGTGGATTAGTCTTAAGAGCTTGTGATAGTGTCTTAGATCTATCATATGAATATTATCTTAATATTTAGGTTTAGTGCTAAGGTTTAGGAGAGGATTAGTAAACATTTTTAAGTTTATATTATGTGGAACCACCAAGTCATTCAAAGTGTTTTTGACACCCTCTACCTATATTTTCTTATTATCATTGATATATTGGCTATTGATTAAATGCAATTCATATTTTTTCAAAGTGTCATGCAACTCTACTATAATCATAGAATGGATTAACATCATAGTTATTGGTAAATGGATTGGATACATATAATTATGTTATAGGAGACAAAGTAATCATGTTGAAATAAAAAAATTTATTCACACATATTTTTAAGACTTTCAATCAACCTTATAAATTATCATTTTTCTCTTTATTGGGAGAATACTAGTTTAATAGATGGTTTCTCCAAAACATTTACTATAGTCATTGCCTCATTTATATGTTTTGAAAAATTGTCATTAATTTTGGCCTTGAAGTTTGTTTTATCTTGAAACTCAACTCCACTAGAGGCAAGGGATTTGGACCCATATTTAGGAATATTGGTCATTAAAATATTTATCTCAAAGTTTCAACTTATATGAAATAAATAATTTAAAGATTAATAAGTGTTGAGGACTACTTTTTATTTAATGGAAAAAATAAGGTTTGAGAAAATAGACTTTAAAGTTCACTATCAGGTAATTAGTGAGTCATTTTTATAACCATTACCTTAATGTTAAGCACATACACACTAAAAATCTCATTAGGACCTTGTTTAAGTTGATAAATTTGTGTGGATGCAAGTTTCCTATTAATATTTTTTGTAAAATGAGATATAAAGTCATTAGCTAATGTTGTGAAAAAATGGATAGATCCACTTGAAAAAGCTTAAAACCAATCAAGTACATAATCTTTAAAGTCTTTAGTATCGCAGTGATAAAAATCTAGTCAAAAGACATGTAATTATTTAATATGGTGAGAAGGGTTTCCTTTTCCCTTTAATAATTCAAACTTTAGAGCAATAAATCCTACTAGAAAAGGGTAGGAAAACACATCATGGGCTAGGGGTTTAAGAAAAATGCCATTAAAAGTGACTATGTTACATGGAATTTGATACCTTTGACAAAGTAATTTAACTTGTTATAAATCACATGAGGCTTAAATAATATTAGTCACTTTATGATTTGGATGAGAGGTGTTAGTAAAATAAGTTTGATAAGAAGCATTGTGCTAAGAAGTAAGTTGAGAAATATTGTGGACAATAGATGAAATTTGAGATGCATTTTGAGAATGTTAAGGAAATTAAGAATCCACAAGTGGATTATTTTATTGAACTTAGGAATAATCCAAATCCTTTTTTGAATCAAGAGAATCATAAAAAATAATGTAAGTAATATAAACATGATGATGAATGGTTTTATAAGAAAGTTGAGAAATCACTATATTATTAGGCATGGAAGGTGATTTCCTAAGTGCTTGATCTACATTATTATAATTTAAATATACATCATTCACCTTATAAGGTATATATTATATTTTAGTCATATTTTAAGCCTCTTGGGTTAGGTTTTTTGGTTGGATATCTCTAAAAAAACACATAAATTGTGTTATTTCCTTGGGGTGAGCCATAAAATATTTCTTGAAGGTTGCAAGTATTTATACCCCAATAGATTAATCATAGTGATCATTTTCATTATTATTATCAACATGATATGGACATACACACCATTTTCATTTAAAGAAAATTTAACATTATTTACAACAAAACATACAACAATAATGGAATGCTAACATATTTTAGAGAGACCATTTTATTTATTAACAAAATTCTAGGATTAACTAAATGAATTTAAAAAAAACTAATATGGATATGATTTAGTTTACCATTCCTCATAATTGGGGTCTTAGATCTAATTAATTTAACTATCATAGGATAAAAACATTTGTGACATGAAAACTCCCTAGGTATTGAATAATGTGCAAGTAAAGCAATCTAGGGTTTGAATACAAAACACAAGAATTAGGTCTATTAATTTTTAATAAATGTAATAGAAAAAACCTTGTAATAATTATATCTACCACCATGGAAGAAATATCTAAACCTAAGGGGTGTAAGAGAGCATAAGTTGACTAAAATGTTTTATGGGAAAGTGGATTTACATTAACATGCAATACATTAGCCTAAAAAATATGCAAAATAGACCTAATAAAATATAAAAATAAAATTAGACCTACTTAAAATAATATTATTTATTCATTAATAAATGATATGATGAGGCGTAAGAAGAATATCCAATTTGTCATAAATTTGGAAGCAATCTTTAGAAGTAAACAACATAGATTAGGTCCAAACACAAAGACAAACAAAACCCATAAAAATAGGAGCACACAAGGACTAATACCTATAACTATATGGACATTTCCAAAAGA
Organism: Torreya grandis; assembly: GCA_037957365.1. Classification (NCBI taxonomy): domain Eukaryota; kingdom Viridiplantae; phylum Streptophyta; class Pinopsida; order Cupressales; family Taxaceae; genus Torreya; species Torreya grandis. The sequence continues at coordinate 1,431,205 of JARHVA010002718.1, read as the reverse complement.
GTAAGGTCATTTTATAAATCTAAGATGTTTTATAGAAACTCAAGGTTGTTTCTGACAAGATACAAATGTGCAAAAGTTGATCTAACAATATTGTTCACTAGTTTTAGGGATCCAAAAATCTCACTCATTTTAAAAAATTTCATGCATATTATTTGGAAAATGATATCATTCTCATAAACCCAAATAAAAAATCACAAAATGTAAAAAGTTGGGAATGTATTGGATGGCTTTCATTATCCCTCAATTATTATCAAGGCCCTAGGTTAAGTGAAAGTCTTTAGAAATTAACACTTAAAGTATAGTGCATGCTGAACAAACACTCCAATGAATTCATGACCTAATATTATATGAATCATCAAATTAAAATGAATGCATGAAAAATAAAAATAAAAATACTTTATATTTACTCAAATGTTTGTCTAAATACTTGAGTTAACTTCTGTTGTAATTTCATAATATATTATTTATATTTAATTCATGTCCATTCCTTGTCCAAATCATGTCCTATATACATTAAATTTGTAGTTATGTATTTATATACTAATCAAATTCAAATTAAGACTTGTTGAAATGCAAGCTAATATAAATGTGTGGGAAGGCTCACAAATCAAATATGCAAGGCACATGAGACCCAAAACAAGAGTCACAAGGACTTGGTTGAGAATCATAGATTTTATGGTTTTGGGTCAAATCCCATAAAATAAATAAAAAATGAATGGAGTAGATAGAAAATGAAACAAAGAGAATTAATGAATAAAAATATAAACAAACATATAGAAACACATAGAAATTATGCCAATAATAACTTAATATAGACCAATAATTTAAAAATACAAAAGTACCCTAAAATAATGTGATTTTGTAAATAATAACTACCCCATACTAAAATTAAGTGCATAAACATTATTGTAAACTAAAATTTATTTTTTAATAACCAAAATCCAACTTGTTGCATGATTGGTGCATTTTTTATATTATACACATTTATTTTAATATGTTTAGATCATATCTTTGTGTGTCATTTGTTATTTTAGTTAATAATTATATTTGATTTAAATTTTAAAGGATATTGTAGAGTTTTTTCTTACTATATACTTGTGAATAAGTGTTGTCTTCAAATTTAGGCAATGAATTAAATTTATAAGATCTATTAGAAATTTACATATCTTAAATTTCTTTATCAATGTATCAATTTTGAGGTGTTTATTTTGGATTTCTCATCTTTTTTATTTATGGAAGGGTTTCATATTGATTACCAACCTTATCACCTTCTCCTTAAATTTTTTAATTGGTGATATATTGCCTTAATCAATTTACACCACTATGTAGACTCGAAAAAATATTTTCATAAAAAAGGGGTTCCAAACACTAAATCATACCAAAGATAGTATTATTTTTCTATTGCTTTATCCATGTAAGAGAAAAAATCACCTTATGTGGTTAAATGAATGCCAAATTTAAGGTTCACAAATTTTATAAACATAGTCATGAACATCATACTCCACCACCACCTCTATTGGTATTATATGTTATGTTTTAAAACCTAACTAAACTACTTTTATATTAATGACACCAAAGTATCTATATAAATAAATAAGATTATAAATAGTGAACTAGTATTTGAGTGGGAGATAAATTCATTAAAGTGCATGGGATCATTCTTTACGTACCTAAATCTTAATAGATACTTAAATAAATGTTTAATAATGTATTAAAATTTACTAAAAAAGTTCACCATTAACTTATGCTAACCTAGAGACCACTATAAAATGTCATTCAAATATTTTTTTTGAACACACACACACACACACACACACACACACACACACACACACACACACACACACACACACACACATACATGTACATATACATACATACATACATACATACATATATATATATATATATGTATGTATGTATATATATACATATATATGTATATATATACATACATACATATATATATATATATATGTATGTATATATATACATATATATGTATATATATACATACATATATATATATGTATGTATATATATACATATATATATACATACATATAAATATATGTATATATATGTATATATATACATACATATACATATATATATATATACATATATATATATATATATATATGTATGTACATACATACATATACATACATATATATATATATGTATATATATACATATATTTATATGTATGTATATATATATGTGTATATATACATATATATATGTGTATATATGTGTATATATATATACATATGTATATATATGTGTATATATATATGTATATATATATATATATATACATATACATATATATACATATATATATATGTATATATACATATATATATACATACATACATACATACATACATACATACATATATATATATATATATATATATGCATATATGTGTGTGTACACACACACATACACACACACACACACACACACACACACACACACACACACACATAAAACTATTAGTTGCACTAAAGGTGCAAGTTATGTCGAAAGGGATCTAATTTTTAGTTTTGGTTAACTAAGGTTTTATAAAGTGAAATGGATTAAATTGGAATTCATACCTCACTCAAAATCCATGTCTAGCAACCCCTATCACCTTTTGTGCATGAAGCGTTAAATTAAAAAAATCTGATATTTCTAGTGGAGGTGATGGTGGGGAATGGGGTTGTGTCTTCCTTCATATGGTAGTGCAATGTGCGATGAAGAGATGGTATGTTTAAAATTTTGATTAAGAAATGGTAAAGTGGTAGGGAAAAACAAGTCCATACATAGCATGAAAGTAGTGAAATATTTCAAGGTAATTTGGGTAATGATGGTAGGAGCATTGGAAAGGTATTTAGGTTGATGGAATCAAAGAAGCCTAGACACAAATATGTGTAAATTTATGTGATATGTCACATATATCTTTGTGATCTATAGCTTCCATCCAATTGTTTCTATTACCTAATACATGATTGAAACATATGTCACCTCAATGTAAACATAATGACTCCTATAAAAATGTAGAGATTGCACCACGTCAATTTAAATAAGTTTAAAACTAATTAGATCAAAACATTTATATTTTTTACTCTTTAAATCCTAACTAGATGACTCCAAAATGAATTAGAAGAAAAATGGAAAAAGTTACTTCGGTGAAAGATGCCACCTATAAAATCTAATTGAATGAAGTAGGATTCCATATGAAAATCAGTATGGATACAAATATTTATAATATTTTTCCTTTCTCATGATTTGTAACACTAACAAAAATAATTGTATTTGTAACAATAGTGCTCACTTCTCTTTATTCGGTGAATAGAGGAAAGGTAAAACTGCCAACAAGACCATAAGTGCTTTAAATTTTGGGTACTCTACTAGACCTACATTTAAATCCCCACCAGTCTCTATATATTTTATCTAACTGATATGGCAATCTAACATATCTCAAATTAGGAACCATACCAATTGTTATAGCCTACTTTGTGGAGGCTACAAGTGCCATAAAAAAGAGTGTAAGTTATGCTGAAAGGGATGCTATTTTATATTTATGTAAAGAAGGGTTATGTAGAGCGAAAGAGTGTAAGTCAAATTAAATACATCACTCAAAACCCATGATCATTGGCCCCATATTACGTATTGTGCATGAAGGTTTAATACAAAATACTTTAATATTTACTATGGAGTTGAGCATTTATTCATACCAAATTCCAATGAGTTATGTGGGGAGAAGACATTCTATTTCATAGTGAGCTTGAGCAATGGGAATTAGTGGGGAAGGGGAAGAGTATTTATAACATGAAAGTGGTGAAATAATTCAAGGTGAGCTAGGTGGTTATGGTGAGAGGTAGTGATAGGGTAACTAAGGTGATATTGTAAACTAGAGGGCCCATATCATATACCAGACCTGGATTTGACTCAATTAATGGATTTACATTAGCTACACCCATAAATAAGGGGTCTAAAACTTTGATTAGTTATTTTCTATTGTCAAACATGAATGATGATGTCACGAGAGCTGATTTGATTATGGGAGGGCTCCACATTTGATGTACGGTTGAGTCAACACTATAATGTCAATAAAGTGGGGACAAGACATTGAGGTTTAGGGGTTTATGTTTAATATGCTAATTATAAATATAACATTTTATAATAGTATATAATATACTGTATATATAATTATATTAAATATTTATAACTATAAATATTATAGTAATATATATTACCATATATAATTATATTTAATACCATTATATTTACATTATATATAATATAATATATTACTATTATTTATTTTATATGTTAACATCATAATAATATAATATATATACCAACACATATATAATATTATATAAATATTATTATTATTATATTAATATAACTGTTAATACTATTATATATATGTATATAATTATAATAATAATAATAATAATAATAATAATAATAATAATAATATGTAATGTAATGTAATATATAACTATAACTAGCAATTGAATGTCTAGATATTTCCCTAACTTCTTAAAGTTTACAGATTAATATTTGTAGGGTTGAAGATTTGGGCTTAATTTGCCTCAAAGTGAATATGGTAATTTGATTTTAATTATGATTTGGGCTGGATTTAGTTGATTAGTTTTTATTTTTTCTCTTTTTCATGTGATTTTTTAATGGTGTTGATTAAAGTCAATGAAAACATTAAATGTCAAGATTGATGATTTAAACTCTTCGTTGGTTGGTTCGCTATCAAATTATGGTCTCATATAGTTATATTAGGGGAGCACCCCAAATAGATAATATATATTATTCACTACTTAGAAAATAAGGGCCACGTAGCGACTAGTCCATACCTTTGTGTCAAATAGTATACTATATTTAATCTTTGTGTTATTGAAATCAAAGTAATAACATCAAATAGGTAAAAGCAATTTTTTAACAATTAGTGTGATAAAATGTTAACTTAGAAACAAGTTTAGGAGATGAAACTAGAGCTAAACATTGATATAAATGATTAAAAAAAATAGAAATTGAAATGTTAAATAATAAATGGCAATTGACCTATATAGACCTTTAAAATTAATCAGATACTATTTGTTAACAAAAATAAAATTACAGAATATGAAAAATAGTTTCTTTTGTTGACAAATATAGAATAATATAAATATAAAGTGATGGTAGTATTTTATAATAGAAAAATATAAAGTATAAGTCTAAGATGTGAGTCCTTGAGTAGTAAGATATATAGATAAACACTATTGATAAAGAAAATTGTATTGAAGTTTAGACCAAATTCACAAAAGTCATTCATATTTTGTAATAGAAATAAAACATGGTATATATATGAGATGTAAGTTATCCATAGGCAATATTGTTAGTAGTTTTTCATCTTATCCATGTAGGCAAGGGATAATTTGATCATTATAAGTCTTATATGCAAGTCCTCCATAGGCATAAGAAGTGTTTATCTACATAGTGAGAGATAATAAGTAGAAATTAGTTAGTAGTGTGTAGTTTCAAAGATAGAAAAAAAGTTTAGAATTAGATTATATACCTTAGTTTTTGTTCAGTATCTCAACATGTGGAATGGATTTTCTTGTCCTCAAGAGTAAATTTTCATTGCAATGAAAATCCTCTTAACAAGTAGATAGTAGATAGTGCTCATTATTTGAAACATAGTCATTGTATGAAATTTATGTCAATGCAAGAAGGATTGTTTTCAACGGCAATTTTGAAAGACAGCATTATATAGTAGTATTTTTAATAATTTTCAAATTAGAATTCAAGTGATAGTGATATGTATATAAATTTTTTTGATGGCATGAAAGATTATTGAAGGTTGTGGCATGGTTAGGTTGTGTTGGTTGAATTATGGAACTACAACTATTGTAAGTGAGCTAGATCAACAATGAATAAATATTAGTAATTATCAATGAACATTCAACCTGGACAAGCTCAGATTGAAAGTGTTATAATTTAATAACTTCAATTTAATTGCATGTGAATAAGGAAAATATAGATTACTAAATTGAGCATTAGTTAGACCATGTAACATACCTTTGTTGTTGTTTGCAATAATGCAGATAATTTTTGGATGAACTTTTCAACTTTCAATGGTGTGATGAATGTTGTGTAGATTAATTTTCACTCTACATCATATTTAATTTATTTTTTTGACCCAAGCGCTGCAATTTCAGTTCCTACATGCCCTAGATGTAGCGACAAAATTTTATTGCAGAGGGTTGGTTCATTTTGCCAAAGTGTTGAGATGCAAGGAAAGTTGCCAAGTGTTGCTCTCCATGCACGGGTCCTTTTTCCCCTTTTATTTCTTTCATTCCATTTTTGGCCTAAGTATCAAAGTTAAAGCAAAGGTCACCAAGTGTCGATCTCTAGGAGATGAAGCTGGACAACAGGCACCCTTGGAGGCCCCCTTTTAGCTTTTTGGAGAATCGCGGACCGTGCCACATACCCAGTAGCAGTTAAGCGAAATGTACCACATGTCAGCACCCATATCTCATATCAACATCCACATTTCTTTCAAGACTTTCAACAAGCTAAGCAAAAGAGAAGTGAAAAGTGCCACATACCCCTAGACAAAGAAGCAGAAGATGCCACTTATCTTCCTCGTAGTTGGGGAAGCCTCCACGTGTCATCACTCGAGAGAATCATCTTTAAGCTCTATTGACAAATATAAAATGGTGGAGGGTCTCAGGTGTTACTTCAAAGGTCTGTGGAAGCTGGCAAGTGTCGCCAGCCATAAAAGTCTAATATGTGTCCTGACTAAATCTATAACACAACCAAGGGAAGCAGAGAGAGCCGCGTGTCTTCGATGAATCAAGTGGAAGGTGCCAAGTGTCATTCTCCAATACCTCCTAGACCATAAGGAGAATTTCATGAATCAGCTAAGTGTCCTCTTCTATATATAATATAATAGAGTGTCCATCTATTTGTTAAGGCAAAATGGAGGGAAAATCAGATGGAGTTAATTCGAGTAGATGAAACAGTTCATCGGGTAGATTTTTGGAGCCCCCCATATCATTGAAGGTGTCGTCTATTTGTCCCCTAACAATGGAGGTAGAGTAGATAGTTGGGCAGCCAAAGAGGTGAAGGATGGAGAAGATTGTGCAGGAAAGGAAATGATCAAAAGAGACACCTGAGGCTATATAAGCAAGATTGTAAAATTGAGAGAGGGGGAATTCTCATAGTTTTAGACTTTCAGAGTTTGTGACCAGTAATATCATTTGCTCTTGTCTCAATTTTCTTGAGTTGTAAGGTTGATATAATCATGCATGTTTCTGTGCCCTTTATGTGGCTGAATGAATTAAGGAAATTTGAGCTCCATGCCTTGGTTGGTGTTACCTGTGTCATATACATAGTAGTCTATGCTGTAGATTTGCTAGTGCTGTGATTGGAAATGTTATTTGCTTTTGTCTCATTTTTTGGAATCTAAAGTTCTACATAATTGTGCGTGACTTCTATGCCTCTTATGTGATTGAAGGGTTCTATTAAGAAGATTGAACACTATGCCTTTGTTGACAATTCCTGTATCTCAGCAAAAGACTCCCCTATTGTGAGCCTCTATTTCTATTATTCCAATCATTTACATTAATCATGCACCTATCTACTCTTAAATGTAAATGAATCATATAATAGTTTCACTATGCTCAGGTTAGGATTAGGATTACTCTCAGGCACATTGCCATAGTTAGGTTTCAATTCCTACATTTTGCATTTCTTTTTAGTCTCCTATCCCTTTTCCCCAACACCCAATACAAAAGAAGAGACCAACTTCTTTAAAATATGGAGGTTGTTTTCAAGCCACATTGTCCCATAGCTTGAAACTTCCCATTGTTGTTGATTAAGATCTAGCACAATTTTAAGGCATCTATAGTTTTTGGCACACCCGATGGGACCAATCTTGAAGTCTCTTTCAAGACTGCATGAACCAGAGAGCTACGAAGAGTCATAGCTATACCTATACCAAATATGGGAGCCCCTATAACCCTAAGAAATTATGCAAGCTAGAATGCTGATGAGGAGGAAATAATCTCAAACTTTCTTCTCACTTTACAAGATAGCTATGAATTGGCTACAGATGAACAACATAGCATTGGGCCTCAATTACATGTGAAAAATTATTGCACTCTGTCAAAATTATCCATCCAAGAGGTCAAAGTCATGAAAAAGGAGGATAATGCAACAAAGGATGAGGTTGACATAGTCTACCATGAAGTAGAAGGAAATGGGTCAAACCATGATGCACTGCAAAGGGCTAATGGTGATAAACCAGCAGCCACTAATTTCATGGTAAAGAGCACCAGTATGAGGGACCAACATTCAAAAAGCTTCTAAGGATACGTAGAGTACATATATATCAGAAGCATGTTTGACTCTAATTCACTTAGATACAAGTCAAGCAAGGTGACATGCAAGAGGAGCAGGTCATGAAATTTCCTTCCCATTTAGCTATTTGTCTGGCACCATAAGTCTTCTTGCCATAAAGGAGACTTCAAAAATGTTCCTTTTGATCCAGGAGGGAGGCAAATATACCTATTTAGCTATGTATAGTAGTTTGCTTTCAGTTCTGTTGCTCTATTTTCCCATTTTTTTCCATTCTTTTAAATAAGTGTTCTTTGAGCACATGGTCGCATAGTGGGAGTCGTGTTCTTTTTGAGCAGGCTCAAAAGTCCTTGTGGTCGCTAATAACTGTAGAGTAATTTTCACTCTACGTCATATTTAATTTATTTTTTTGACCCAAGCACTACAATTTTAGTTCCTACATGCCCTAGATGTTGTGGCAGAATTTTGTTGTAGAGGGCTAGTTCATTTTGCCAGAGTGTTGAGATGCAGCAAAAGCTGCCAAGTATCGCTCTCTCATAGGTCCTTTTTCCCCTTTTGTTTCTTTCATTCCATTTTTGGCCTAAGTATCAAAGTTCAAGTAGAGGTTGCCAAGTGTCAATCTCTAGGAGATGAAGTTGGATAGTTAGCACCCTCTGAGGCCCCCTTTTAGCTTTCTAGAGAATCACGGACCGTGCCACATACCCAGTAGCAGTTAAGCAGAACGCACCATGTGTCAGCACCCATGTCTCATATCAGCATCCACATTTCATTCAAATACTTTCAACAAGCTAAGTAAAAGAGAAGCAAAAAGTGCCATGTACCCCTAGACAAAGAAGTGGAAGATGCCACTTATCTTCCTCGAAGCTATGGAAGCCTCTATGTGTCATCACCCAAGAGAATCATCTTCAATCTCTATTGACAAATATAAAATGGTGGAGGGTCCCAGGTGTTACTTTAAAGGTCTACAGAAGCTTCCAAGTGTCACTAACCATAAAATTCTATTATGTGTATCAAATAATCTATAGCATAGCCAAGGGAAGCAGAGAGAGCTGCATGTCTTCGATGAATCAGGTAGAAGGTGCCAAGTGTCATTCTCTAGTACCTCTTAGACCATAAGGAGAATTTCATGAATCAGCTAAGTGTCCTCTTCTGTATCTAATAGAATAGAGTGTCCATCTATCTATTAAAGTGAAATGGAGGGAAAATTGGATGGAGTTAATTCAAGTAGATGAAACAGTTCATCAGGTAGATTTTTGAAGCCCCCCACAGCATTGAAGGCACCATCTGTTTGTCCCCTAATAGTGGAGGTAGAGTAGATAGTTGGGCAGCCAAAGAGGTGAAGGATGGAGAAGATTGCAAAGGAAAGGAAATGATCAGAAGAGACACCTGAGGCTATATAAGCAAGATTGTAAAATCGAGAGAGGGAGGAATTTTCATAGTTTTAGATTTTCAAAGTTTGTGACTAGTAATATCATTTGCTCTTGTCTCAATTTTATTGAGTTATAAGGTTGATATAATCATGCATGTTTCTGTGCCCTTTATGTGGCTAAATGAATTATGGAAATTTGAGCTCCATGCCTTGGTTGGTGTTACCTTTGTCATTTACACAGTAGTCTATACTGTAGATTTGCTAGTGTTGTGATTGGAAATGTTATTTGCTTTTGTCTCATTTTTTGGAATCTGAAGTTCTACATAGCTGTGCGTGACTTATGTGCCTCTTATGTGATTGAAGGGTTATATTAAGAAGATTGAACACTATGCCTTTGTTGACAATTCCTATATCTCAGCAAAAGACTCTCTTGTTGTGAGCCTCTGTTTCTGTTATTGCAATCATTTACATTGATCATGCACCTATCTGCTCTTAAATGTAATTGAATCATATAATAGTTTCACTGTGCTCAGGTTAGGATTAGGATTACTCTCAGGCACATTACCATAGTTAGGTTTTAATTCTTGCATTTTGCATTTTTTTTAGTCTCCTATCCCTTTTCCCCAACACCCAATACAATAGAAGAGACCAGCTTCTTTTAAATCTAGAGGTTGTTTTCAAGCCGCATTGTCCCACAGCTTGAAACTTCCCATTGTTGTTGATTAAGATCTAGCATAATTTTAAGGCATCAACATGTTGATTGAGTGGTTTTGAAATCACTTTCAAGGTCAGGGCGTGTGATAAGATTTTTGAACAAGTACTTTATAAATTAGTTACCCTTTATTTTTTATTGAATTACAAGGAATAGATACTCAAAATTTCCATATAGGTAAAGGTGCAAAGTCAAGATAATCTTTTAAATTTTCTTATGTAACAATAGAGATTCAAGAATGTGTAGTATATACAAGAGTAGAAGCATATATTTACAATGTCATGTTTAGTATTTCCATTTTTTATTTCCAAAATAAGTTGCATTCTATTTTTCTAAGTACATGTGATAATTGTGGTGATTATATAAGTATCAATGCTAGTTTTCAATTGGTGTATTGTGGATAATGGGATGAACATATATTCTACATATACAAGTGGTATGCTCTCAAATAGACTGGATTCAATGAGGAATTGTATAATTTATTTTGGGAGAAATATTAAAATTTAAAATACATATTAATTTTCTAGGTGGGCTAAATTTTTTATTCATATATATAGATAAGACTGTTAGGCACATTAAGAATAATAGTCATTTTGTGTTTGATACCTATGAGATCTACACACAACAATTAATTTTTATGTTGTCTTTGTAGTAATGTTTTGTAGGTGACAATGACATCACCTTAAAAAACATCTCTTATTTTATAATTTTTCAAATCATTAATCAATAGTAAATCAAATGAATTTATTTTCATCACTACAAAAAAGGTGTGATGTTAGTGTATATAGGTATAAAAGAAGACAAAGTTTTGAAAAAAGTACAATGTTTTTACTAATGTTTTTAATTTTCCTGCTAGTATTTAATTTTATTCAATGCTTTCAAGTTTCTTCTTCATGTTGCCTATAATTGTTTAATGAAATTAGAAGAATAAAGAGTGGTAAAATATTTAGGTATATGCAAATGTATGTTGATGTGGAAAATATGATTAAGAAATTTATGAAAGGATGTTATTAAATGGATTTTATGATTTTTATTTAATATTAATGTACATATGTGTTACATAAGGCCAAACAAACAATGTAATGATAAATCTAATAAAAATATGCCTTAAAAATATGTTGTTTTTGTATTTCAACATTTGACCATATGTGATCAATAATTAGTGTGGACAATACATCTTGTCTTTACAAAACAAATCACATTTTATGGGTTGATATGTGCCATTCGAGTGCTTTTGAATTTATATGTTATTTTGTTATGTCAATATTGAATTCACCTAATATAATTATATTTTGTGTTTTATGTTCACCTAGGAATAAGTCATATAACAACTATGATATCTTAGATTATTGCATTTGGAGTTGCATACAAATTGATAATTTTAGTTTGGTAGATACCATTTATGAACATTTCTTTCATTGTTTCAAAATTTCTCCTCATGTATTGCATTGTTGTTCAATTTTACATGTCTCTTTTTATGCAAATCATGATTCTATGAACATGATGCATTTAAATGGAATGTAAATGTTCTAGTGAATTACTTGATACAATGTTTTTAATGTGTGTCTATTGAAAAAAAAAAATGTCCAAATGCATGATGTCATGATCACTGAGCATGTCTTGTATATATGATTGTAATATTCTTGTATTTAGTGATGAGATGAGAATATGATTACTAGTTTTAAATCATGTATTTTTTTTTCTAGTTTCCATTTTTCATTGGTTTGTAGGCATAATTTTTTTGCAGTTATCTTTTCCTTGATGCTAAGATTTGTCATTGTTAAAGGGGATAACAAGTAAAATGACTCAATCACTTTTACACATTATAGTGTTGTATATTCTATCCCATGATGTGTGATTATATGTGGGTCAAATGTAATGTTATCCATTGTGATCCCTTGAGATCTACAAATTATTCATGCACATGCAAGTTGCTTTGGAAATTATTTTCAAATTATTCGGGCATCATTCTTGCATGTGTTTTGTATAGGTTTATCAAAACATAAGATGGGTGTCAAATCATGTGGAATGGAATTATGATATAAGTGAGCTAAATTTATGTATTAGTAATGACATGTACATTGATCATTGAATTTAATCCATCTTACATCCATATCATTTATAATGGTAAATGTTTTAAATGTCTTATTTGAGCCATTAACAAGCACATATTGAATGTCATAATTTCCAACATACATTTGAACTATAATATCAGGTCATACATGCAAAGGCACAAGACTAATGATCAATTAATCTATGTGGATATCTGATAGAATATATGACATTCTATTAAATTGTTTCACGGGTTACATGATATAATGGTTGGAGTGTCAATCAAATATATTCATAATAAAATTTCATAGAAAATCATTTAATACATTTGTATAATCTAAATCAAAGTAAAAAAACATGTTTAGTTGAAATAAACTTAAAACAAACTATGAATTAACATCTAACAATTTTGAGGCCTTAATAGGTTTCCAAGTGGTGACCTCTTAGGAAATTGAGAGCCTGAGTTGGTGGAGGCTCCAAAAAATATAATAGTCCTATATTCTTGAAGGCAAAATAAGTCACCATGTGGTGACATCATGGGAGCTCAAGACCATGGGGGAATTCAGGTAAGACAATAGTCCTATCACCTCAAGGCCCCAAGAGGTAACCACATGGGATGTCTTAAGAGCTCGATAAATTAGAATAGTCTCATGGCCATGAGTCCCTAAGAGGTCACCACATGGAAACATCCCAAGAGCCCAAGACCATGGGGGAATTTGAGTAAGCCAATAGTCTTGTGGATCAGAAGCCTTAAGGGGTCACCACATGGTGAAGTCTTGGGATCCTTATAAAATCTAATAGTTTTATGGCCCTGAGGCCTTGATCATCATCTCAAGAGCCTGGAGCCTAAGTTGGTGGAGGTTTTAACAAAAATTAATAATCATGAGGGCATGAGAGGTTACCACATGGTGTTGTACTAGGAGATTAAGACCATGTGATGCAAAGACATTAGGGAGAAGTCCTCTATAACATCCTCATCTGATTTTCAATCTAACTAGTCACATTAATTTGATGGTTTTCTTTAGAAAAAGTTCACTTTCTATGATCTAACTCCTTTCAAGGTTCCTTCTCCTTGACTATATGTTCATTTTGATTATTTATTAGTTAAATTATTTAAAATATCCTTGTCCCTTGAGCTTATTAAATACACTCATTTGTTTAAAGACATCTATCAGCATACTAGCATTCACCCTTGGCTCAGTTCATAAGATTGATCACACTTGTCCATACTTATCTTTCACTAGTTTTGGAGTCTAAAGGACAACTCTTGGGTTTTATTACAACAAATAAATTCTATATCATGGAAAAATTTAGAATTTTAATTCAAATTTTTTATGATCTTCCCTAAATATTCAAACAAATTTTAATACTCATTTCCACCTTTATTACACTCCAAGGCATTATAGGTTTGTAGCCTTATTTCCTGTATGTTCTATCTTATTGAGAAATATTTAAATTGTATTTAAGTTTAAATATCATCCATGAGCACTATTTACCTCTTTTTCAACACCTCATGAAGTTATAAGACCTATCTAAATGGCCTTCTCAACTTGCTTACCTTGTATACCTTCTAGTTAGCCTAAATTAGGTCTCTTTCAAGCTCTATTTACACTCAATATACAAAATACATATATTATAATAATAATTTAGTCCCAAATCACCTTCATTAGTTTTATCATACTCAATATAGTAGGATTAAAAAGTTATAACACTTTCCTAGGGTTATAACTCTTAGAAACACTCAAACCCTAGTTTAGGGTTTCCACCTAATCTACTCAAGTCGAGACCATTCAAAAATGAATCAATTTTGGTTGAACACATTTAAAAACCATAAAATACCTTCATAATTTATATCACAATCCCTCACATCCTTTATAATAGGTATAAATTGTCATCTTTATAATTTAATACTTATAACCTTCAAGTTTCAGTTAACTGTGCACTCTATAGACTATGTTTTGTAGGGTTTAAGAAATAAGGAATATTAATGTCCTTTGTAAATATTTTTACAAACTCGATCTATCTCCTTCACACCTATTACAATCAATACAAGTTCATAGAATCAAATGACATATGCTTTCTTACCAAAACTAGCTCCACTTTCTTGACTGAGCATCACTATACAACATACAAATTTGTAACATTAGAAGGGTTGTGAGGTTGAATAGGGTATAGGCAGAGAAAAATATTTGAATTAACAAATTTTCAATTGAATCTTTCACTCACTCTAGACTATACATTTATCCCAAGTCCTTACTCTTATTGATAACTCTTATGCTCATCCCAATGTGGGTTCAATGGATTTATATTGACATAGTCTATTAGTTTAAAAGGAATACAAGATAATTAAAGAATATATACTTTACCGAGGGTTTTATTCTTGATTCAAGGTTGTTGATGCCACTTTACCTCTCTGATCCTATCTTCAAACCATCACAACACCTTATCATGCATGATTCAACCTTTGTTTTATTATTTTTTTGACTAAATCATTTTAACCCTGGGTCTTGAAGCACATACAAATATACCTATGATATTTTACCTTCAAAAAATGTACTCTTACATATATGTTCCATCTTGTTACTTCCAATTATTCATGAATGATTCAATGTTTAAATGCCTCTTGGGATTCAAGGCATAAATACAAGAATGTAACCCAGTCTTTTATCATTACCCCTATTCCTATACGGGACTGTTCTTACAGCTTGAGGATTTATTTAAGTCCATTTGCATTCATAAGGATTATTTATATAAAGACACATGAGATTTTCCTTCACTCCTTGTTCTTCCATAATAGTACCCTGTATATATTTTGTCAGCCTATAACAACACACTAAAAGGACCATCTATAACCATAAAGGATTAAACATTACATGATATAATTACACACCATCATATGAATAACTAAAAAAGTGAATACAACAAAAATTTGATTCTTTATTATATTGGAAACCATCAATATTACATGATTAGAGTCTTATTTCTAGGCTTCTCATCTTTCTTGAGGGATTCTCGAGTATCCTTTTATTCTTTAACCCTCCTTCCTCTTCTTCAAGGTTTCTTGTTTTCTCCTCCCTTTATAATACTAAAAAAATAATGACTCTTCTCTTCATTCTCATTATAGGACCTGGAGTTGGTTACACCAACCTCCTTACATAACAACCTTTTTACACACCAACCCAATATATGGGTGAGATGAGAAATCCACAACATGACTTTTCTCTTATGAATTAGCATACATGACATATAGTTACCCCTTATATGACCTCATTAAAAATTTACAAAGCTTATATCCTTCTAACCACCTTTTTTTTTAACACACTTTGGGTCATTTTTTCTTGTGACAATATGTGAAAATTCAAATTGTTAATTTTGGAGGGAAACTCCATACACTTTCCTATACTTATTTTTGTGACCCTTTTAAACCCTTATTGACCTCATATACATGTACTAGACCTAGGAATGTCTCTTGACACATACACTAACTCTCCAAACTTGGCTAACTTGACTTCCTATTGCCCAAAACATAGAAAGATCAACTTTGGCTTGATGTTCCCACATCACCATGAGGGACTTTAATTTAGTCAATAGTCTCATGGCCTTAAGTCCTCGATAGGCCATGTGGTGACATCTTGGGATCTTAAAACCACATGGGACTTTAGGTAAGACAATAGTCCCATGGCCTCAAGGCCTTAAGAGGTTGTCATGTGGGAATGTCTTGAGTGATAGAGTGATATATGCACTCATGCAACCATAGTATCAATCTTGCACACCATTACCACAACATTTAACATAAAAATATTGAAAAAAAAATAAACAATCAATTATTTTCACAATAATCTCTTGAATGTTTTAATAATCTCCATTTGGGTCTCCATACCAACCAAGTCAAAACACTTAGGAGTGCCTATTAAATAAGCAAGACATGTTTCATGAAACATATTATTTTTTCATAAATAAGCTATAAAATAGAATAACATTTCCTAAAATAAAACAAACAACTCCTAAATAAAAATTATACACTTTACTTAAACACCCTCTCTTAAATGTAGGATAGGGAGTTAAAAAATAAAAATAAAAGAGACCAAATAGGTCCTGGTAACTAGGCCTAATTAGGTACCCATGTATAAATCATCATGAAATATAAAGTATCCCTATGATAACTAATCCATCTTACCAAAATATATGGATGTCGAGTCACTATAACCACCAAATGAAATAAGAACTGGTACTCTATATGAAGCTAACTCTATATGAACATTGATCTTTAAATATGAGGGAAAATGAGTTACCAAGGATGAAATGTATCATCACAAGGTACCAAAAAATTAGTAAAAATAACTAATGTAGAGAGAGTAAAACATATATTCTAAGGCATCCCAAGAAATCAAATGACCCATTACTTGAACATAATTCTAAAAAGGTGCACTAGATGAAATGAAGGCCATCAAATACAAATTAACTTAGTAGAATAAAAGGTCATAAAGGAACTCAATCTACACAAGTGGTCTGGATCCTCTACTCAATCATAAAAAAGATTGAACTTGAATTCACAATAATATCTCTTAAAAAAAAGACTATCAGAGGTGTCAATAGTGCATAGAAGGTTCACCAACTAAATTCATGTTAAAATTTTTGTCCTCACATGTCAAATTATCACCCCCCACCACTTGAAACTTTGATATAAATGTTGTTTACCCTATTAATTGGTATTTTGGTCTTGTAATGTCCTTAAAATGGTCATACAAAACCCTATTTATCAGACTTTTAGGTAGATTTGATGAAATTAAGGTTTTGATCATCATGGTCATGTGCTTGTCTAGCCACCTTTTGATCAGTTTTAGGTTGTTTCAAGAGATGAAAATAGTATATAAAATATTAAGAGGAATTATATATTGTGTTAAAGTCATCTCATGTTGTATAATTGATCAAACTAGGTGGTGACATGTTTGACTCTTCATGACCCAGTTTATTGCATTTTGGGTCACTTTATGGCTTCTATAGCAGGTTTTGCATGTGAATGGTAGTATATTATCAAAAAATGGACATGGCGTAATTTTTTTAGGCATGAAAAGTATAATGTATACATTTTTCAATAGTTTCATCAAGATACTCAAGTGATTTTGGTAGTTTTAGTACCAAAAAGGCCTATTTTTAGGCCATCCATATAATTATTCAAGGTGAAATTGATATTAAGGAATATTAAAGGCCTTATTTATCCATGAAAAATTAGAATAAATAATTTGGAAGGAGTTTTATGTGTCAAAATAAAGAAAATTGATTTATCTCCCATATCAACCTCCTTGGCAGCTCTAGGAAGGCCATCGGTTTTTACTCAATAAAAGGAGAGAGAGAGTCAGGTCCAAATATATTTTGAAATGATAAGGATCCTAATGAAATTAAATTAAGTGTTATTTTTTTTAGATCCATCCTCACATATTTTTGAACAATCACTAAGAGTGCAAGGGGGTCACTATGACCTAGTCATCCAAATAAGGTGCAATTTTGTCTCCATTTATTCACTTTGGAGATTTATGGAGAAAATATTTTCACAGGGATGATATTAGGGTTAAATAGGAACTTTTTAATTTTTTAATCATATGTTATTTTTCCTTAATAAGGAGTATTTTGATAAGAAATCAGTTGCCTGTCTTGACTTGAGTTTTGGTAGTTTTTAAGTAATTTTGATATATTAGTTGAATGTATTCATTTTAAGTATTTTTAAATATAATTTTTTAGGTAAAATAAATATATTTCATCCAATAAAAAGTTTTAGGTACCTTCATCTTGAAAAGGTATTCTTGAGATAGCCTGGGTGGTCATTTGGTCCTTCTACAAGGTATAGTTGTAGGTCTAATGAGGTTATCAGTATGTGAGGGTAAATTAATGAGGTTATAATGATTTTAAATATATTATAAAATATTAGAGAGTCTAAATATACCTTTACAAGACGTTTTATGTAAGGTCTTAAGATCATGCTCTCTTAAAAGCTCAAAATCTCACTTGTAGTTCTAATGAACAGGCTAAATGGACATAATGGAAAATGATTGGAAAAAAGAAAATTCATGAAGATAAATAAGTTTGTTTTAAAGGAATAAATTTGTTTCCTAGTGTTCATTATGTCTTTAAGGTGGCTAGTTCCATTATGAGAGCAAGAAATGCAATTTAGAATCCTCAAATGCCTAAATTACATAATAAAGGACTATGTATGACTAGGTTACTATCTTGAGAGACACCCAAGGAACTTTGTGTCTTGATAAATATGATTTAAGGTGAAAATATGAATGTTAAATGTGATCTATGTCCTTTCAATTAATTATATTTGTTATTTAATCTCCAAGATATATCAAAACCTTGTAGGAAAACCTCCGTATAACTCAATTTAGCAATTTTTAAGGTAAATACCATATGTTAATCTCCATATTTATTAGTTCCTTGAGTACTTATTCAAGTGGCATAAACCATAAGTTTTTTTCATGTTATATATTCAAATTTCACCCTAGATAATTCAAGTACACCTTCTCAATTTTAGGATAACATGGAATTATCTCCCTTCATAGATAAGCTACTACAAGAGATAGATCTCTAGGTTTGAAAATGCTAGTTTCTTTGATCTATCTTTAAGCTCACTCAATACATTAGAATATTCACTATTAGGGGTAAAAATAGAAGAAGTAAACATAAATAAACATAAAATAATGAGTGTGATGCACTAAATATAAGTCCACACAACAAACTTGCATTTGCACTAAGAAAGAAGACTGCCAAAAATGACCTTAATTCTATGTCCTTCTAGCATAATTATTTCTCATAGAGGTATATTGCTATGCATATCTAGAGGTGGGTGAAAATAATTTATGATACTAGACACTAATATTCCCTCTCACACTTCAAGGGAAACTTTAAAAAACATACACTTTATGAAACATGTTAGAAGAGATATCACTCACACAAATCATGTAAGAGCAAAATGGAATCAAGGAGAGCATCCTCATCACTTGTCAACCACATAGACCACTTGACACACTTAGTCAAGAGAATATATGGAATTAACAAACTTAAAAAACCTTTATAAAAAGTAAAATGATATGTCAAAACTAGTATGGCTTCACCATACCAATTGTGGATCCATTATAAAGCCAAAAAGGCTTACTTATATAGAGCATAAGAGAAGAGAGAGAAGAAGTGAAAATGAAGGGTCACAATTTCAAGTGTCAAAATTTATAAAATATTTAAAATTAAAGAGAATTAATAGGATAAAATTTCATGAAGGTCCTCTTATAAAAATTTCCATCATAAACATGACATATCTTTTAGGTTGGGATATAGACTCTTCATGTTCTTATTTGAAACTGTCTTCATGATGAAGAGTCACTTGACAGCTTGAAACTAACTTAGGAAGTATTTAACACATATTTTATATCATGGGAGGTTGTAAAAAATATTTTTAACATTCATCTACACCCTTCAACTAATGGCTTCCCCTTTGTCATTTGCCATTCACTATTTATAGCCACTCATTAGCTTTCTAGGACTAGCCCTTTACACTTGTCACCTATGGGACTTGTATTTTCTCAAATAAATTTGTTTAAGTAATGCAATAAATATATTAAAAAAATATTTGTCCTCTAGTCTATAAAATAGACCTTTAAAAATTCAAAGTCACCTCTCTCACTATCACACTTAGACACTCATTTTGCCTTCTCATTGTTTGTTTAGATTGCCTATAATGAATGGTATAACAAAGAGTTTTCCATGATTCACTGAGGTGAGAGATGAGTATCATAATTTTAAAAAAGTACCTACACATTTATCATAATGGTTATCACTTATCCATTATCCTCTATACCTGTAAAACACCTTAATTCCTACAAAAATATAGAGAATCAGGCATGTCTGTACAAGTGATGACATGATAAAAGTGGATGATGAGGAGATTGAGAGAGTTTTAAGTATGTATAGAATTTTTTCCAAGGAAATTGACCAATTTTAGATGCATCTCCAATGATATTTTCTACATTACAATCTTGATAGGGTTTTATTTGGTTTTAGTTGTTAACAATGATTAATAAAATCTAGATATTGAACCTTAAAAAAATTCCATTGAGAACAATATAAGGACCCCCTCAACTATCCCCAAGTCCTTGAGGCACCATGCACACTGTCCATACAAATGTGATCACTGGCCTCTCAAACTCTTGATTGCATTCTAAGTAGGTTTGAGATAGTTTTAGGCCAAATTTATTGGAAGGATCTCATGGTCTTTTGAATTTAGGCATCCTGAGCGTTTAGGCCTAATAGGCCTAACTGTGTTTGACTATCTGTTTGACCATTATGAGGGTTTAAAATAACTATAAGGCCTTTTCTATCTCTTTTCACCTTTATTACAATCTTATACAACATCCCATAGTTATTTAATATTGTGCCATTCATTCTTTTCCTATCAATTGATCATAGTCTATAGGTTGGACTACATGTAGAGTGCTCTCTATCTATGACAAAATATAGGGAACTTACCCTATTTTAATAGACAAAGTGGGACTATGTAGGAATATATTGATTCATTATGACACCCTGTGTCAAGTTTCAAAACTTGATCATAACTCTATAACCCTCAAAACTCAAAGTTCTTCAATACTAGCTTTTAGACTTATGACTATATACAAGATTTGGACTGACTGTAAGTTAAAGTTAGAAGGTTGCTTGTTAAACCTTTTATTTGACCCTTTAAATATAATAACCTCAAGGGAGTATTATATAATCATTAAAAAAGTGATTTTTACATGTTCATTCAATTCAAACTCCTATCAATCTCCTAAAGTGGCCCCTTTAGTAGTTTGAACTAGTCTACTGATTGTGTCACTTATAGGTATGCATATTTGGTAAATTTAGACTCTTGTAGGCATCTATATGTATAATAAATGTTTTTCATACATATAATTATTTATGAGGTCACTAGGATAATTCCACATGTATATGATCTCATCTCATGCATTGGGGCCATGCTGTCATCACTATACCATAGTAAACTAGTTGTATTTCAATTTGTATGCTCAATGCACTGTAACTTTCACTAAGTGTTTTCAATGGAAATTTGACTAGGTTTAAACCACTAAAAAATCACCTTATTTTAGCCTATAAAGTTATATTTATGTTCAAGTGCTACTACTAGTCCTAGGCTATAAGAAGGAAAACATTAGGCCTATTTATACCTCATCAACACTTACCAACATATGTACTATGTTAGGCAAAAACCTATTTTGGATAAACTAAGGTAATTATTCCCATAAGAAACTTTCTTAATCTTGCACCTATATACATCATTTAATGAGGTCTTACAAAGAGTTTCCAATCTATTTTAGTGACTCAATCTCACTATGGTCATATTTAGGATCTTATCACAACCCTGAAACCCTTTACTCCATTAATATGATTGTTCAAATCTTATTTCCACTTGACTATAGGCAAAATTCACAAGGAGATCTGACTATATATGTATTTTAACTATATTCTAGGCCCTCTCTTTCTAACATTAGGTATCTTAATGGTTATACCATTTTTATAATGATACATGATATATTATTAATGTTTATAGGTTCCAAACTCATCAATACCCCTGTTTAGGTACTCTTGCACAATCTTGTAGGTGACTATTTAAGACTATTTGACCATGTTTGTGTTTTAGGTATAAAACTCCATAAATGAAAATCTTGAGAATAAAACTTAGTGTATAATTAATCACCATGCTATGAGGGATGAAAATAACATATTAGCCTTGACCTGAAATCACTCACAAGAGGATGAAGCATTGCAATTGATAAAGCATTATCTTGCAGATCCTGATACCAAATTCTAGGTTATTGAGAGTGATTCAAATAATAATTTCACATACACACATGAAAAATAGTTTTAAATCAATATTAAAATTATGGTCATACTTTTAAAGTACACATACATCACCTAGTTTGCTCATATCAATGCAAACAGATAAGATAACCAAAGGTGTTAGGGTTATGCAAGAAGTTTGGAATCACTAACATTATTAGTGATGGTTCATGAATAAAACACCAAAATAAAATAAAATATTGACATTAAAATTAAGTTCATAAAGTATAATATCATTCCCCAAGTGCACTCATTCAGACTCTCATCTTCTTATCTATTCTGACTGTAAACAAGTTGACTTATTTGACCTGCCCAAAAAAGTGATGGGATAAAGAGGTATTTTTTTGTAGTTTTAGACATTTTAAATATTTTTAATCCTTAAAAATACTTATGGGTATATGAATATACCCTCCTAAAGTCTTCCCATGTGCCAAATGTGTCACTGAAGCCATATAAGTGCTTTAAATTACATGTTTTTATCTTCTTTGATAGACATTGAACCTACATTATGTTATTTCCAAAATAGTTTCTTGATGCTTAACTAACACATGGTACATTATATTCTTCTTATAAATTTATCCTTTCATGAAAATTACGTACAACTACCCCTAGAGTGATAAAAAAGGTGATATAAAGGTATATTAAGACAAATGATGCATATGACCAAGGTAAAACATGTTAAATGACCTTCAAAACATAACTATACATTATTTATGCCCTTTATTACATGCTATTACTTATCAATACCATATAAAGTCTTTGGATATATATAATGTTGACCTAATTTGACCTAGGGTCAAATTTGGTAAATATTTTGGTGATTTCCTAGGGGAAGCATGAGTTCTAAGGACCAGTTGATGTCTCCTATCCTTGGGAAATGGAGTCACCTCTTCACTATTATTAAAATTGGTAAGCCTTTGGAAGGACAAAATACATATCATACACAATAAAGAAATAATCACACAAGGAAATAAACAAGACACACACACACACACACACACACACACACACACACACACACACACACACACACACACACACACACACACACACACACACACACACACACACAAACACACACACACACACACACACACAAAAACACACACACACACACACACACACACACACACACACACACACACACACACACACACACACACACACACACACACACACACACACACACTTGTATTCTCATGAACACTTTGGGAAAACACACACAACATAAACAAAAACACACACCTATACTAGTATGTATAATACCTCAAGACACTTGAGGTGAATAACCTTCTTCATTATTTAAATCAAGATCAAATACAATGCTCCTTACATCACTACGAATCCAAGAAAATAGTCCATCATATGAGGCATGCTTGTCTATGAACACTTGCTTGTGGAGATATTAAATAACTTAACCATGTTTATATATTATGTTGAATACAAGTGTGTCACTTAGAAATGTCAAGAACACTCCACCTATCCCTTCAAAATTCTTATTTAGCTTTGTATCTTTCCTAAACTTTATCATGCTCACTTGATAACCTTTAGTTTGATCATTAGAAATCACCACAACATTCTCAACTTCAAATGCATTTGATACATGATATGTTTGTTTTTGTAAGTCATCAAGATAATATTCTTGATTTATCATAGTTTTTTCTTTCTCACCTGAGACCTAAAACTCTTCCTTATGCTCATAAAACAGATCTTGGTCTGCCAAGGTTACTTTTCATTAGGTAAAGATATTAATCTCTTTCTTGTGTTCATATGGATCATGATGGCCTCTTCATTAGGTTTGAGTTATTTTTCAAGAACTAAAAGCCTACTAACCTCCTCAAATTCCTACACAATGTCATTGAATTCTTTCCATATATCATCTACTTCTTCTTGAGGTTCATGTTCATGAATTTTTTATTCTTTTGTAGGTATAATGGGATGCTCACGAAGAATTTCATGTTATGACATAGTTGGGATCTCAAAATCATCACTAATGTGTATAATATAGGTGCCCCATATAACTTGATCTACAAAATTATTAGGATCTGCCTCAAGAACTCCATCACAATCTTCATAAAGTATGTAAGTTCCAAGACTAGTTTCTTCAAATCCACCTTGCTCAGCTCCCCACTCATCAAGATATAAATTAGATATGCCATCAAAGAGTGTTAAAGGTTATTGATTTATTTAATGACATTAAAATTTAAGTTATAAGTATAAGGCACATAAAGTTCTATATGAAAACTAGAAAGAGGTTCTAATTTTATTGTCACATTTGCACTATACCTAGTCTTAAAACCCATGTAGGACTAGTCTGAAGTTAAATAACCTCCAATGTTAGTAGTGAACTCTCTTGACAAAAAAATTGAAAAATGAGGTGGAAAATCTAACACTACATCTTGAGAAATGGTGAAGGTAGGACAAGCATGAAGAATAATTTTCAAACCTTTGATTATACCGATGGTCTTGGTAGCTGACCCATCTAATTATAGAACTCCTTTGTAGGAGTCTCATACTTCAATTTAAAAATTTTAGCTACTTGATTAGGTATGATATAAGTATTAGATACACTGTCAATAAGATAATTATGTACCAAGGCATCTCCAATAATGATGGATAGATATAATGGAGGAGGTTTGTTTACCATTTCAAGTTTTCTTGACTATCCTTCATTATGCTTCATGGTGTTTGTTAAGGCTACCTCTCTCCCACTAGGTTGTTTAGTTGCCAAACTAAGCATGGAAAACTCTTATTAAATTAGGTTTTCTTTTCCAAGAATTTTAAATGTTTCTCAAATTGATAAATTCACATGGTACCTCTTCATCTTCTCTAAAATATTAATAAAAGGATCATCAAATTTTACTTGTCCACTAGGAAGAAAAGTACTACCTACACCTTGAGAATTATGAGGTATGGAAGAACTCTTTGTATTCATATCTCTTTTGGATACATGTGTATTTTTAACATTAGACATAAATTCCATTTGATATGTTTGAACATTCATTGGTTGACCATTAGCATCCCCTTGAACTTCTTCAATTGCCTTTCTCTTGCTCCTTATGTTTTTAACTATAATACTTGTATCCATGCTTGATTGCCATTGATAATTGACTACACATGACTCATCTTGTTGCCAATTTCCTAATGTATACCCCATTTGAACCCCCTTACCATTGGTCACTTCTATATTTGGTCATTCATCTTGAGTCATAGCTGGTGTATCTCCTAAAATTGCCATGAAGGTTTGATTGAAGGATTCATTGACATAAGAATATGTATCATAAGGTTGATCCAATGAAGGTTGGTTTTTATGATCTTGGGAAAGGTTATTTTGAGTAGGCACTAATGCTTTTGAGGTGGAAGGAGAATTCGGATTATAACCACCATATGGCTTAGATCGGACCATATGTCCTTGACCTTGTGAATGAAATTAGAAGGGAGGTCTATTTCCTTGATAGTTAGGGTAGGACTGATTAGATTTATATTGGATTTGTAAAGGCTTTATTTGATGTTGTTTAATGATCCTATTTAGACCTAGGATATCTTATTCTATAGATCTCATCTTGTATGCTTCATTATAATTACTTAGTTGACTAGGGGCACCAAGCTTGTGTTTAAGTGTAGGAATAGGAGAAAAAACATGTATAGGTTATTACAAATAATGAAATAGAATCATGGGAGGTCTTGGGGTAATCTTCCCATAATTAATCAAATAGTTCTCTGCTCTTATGTCCATTTCATAGGTATTAATCAAAGTGTGACCTCCCATAGATTGTATCATCATTGCAATATCAATATCAAATGCTTTAAAATAGTAAAGAAAAGCATGGTGATATATGGGTCTTACCAAGATTAGGATCTATAGATGGATATTTTTAGCTAAATGGTTTAAACTATGTAAATCACCCAAAATACCAAACTACCTAAGAAAGATCTAGAGCCATTAAAACTCAATATAATAGATGAATTAACAATTCAAATCAACATTATAATCCTAAATATAAATGCTCTAAATCATGATTAAA
The DNA here is from genome assembly GCA_037957365.1 of Torreya grandis. NCBI lineage: Eukaryota > Viridiplantae > Streptophyta > Pinopsida > Cupressales > Taxaceae > Torreya > Torreya grandis. Next base: position 1,404,809 of record JARHVA010002718.1, on the reverse strand, counting down.
TGAAATATTAAAATAATAAGATTGGATTAATTACCTTAAACTCAAAATTTAGAAATGGTGATTTCTTGATCAAGGATTTTGGATGGATGCTTATGATTGAAGGATTAAATTGACATGAATATTTTCCTTAGATTTTTAGTTAGATTGGATAGCCATGGAGGAGTGATATATTTAAATAGAATGTGGAGGGAAGGGTCGATGGCTGATATTCAAATTTGGATTGTGGAGATCAAGGGTTTTGAATTATTCAAGGAATTTAAAATTCCTTGGAAGCTTTTAGATTTAGAGGATTATAGAGAGGAAGGGTGAGAATAGAGAGGATTATAGAATAATTTTTAGGGGTTGATTAGGATTAGGTAGGGGATTTGATAGGGATTATGTGGGTGATTAGGGACTAAGGGTGTAGGAGAGCTTAGGAATAGGCTAGTAGGTGGGCTATGGGAATTAAAAATTACTAAATAATAGATAAGTGAGGATTAAAATAAGAAAAGAGATGATTAGGAGAATTAATGAAGAAGTGGGATAATACTATAGTTAGTGAATGAAGAAATATTGACAAGGGATATGAGATAAATGATTATAAGGGGGTGATTAATTAGCAAGATTAGGGGGATAAAATTAGATAAGCATAAATAGTGTTGACTATTAGTGATGTTAAATAAAGTGAGATAATTTAGATGCATACAATTTTCCCCTCTTTGAAAGGGAATTGAAAGTGAATGAAGTGTAAGGAGTAATAGTATATCAAAGAAAAACCATTTCATGGATGATGTTAGTAAATAACATTAGTGGATATGATGCCCACTCGAGGGGACATGTAGGGAAGAATGAGATAGATGACCACTCGAAAGAAGAAATTATGGGTGGGTGAGATGGATAGACAAGGGATGGGATGCCAATGTGAGATAAAAGATGAAGAATATGAATTAAAATTTCTATAATGAGATATAAATTTATGATTCCCATAGAAAATACACATGCATAGGGAGTAGAGATGATTTTTTCATAGTTTTCAACACATACCAAGGGGGAATCTATCATAATAGGATGATAATAGGATTAAAAGGTCACGAGCTTTAGATAGATCCCAAACAAAGATGTATGCAAGAGAGATTTATAGGTTAATAGAGACAAGGATTGGATAATATTAATTATCGATGTAGCTCAAATCTAAATTCTATTGATATGATAAAGGTGATGAAAGGGAATAATTGATATGATCAAGTGACCAAAAGATGCAGGGGAACAAATAAATTGAATGGCATTAAATCAATGAGCTATAATGTGATTATTAGCAATGATGCCCCTAGAAAAGACACATTCAAGGGAGTAATATATGATAAATTGACTAATCAGTGATAATGGATGAGAGATAAAGAAAATATGAATGTTGTGACTTATTGGACCCAATCAATAGGTGTGGAAAATTGATGAAGAGATTAAGGGGATGATTATGAGGATGGGGATTGATTAATAGACTAATTGATTAATGATTGATATTATAGATCAAATATTGGACTGATGAAAGAATTGAAGATAATGAAATATGATATATATGATATGATGGATGATGAGGAAAGAGGAGAGAGTGGTCGAGCTATCCTTGGACATTGAAAAGTGGCCAAGTACTACTTAAATAGTCTAAAAAGACCTTAGGCTGATGTAATTTTAACTCAAGGATAGATGATAAGATAGACTAAAAGAGGATGATGATGATGATGATGATGATGATTAGTGATTAGAGGAGATGTTAGTGATTAAAGATTTAGATGATGAAATGAGGATTATAAGAATAAAATATTGGATGTTAGTCAAATGGGTCATGGTATTAGATTTGTGATGGGAATAAGGATGATGAGATGATTGGATGATCAAAACATCAAAACTATCATAAGGCTTATCATAGTCTTAAAATTTTGATATATATGGCACTTGGTATTGTTCCCCATGATATAAGTATGACCAAATGGACATTATGCTAAAATACATGGGAAAATAATGAACTATGCATCATTGTGGGCACTTATAAGCATTATTATAGCTCTGGTGACCTCTCAAAATTTCCATTCATTACCCAATAGATAAAAAAGAGACATGATGAAAATAAAACATATTACAAACAAGATATATACATAATGCAAACAAATCAAACAACATAAATAGGTAACATACACAAGTATCCACATGAAATGTCATAATGTCTTGTCAAATGATGGGATGAGTGATTGGGTGATGGGTTGGATTATAATGATCATGATGTGATGGGGGATATAGGATATTATTATATGGACTAATGATTATGATTATGATTAGGATGTAGGTAAGGAAAATAATGTGGAGATGGATTTTGAACTAGATGAGGGGTTTTGATGATGATTTGAATATGGGCACCTAAATAAGGATAGGAAGGTGGATAACATGATGAGGGTGTGATAAGGTCTTTGAATATTGATTTGGTATAGAAATCAAACCTAAAAGTGGTAAAAGGGGGATGTGGTGATCTTATATTGAAATGGATGTGAATATTAAGATGATCAAGGATTACCAAAAGATAAAAGCCTATAAGAATCCAATCTAGAAAGAAGAGTAGGAAATGGTGGGATCAAATACCTTTCATACTAGAAAAATATTGATTGGATGGGTGATATTTATGAAGAGGCAATGATATAGAAGTGATGGGTGATATACTACATTATTTGAAAAGGTTGTGCATGTCAATAATACTTACTCAAAAGGGATGATGATGAAGATAAGATGGGTGACCACTAGGATTTGGTTCCAAGAAAAATAGAGTATCCAAGGATGATGAATAGACAAGTATGAGATGGGCATCAGATGTAGTGAAATATGAATGACATGGATATGGATGTGATTAGGGGATGAAGCATAAGACAAGACACTATGGACTATTTTTGGCATTTTTGAGTTTTATGAGTTTTAGGGATTTTTAAAATATGTATGTATGTATACTATGAAAATGGAATACCATACCTATAAAATAGAATGAGGATGGCTGAAATGATAAATGGGATGATAAAATATGAGGGTGATGCAAGAAAAGGGGATGAGGATCAAAGAAGAATGGACTAGGTATTGCCAATGACCACATTTTGAAGTAACCAAATGTTTAGTTACTTAAATATCTATTGGAGGATATGCCAAGATGATTCTAGAACATTTCTCAAGGTAGTTTTCATTCCTTTATGAATGTCAAGATGGGAAGGAAAGAGAGATAGAATGCATGATATGATGGTAGATGATGGGTAGGGATAGTGGACCAAGGGATAAAATAGATAGGGATGATAGGGAGGGAATTTATAAGGGGGACTAATGGATTTGCCCCCAATTATTTAGGTACAATGTGGATAACATATTATTTTACTAGGACATAAGAGACTATTTTTTATCTTGATACTTGCCCAAGGTGCCAGAAGACATGTTTTTACCATATGACAAATGAATTTTTATTTTATTTTTACTTTTAACTTTTTAATTTTTAATTTTTTTTTTTGAATTTTTGGGCATATCAATTTATTGGATAAGGGAAAGATGAAATAAATTTGATACTCTCTAGATCTTCAACCAATACATGTTATAGAGATATGTGATGCTAACACCATGTGATGGATGTTAGATTCCTAGATGCCCTCATGGCCTTTATTGAATCTTGATTTAACATCCTCCAAAAATTTTAGTTATGTGTCTTTGTAACCCCTATGAGGGATAATGTTGCTTAGGGATTTGAGAAATGGTATGGATGGGAGTATGTCATGATTGTGATGATGGGGTATGGGATGTAAATGAGGGATATGATCATGCCATATAATATGATGAGATAGGGAGTGGAAATGGGGTTTGAAAGTTACATACACCATTAGATATAGTGAAGGGGATTCATTAGATTGGTGCCATGATATTAGGGGATCCAAGACCTTTTGATTTGTTGATTCTTTAACCCAAAAATTGAGAGGATGGTCAGCCATATGATTATTACTTTTGATTTTTTTTAATTTGTTGATTGGATATGACTTTGATGGTTTCCTATTGCCAAATTATGGGATTCACTAGAGGAGATTGATTTTTGACTAGATAAATGATGATTATTTTGACATTAACATTCTCCTAATCCCTGATTTTGGGCTTCACCAAGAGAAGACATTTTGTGATTATGTTGATGATTTGAATTTTATTGATTTTGAATTATGGGATCAAAGATGATTTGATCAGGATTTATGAATTTTGGAATATGGTATTAGACCTTGGTATTTGTGGCACATAATGTTGATTATAGAGGGGAATCTAATGATGCATGTTCCTGTTCATTCCATGCATGGATTGAGACATAGGATATATGGAGGTGAGGTGGATTATTAATGGTGTGTGATGGATTAAGGGGATAATGGGTAAGATAGCCCACATAAAGGTCACTATGATCCCTATCCTCAACATCAAAGAAAGTGTCCTCAATAATCTCAAAAGGATAATTAAGACTAGCTATAGTATTTACATCTAAAGTAGGATCAAATTTTCTCTAATAGTCAACATATAAAGCTTACAAAAAAAAATGATGACTTCATCATCTTGATTAGGATCTAAAGGTATGCTTGGTGATGTTTTAGAGGTATCAATATTAGAGGTATCCTAAAAAATATAGGAATTATCATTATCAACTTTAATATCTATGAAGGATGATGTTTTTGATGGGAAATTTGATTCGAATACTAGTGGTGAACATGATCCAGATGCAAAGAAAACTTGTATTGGATCTGATGCTGACTTTGTTGTACATGATGTTATGCTATTAGTTAAAGAGTGATTATTTTCAAGTGACCTCTCAACATGGGGTTTATGATATGATGGGTGAGGGGGAAGTGATGGAGGAACTATGGAGTCAACAAAGATAGGTCCAAGGAATAAATCATTAGAGATGGGAGGACTTGGTCTACAATAAATATACTCATTTTTTATGAAGTTTTTTTTTAGAGATGGGGGGATCATGGAGGATGGATGTAGTGTCTTGACCTTAGATTGGAAAAGGATGGGCTTGATCATGATCAAGAATGGAATCTTGGCACTCTTATTTCTATTCACCCAAGTATATAGACTCATTTGGTTCATCATAAATTTATATCACCATGGTCGATGAGGTCTTGGACACAGTCTTAGAAATGTTGACATTGATTAATGGTATGCCCCCAAGTTCAATGATTTTCATAATATTGATTAGCTTGGTACCCAAATGACTTATAATTAATGGGATTAAGATGTTGTATGGGTAGATAAACCATTATGTTAATGACTAGTTATTAGAATAAGGATTCTAAGGACATAAGAAGGGGATTATAAGGTCCTACTTCACTTAGTGACTTAGACATGAAAGCATTTGACTTTAGATCAAATGGTTGTTGATGTGACTAGGTGGATGGACTAATAGTAAATGATGTGTCCAAGATTGGATTTCCTTTACTAATATAGGAATAGGTAGTTGATGGGTTATGACTAGTGGATGGAGGATTGTACTATGGCTGGGTATGGACTGGAGGTAAGGTGAGTTGAATGGGGTAAAAACCTTTAGGAAATTGGACACCCAACTCATAGAGTCATAAAAAGACTAACTATAGGTTTTTATCAAGATACTTATTAAATAAGGATATTTGTGAACTAGGAATGCCATGATGAGGTTGAGGACAAGTGGATGGTGTAATAGAATGGGATGGGGATGAGGGTTAATGAGGGAATTTCTTAGCAAGTGACTTTAGGCTTTTGGGCTCAACATCATTGGGAAGGTGGGCACCCATCTTCAATATGCATAAGAAGAATTAATTTTTATTATTCAAGATGTATTTATTGAGTAGGGTAGCCATATTATTAAAATATGAGGTTGACCCTAATTATCTAGGGGATTATGGATGCTAGAGAATGTAGGATGTTGATTTGGGCTCAATGAGAGTAAGGTCAAAAGGTAGGTGAGCACCTAATTCTATCGCTTATAAAAGGACTTCTTCTCTATTGTCCATGATGTGTTGGTCTATGAGATTTGGTTTCAAACCCATGGGGATAGATAATAAGAGATGGATAATAAAGAGGGAGAATATATGATGGGTTCCTAAACAAAGTACGTCTGAATGACTGACCTAGTATGATAGGTAATGATGAGGATGAGATAGATAAATGGATTAAAGACTAGGATCAAACTTTAGAATGATAGTATAATAGGTGATAATGGCCTATTAGTAATGCCTAGTTTTTAAGCTAGCAAAAATATTGGGGGTTTGATGGGTGCCTAGATTTAAACTAGTAAGAAGATGATTGGATGGGGCTAGTTATGAATAGGCAAGAAGACTAGATTGATGATGATGGGTTTCCTAGATTGAAATCAACAAAGTGATAATATGCTAGTAGGCTATTGACTAGGTATGATATCTAATTGAATGATGAGCGATAGTGGAATAAAATGATGGGATGATATGAGAGGACAAAAGTACTAGCTCAATCCTTAGACTAATTTGCTTAAGATGGGATGGGATAGGATTATGTGATGACAATGATAAGGATAAGGGGATAAGGACAAGTATGATTATATGTGATGATGAATGATGGGGATGATTTACACACATATATGACTTAAATAGATAACTAAGATAAGATATGGCATGGTTAGACTAGATGGGGGATGTGAGCAAGGCCAAGATAAACGGTAGAGTGGATTTAGGACAAGATGTAGATGAAAAAAGGTGGTTGAGATATGTAGGTAATGGGGGTATGAATAGAATGGGATGGAGATGACTAGATTAGGATGAGATGAAGACAAGATGGTGATAATGATGTACAAAATACAATATGTACAAGGGGATGATGATAAATATGTATAGGATGATGGGTAAAAAAGGATGATGGGATAAGGATGTACAAAAATTATAGAATGATGAGGAAAAGATATGTAAAATGGTTTGTGTAAAGGACCTAGATAAGCATGTATAATTTTGGGTAGAAGGTTGACTTGGCTCTTAATTATCACTGGTTTAACAAAACACACACCCTATTTTATTCTTTTTGGGAATTAGGTGCTTAATTTTTAAGCAAATAAAGGTATGAGTAAATGTAAATTAGTTAATAAATATGTCTCAATTAGCCTACTAATTTGTGTAAATAGATATGTATTTTAATTTTTTTTCAAAATAATAAGTGTAAATAAATAAAACTTAGCTTATTCTAGGATGAAATGAAAGAGGTAGGCTTTAGAAATTATTGTGCAAAGATGGCAGACTATCGTGAACAGGACCCAAAACTTTGTTTTTGGATTGGTTAAGAGTACCAAACTCAAGACACCCTACTACTTAGTGTTATAGTCTAATTTACAGCATTGTTGTCCACTTTTGGTGTTATTGTCCACTTTAGGTTCTATTATCTTGGTGGTCTAGCTTTTCTAGGTTCTATTCAGTAGGCCTGTGACACCCTAGTAGTGAAATATCAAATCCTGGGTCTATGTGGAGCTTGTTGTGTGTCTGATTCAATCTTTAAAATACTTAGGAGATTTTGGTACTTGAACTTGAGTAGCAAACTTGGGAAAGAGATAAGGGGTTAGTGTGTAAATGATATGTTGGATGCACTTCACACCCTATGTGTGGGCATGTTGCCTACATACCAATACTCCAAAGAGTGATCAATCTTATATAGTTCTCCCATTTTAAGTCCTTTGTGTAATTATGTGATGTATGAAACTAGATGTGAAAATATAATGTAATTTAGATGACTAGGGACTAGTATGAGTGCTTGAATAGGCTTTAATTAGTCTTGGAAGGCCATATGTAAAGAATAGGGAAGAGTGCTTGAGTTTTCTTTCTTATATTCTTCTTTCTTGTGAGTGAGTGCCAACCCTTCTAAATGGACATTGAATGGCCTTTTATATGGGAATTGATGATCATGGGTTAGATGAGCTTGTATTAAGCTAATAGGGGAAAAGATAAAGAATCAATAAAATTTTATTGTTTAAGGCTAAAGTGAACTTGGACAATAGCACCAAAAATAAGACACCCCTAAATTCTAGTGCTCCTATCCACATTAGGTACTATTGTCCTAGGAGGATGAGAACTAGGGGGATGGATATAGGTCTAAGATTGATGCTTGGGTCTCAAAAATCTAAGTTTGGGAAGCTATGGGTGATTGGGAATTAGTGAAAGTCTAGCTGAGAAGGGTTGAGTGACCAAAAAAGAGGACCTATAGGTTGGGTGTTATTAGCCATGCATAAGTCATCCAATTTCACATTTTATATGATTAAATTTGCCCCCCCCCACCTTTATTATAGTGATGAAACAAAGTGAAATACTAGGATAAAATAAACATATAAATCATACCTGAACTTACCTATAAGGAGAAAGCTCATGAAGCTATGTGATGTTGGATGTGCATAGAGAGAGCACACTGTGATGTGTGAATCTAGAAATAAAAACATGAAGTAGATTAGTTATTACTAGACATGCTATATCTAAAATAAAAATTTATAAAATTTTAGTAAAATAAGAGAGAGGAATGAATACACCTCATCAGGTATGTGAACTACTACAAAACCTATTATGATGCTAGATTATGTTGAGTATATGTTGAATCAAGAATACTATCATGAAAAGAGTTGAGTGATCAATTTCTAAGGATGTGTCTCAATAATGCAAAGGTTTGACCTTTAGATCCATCATAACCAACTAAGTGAAGTTAATAAATCATGAATGTGTTAATCTATGTCTAGACTATATGTCCAATCCCTCTAAATAGGTGGCTCAAAAATGCAAAAGTTGGCCCTTAGGTTCCATCATTTCCCCATAAAGTAAAGATATAAATTGATAATAATATAGAATATATGTCATATGAGATGGATTATGGATCCCATGAATGTGCTAGAAATTTGACATTATGGCATGGATAGTTGAATGTGTGATGAAAAATAGGCCACTCTTGGCCATTTTAAAAGATGAGGATTAGGCTTGTATGAAAGCCACTCTAAAACTAATGTACTTGGATTATATGAAAGCCAAATTAGGAACTTAAGTACTCATAAATCTAAAATTTTATGCAATTTTAACTTGAATGTGATTCCAACCACCTACGGATGGATTAAGGCATGTAACTATTGAGAATACCTAGAATAAACTAAACTCATAAACAAAAGAAGATCAATGTGCCACACACATTGCCCCCAATCACTAATGTCTAGAACATGGATTATGATCTGGAAGTTATGCCAACTACCTAATCTGAATTTAAAGTGAGAACCATCATTCCATGCATGATAAACCCCTGTATCTAAGAAAACTATGCTAAAAATCTTGAATTTGAAGGATTTGGAAGTGCAAAAACTATCCCTAAACTAAACTTTATGCTTGTTTATAGAAAACCTAAGTGTTTTTTTGCTTGGATAGGAATAAATTGTGAAAACCCTTATTTTTGATGCTACTATCCATTTCTAGCACTACTATGCATCTCTAGTGCTACTATCCATTTTTGGCACTACTATTCAGTGTGAAAATTGACTACTGATCTAAGAATGTTCTTATTTTTTTGCTCTAATTTGACTAGTTTGACCTTTAGATTTTGTGCTAACTATTATGAATGTTATTGTTTTGATTTTTAGGAGGTTTTATCTTTGTGATAAATCCCCTATATGATGCCCCCTCTTTTGAGGGTAGGAATGATGAACCTGCAATAACTGCCCTCAAAAGAAAAGAGTCCTACAAGTGTGTTAATCTAAAAAATATATATTCTATATCATTTGATGTTTGACAATATGTTTAAAGATGTAATATTGTTTGTATTGATAGATATTATTAGATCAATAAGGGGTATGACTAGATAGATATAACAATGTGAAAGCATGTACAATGTACTAAACTAGAACTAGAAATGTTAATTGTTAGTTAGAGGGATGGAGCATGACGTCCATCATGGCATCCAAGTAATTAAAGAAAATTCATGATATGGATCATGGTATTTCACACATTTGATAAGAAATAATCAATAAGCATACTATATGGGGTAATGGGCCATGCAAACAAGGGACATGGGCACATGTCACTCATATTAGAAATTAACATGGAAGGCATGTTCAAATGCCACATACACATACAAGTGAACTAAGCAAAGCTGGCACATAGGCCAAAATCACATAGTGGAGTAAAAGCAAAGGAAATTGGAAAATGTCCTAAGGCACACATATTAAAAAGAAGTAAAGAACATTGGAAAATGTCCTAAGGCATAAGTAGATGACAAGTTAGAATTGAAAATGTAATCACACAAGCTATGCTAAACAAGCAGAGAAAGCATGTAATAGCTAGAAGGATACAAACACATCTAACTAATCAAAGCAAAAATGTGAAAGTATGCAAAACATGTGTGGTACAAGACTAAGTATATGATAAGAGATACACAAATGCTAAATACTAATGAAATGTCAATATAGTATTTTGTGTAAGCGATAAATTAATGTACATTAGCATGATAACTCAGAGTGTGTAGTGTAGGAATGACATAACTTGGATGGTGTAGTCATGTGGAAGATGCCCCCAGTGGGTATGTATAACAATGTATGTCTCAAATGTAGAAGTAGGAATTCCCCCTTTATGGGTAAAATGAAGTAATGAAGTAGTTGGATGTCATTGTGCACACTCAAAGAAGATAAAGTGAAGCATGGTAATGTAGAAAATCAACATACAATAGCATGAAATAAGAAATGTAAGTCCTAGAATGATAGTAGTGATGTAAAGCATGGATGATGCATACAATCAAAATCATTTTGGCATTTTTGAAAAAAAATGAGTGTTTTTGTATTTTTTTGAAGTTTTATATTGTTTTTGTATTTTTGAAAATATTTTAACTATGTAAAATCAAGTAGAAGATTTTATATACAATCAATGATAAAAATAAAGGATACTAACCAATGAGTCTCAGGTGAGAACCCCCTATCATGGTGTCCTGTATCGAATAATGGAATCATACGTGATTGTGAAGCATAATTGAATGGATGATAATATGAATTTGTATATTTAGATTCATCTCGATATCTTAAAAATCATAATAAATTGTATTGTTTCACTCATCATTATCATCTTGATTTTGAACCAATAGAATGTTGTATCTGAATCTTTTCCTTTGATAAATTATGTCTGTGAATGATTTGCCTTAGGATATTCAATAAATCCCAAACCCTTGTGACAAACATTATCATCTTTTAGAATAAGATTAGTGATGCCTTGAGTATGCTTGCCCAACCCTTTACCTTGATAATCAAACTATTATAGATATCTTTGACCAAACCCATACTACTTTGAAAGTTGAGCCTCAGTTTGGAGAGGTAGATTTGCATGTTTTTTATGCTTGACTTGTGCTTGTGGTACTATATGTTGTTTTGATTTTTCTTTTTGATCCTTTATTTTTTTGAGTTATGCTTTTGTAACCACTTTTGTACTATTTCTAAATTTGACCCTTTGTGAATGTGTTCCTATGTTGTTATGGATTGCTTAATTGATTTACCTTATATAAGGTCCTCATTATAAATTATCTATTGTATATGCTTTTTCAATGACAAACATGTATCTATGTAATGCTCATGCATTCTATGATATGCATAATAATATGTAGATATTCTCACTGGATGTAGAGGAGGTAGTTTGATCAAGTTAGATTTAATAATTTCCCTTAGTACCTCACTTAAACTCTTATTTGATCTTTGAATGCTTTTTGAATCACTATTTGTAGAGTTACTTTGTTGTGAATTTTTGTTTTGATATGTAACATTTCTTGTAACTAATTGACTAGGTGAAGGTGCATATACATGATTGAAACTAGGGTGTCTTTGATGCTTTTGTATTATAATATGATTTTACAATGTTGTGATATTTTCATGTAATAGTTGATTCTACATTTTTAAATCTGAAATTATCTTGCTCATACTGGTGATTTGATCATTTAGAGTCTCATGAGTGCAAACCTTAGTTGCTTCCAATTGAACATGTAAGCACATATGTTGAAGAGGATGTGAATAAGTTATGGGTTGAGTGTATGCATTACGAATAATAGTAGAGGATACCTCACCTTTTAGAGGGGTGATATCATGGACCTAGTTAGAGGGAAAGTATCTATCACCCTCTTGAGGGAAGAGAAGAGAAGGGATTTCTTTCCTTTGCATAAAATATGACATTGAAACAAGAGTAGCCAAAGAGGCATATACATCTAGGTAGAAACTATGCATATAGGATAAAATGCATGTAAATGGAATTATAAATTGTATAGCCATATGATTATAGAGAACATTCCATATGAAAAAAAGAAAACAAGGGATATAAATCGTGAATTTGTGCATTTATGGATAAGAGGTGTTTATCATGATAAACTTGTATACGTTTCCCTATAAGAGATAGAGATCAAAGGGTAAAGAGCAGGAAATTGTGAAAGAATGCATAAAAATATTTGACATTTATTATGACATTTTTAATGTGTTTATCATGATAAGATCAAATTTTTTTCTTCATATGAGAGATAAAGAATATGCAAAAGATATATTGAAATCTTGTGCAAGTTTAGAAATGAATTTTGGAATATCATCCCTTGTTATGAAACATAAGCATGAAGTGCAAAGGATGAAGCTTTGTACTAACATATGATATAATTCATCATTCATGTACATGATAAGGCCCATTATGGTTTTCTTTTTATTTACAAGAAACATAACAAAAGTTTGTAAAAAATTGAGCATAATTTTTGAAATTTAGATATAAATTTAAGGTGATACCTCAAGAAGTAGATTAGGAACTAGTATATGCAAATAGGGATTTGTAAAAAATATTTTTAAAAAAATACTATGAACTTTTGGATTTGAAATTTGATTTTTGATTTAAATATGCATCTATAATTCAAAATTTTTGAGGGAATAGTACTTGATTTACTAGGACTTAGTAGGAGCAACTAGGGTTTTAACATAAATAAAAGTTTTGAATTTACTATGAATTTTTGAAAATTTGAAATGTTTTTTTGATTTATATATTCAACTAAAAATGTAGAAAAATGATTAGAAAATACTTGGAAAATAATTGGGAACTAGTTGATTCAACTAAGGTTTGAAAAGATTTTTTTATTTAAATTAGTGTAATAATTTTAAAAATTTGCTATGAATTTGTAGATTTTAACTTGAAAATTTTTAATTTTTTTTGAAAATATTTCTAAAATTTGAAATATATTTTTCCTAGTGGTTTGAAAGTGTTTGTATGCAAATAGGACATAGTATGTGCAAACTGGAGTTTGGGTGAATTTATTGAAAATATTTCAATTGATTTGTAGTTTTTTAATTTTTAAATTTAATAAAAATTAGAAAAATATTGAAAATAATCAAAAATAATTATCCCTAAGTTATTAAGGGTTTTTTTATGAAAATTCAATGTAAGTCAGGTTCACCAATTTTTTTAATTCTTTTTGAGAATTGGATGTTTAATTCTTAAGCAAATAAAGGTCTGAGTAAATGTAAATCAGTAAATAAATTTGTCTTAATTAGCATACTAATTTGCATAAATAGATATGTATTTTACCTTTTTATAAATATAGTAAGTGTAAAGAAATCAAACTGAGCTTAGTCTGGGCTAAAAGGGAAGAGTCAAGGTCTATAAATTGTTGTGCAGGGATGGGAGACTATCATGAATAAGACCCATAACTCTATTTCTAGATTGGATGGGAGTGCCAAATTTAGGACACCTTTTAACATGGTGATATAGTCCACTTTTTGACATTTTTGTCCATTTCTAATGTTGTTTTCCACTTCTAACACTATTATCTTGGTGGTCTAGCTTTTTTGGGTTCTATTCAATAGGCCTGTGACACCCTGGTAGTGAAATACCAAAGCCTAGGTTTTTGCAAAACTCACTATGTGTCTAATTCATTATTCAAAACCCTTAGGAGCTCTTGGTACTTGAACTTTAGTAACAAACATTGAAAAGAGAGAAGGGGTTAGTGTGTAAAGGATATGTTAGATGTACTTCATACCCTATGTGTGGGCATGCTACCTACATACCAATACTTTAAAGAGGGATCAAGCTAATGTAGTTCTCCCATTTGAAGTGCTTAGTGTAATTATGTGATATATGATACTAGATGCAAAATTGTAATATACTTTGGATGACTAGGGACTGGTATGAGTGCTTAAATATGCTTAAATTGGTCTTGGAAGGTTGTATGCAGAGAATAAGGAAGAGTGATTGAGTGTACTTGCTTGTATTCTTCTTTATTTCATGTGAGTGAGTTACAACCCTCATAAATGGACATTAAATGTAATTTTATAGGGGAACTAATGATTGTGGATTAGATGAGCTTGTATTAGGCTGATAGGTTAAAAGATAAGGAATCAAGAAAATATGACCATTTAAGGCTAAAGTGAACTTGGACAATAGTGCCAAAAATATGACACCCATGAATTTTGATGTCCCTATCCATGTTGGGTGCTATTTTAATAGGAGGATGAGACCTTAGGGGATGGATCTAGGTCTAAGAGTGTTGCTTGGTTCTCAAAAATCTAAATTTGGGAAGCTACAGGTGACTAGGAATGAGTGAAAGTCTAGTCAAGAAGGGTTGAGTGAGAAATAAATAAGACCTATAGGTTGGGTGCTATTATCCAGGCCTAAGTCATCCAATTTCTCATTTTATATGAATACACATCCAAGCAAACAAAACATAAACATATAATTAGTAAAATTAAAGGTGTGTAACTCAACACTTGCATCATCTAATGGATTTTTGGGTGAGGCTATACGCCGATGACCCATTACAAAATTGACAAAACCCTCTTGGCCCCATTTATACTTAATGTATTCTTAGGGATTTATGTTACCCCTTATAGTGAAATGCCTATTATGATTAAAGGGTCCTATGCTAGGTTTGTAAAAGGTTTCTAGGTGTATCCCTGATATACATGAAGGTATAGAGGGGACCAATTCCATATAGGATGTTGTCTAAACACCTTTCATATTGGAGCTTAAACACCCCTCACTTCATAAAACCCTTTATGGATAATTCCACTTAGGCACCAAATGACAACTCTCCTAATTTTTATACTCCACTAGAACATAGAGTTTGGTCTAGTGCATGGTGATGAAATTCATGTCACTAACCCATAAAAATGAAAATAGGGAGGGTTTATAGGTGTTTTTTGATCCTTCAATAATCATTGCAAAGATGTAAAGAGGAAAACATACACCACCATATCCCTTAGATGACAAACATGCAAATAAAAAGGATTAATTAACTTATTATTTAAGATGTGAAATATATACAAGATGTAGAAATATATAAAAGGATTAAAAATATATATACAAGATGTAAGATAAAAGTGATTCAAAAAATGATTTTTAAAATGTCAAAAGGGGTCTTTGACAGGTATCCTACAAGTAAAGATGTTAGTGGTTTGATTGGCACTCATGAGAGGGCAACTTGAAAGATAATGATTAGTAGTATGATTGATAATCTTGAGGGGAAACCTAAAAGACAAGATATTGGACCACAATATGCCCTATAAAAAGGATGATGTTAGTTAGACATAATATCTAATAGATTTACCCTTGTAAGAAATAAAGTGTTAGGTCTTAATAAAAACACCCTAAAAAAATCATGATTTGACTCTATAAATCCATTAGCTGAGCAGGCCACAATGTGGGGGTCTATGGGCAAAATCCCCCAGTGGATTCAAGGTGAAACACCCATTGAGGGTTCAAGGGGTATAACCACTTGCAAGGTCCTAGGGCAACACCCTATAGGAGGCCTGAAATGACTCAAAATTCACTAAAAATGACTCTAAAAAGGCACTTTGTAAATCTAGAGTGAAATATAATTCAATGCATGAGTTGTGATTTTTAAATGGATAGTTAGCCATGATGGTTAAACTAAAAAATAATGACTGGTAGTTAAAACCACAAATTAACAAGGCAAAATCGTTATTATTGGAATTTCAAGATTAGTGGTTTTATGTAAAAGCATAAAATTTTAAAAAATTGACTTTGGAACAAAAAAAGATGCTTATAAAGGTGATGACAAGTTATCTAGATGTTGAGAAATGCCTATTTACAGAGGCTCATCACTAAGTTGTAAATTAGAAGAAGTGGTAGTGGTAGTATTAATATCTTTAAGATGAATGTCATCAGGGGAACACTTCTTAGGCTTGGTAACATGATCTTTATGAATGGGATAATGGTAGTAGTTAACCTTAGTTACAATCACATATTTATAATTAGTATAATGATAATAGTTGACATGAATAGAATAAACTAATTGGTTGGAATGTTAAGTATTATGATTACATGTTTGAAGTTTTTTTGATATTTTTGAGACTTAAATGGATAAGATTTGATGGATTGATTTTTAGATGATTTGATATATTATTTATGACACTTTTTGGTAATATGATCATGATGTAAGTTTTACCTTGCCATAATATCTATAAAAAAATTCCTAAGTTCATGACATGTCTTTTGAGAGTCACCAATGTTGGCATGTAACCAAAAAAATTAGGTTAGATCATGCCTTGGTCGTGGTGAAGAAGGATTAACACAAGGCCTTGATCAAGGTAAAAACTTATTAAGTTCTTACAAACTAAAAGGAGGGTGGGTTTGAATTTTATTATTTGAATTGGATGCTTTTGCTTTAGATTGTTAGGTAAGATTATTTTGAGAGCAACTAGCATTGATTGCACTAATTAAGGTTTGAAAAGATAGTTTTTAGTGCTAAAAAATGATTCAAATTGGCTCACAAGGAAGTCTTTCCTTTTTGTTTGATCAAAGACCTATTTTAAAGTTTGAGAAGAGAAAATCCTAAATTTTTATTGAAGAGGAGCCTTAAGAATGGTAATAAAGGGTTTGAAGATATTTTCATCACTCATGTTATGATTCACTTTGTGGACCAATAATTTCCATTGCTTGATGAAATCATGGGAAAAATTTGTAGATAATTGCTTAACATTAATGAAATTGCTAAGGTTATTCTCATAAAGCTCATTATTATGGAATTGCTTAACTAAAACATTGATTAAATCCTTTAGTTGTGTAATTGAATGTATAGAATAGTTATTATAACATTATAATGCACCTCCAATAAAAGTTTTGGAAAAAAGTTTAGTATTAGAATAAGTCTTAGTTAAATCCATTACTTATAAATATTACCAAATGAAATAAGGTGTAAGGCAAGATCAGTATTCATGTTGTATGTGATGGTTGTAAAAATCATTTCAATATCCATAAAAATAATGAAGGGAGCTAAAGGTTCATTTTGGTGTTGCAACATTTTATTTATAATTTGGAGACAAGGGGAAAAAAGTTGGAATCTCTAATAGGGTGACAAACATAGTTTTAGTTTAAATGACTCATGATGTCTTGAAGAACTTGATTAAGAATTTTTAAGACGTGGTTTTGCATTTAAAGTATTTGCCTACTAATAAAAGTTTTCATAAGGGATATATATTAAACCATTTAAAAATGACTTGATAGTTTTCACTAGGAAGATTTTGATTGGAATTAGGTAGAGGATTACAAACATTGGTGTTAGGAGAATTATTTCTAAAATTGGTGTTGGTTTCCCTAGTTGATGTAGTAAGGGAATTAATTTGACTAAGACTCCCATTATTACCTAGGGTATAAATGGTTGTAGTGTCAAAATATTTTATATGTTGACAATGATATCCTAGATTTTAAGCTTGGTTTATTCAAATCATGTTACATTCATTAGATCTTAGTTGATATTGAGATAAAATACACCATGGGGAGATGCCATCAATGGTGGACAAGGAAATAATAAAAAATAAACCCCTACAAAATCTAAATGGATTGAGAATCATTAAAAATATCCTAAGAGGAGACATCATGAAAAGAAGAGAAGTACAAAAATAATAGATATGGTATAGAAATTAGCACAAAGGTATCACCTTGTGGTGATATAGTTGGTGACATAGAGATAGATAAAATAGAGACTATTAGAGTGGTTGAGATATTGGAAAATGATCTCTGAAAATAGATAAATGTATTGGACTTGTTGATATGGTTAGAAAAAACTAGAATGAAAGACTGTATTTGGGTAGTTGATGAGCTACAAATACAAAGAACTATATAGGTTCAGCTGATACAATTGGAAGAAACAAAAAAATTATATCAGGTTGGATGATAAAATTATGGACAATGAAAAATTTGTTGATCCATTATAATTAGGCTAAAATCTTTATTAAAACTATGATAATGTGAAAATAAAGTGAATAAGGCAAAATGAAAAAGGCGATAATGATTCAACCAGAGGACGGATAAGATTCAAGTAAGTTCACTAAAATTTATGCATGTGCTAGATGACCAATAAAAATCATCTCTCTCTTTAGATACCAAGATGAAAAAAAAGTCATAAAAATAGGGCCTACGTATACTTATAATAAGAAGTAAGTATTTAGAATAATTGCAGACTAGTATAGGTTAATTTACACTCAAATGTCAAGAGGATATGGTTCCAAAACCTATAGCTAAGATATGGGTATGGTTTCTACTTGTTATCAAGATAGATAAAATGTTTTAACAATGGTAACAAAGGGTGTATCAAGGATATAATAAGAATACTACATATAGGGAACTAATAAATAAGGGTAACCTATATTTGAGATAAATATAGATATTAAACTAATAATAAGGTAAGATATGTAATTGTCAATCAATGGGTGGTTTATGCAACCTAAGATGATGATTGTCAATCAATGGGTGGTCTTTGCATCCATTATAACAATGAATAAATCACTACATAAATTAATGAAAGAGAATAGGGATAGAGATACTTACCTTTAGGTGGGATTTTTTCACACTTCAATCTCCCCCTTTGGCTTAAGTGGCACTTTGGAACATATGATGTAGGTTGAGGATATCCTTAATTGGGGACTCTAAATATTAGGACACCTACTTGACTTGAATCTTTCTATTGAGCTTTAAAGACCTTTACTCAAGACTAGACATCCAAGAATAAGACTAACTTTTAACTCTTTAGTTTAGTACCTAAGATTAGAAATTTAAATGCACGAATATCATATGAATGTGTTATATGTTTAGTAATGATAATTTAACCCCTATATATACATGTCAAAGAACTCAAAACTAACCATAAAATATAAACTAATGGTATTGACCAAGTCAATATAGTGGAAATGACATATGCTAACACAAAATTGTATCAACCAAGATAATATAGTATACCTAATAGAGACACGACTCAAAACTGTATCAACTAGGCCAATATACTACACAAAAAGATAAGTATGAAACTGACTGTATCAACATGATAAATACAATAGGAATATAAGGTGTCTAGAAAGATTTAATAAAAAGTAGATACAGAGGTAAAATGGAAAGAGACTCAGAGGAGGTCAAACTAATAGTAATAAAGATTTTATAGAATAGTATATAAACTTATCTCACATATACCATAAACCAATCCCACCCTAATCTCGATACACTACTTAATACATAAAATCATAAATATTGATATACAAACAAATCCCTACAAAAGACACTATCCATAAAATGATAAAAATAAAAAATACATCAGATATATCCATCAAATTTATTATAGATTTATTTTGATTTTCTTATATTCTAATTTAGAGAAGCAAAAAATATATTTCATTATTTTTGTTGAAAATTTATATTTATTTTAAAATTTTAAATATAGATTTTACATTGATATATGCAACAAAATAAAGAATATACACAAATCAAAACTTATAGTTTCAAAGGGTAAAAGTCTCTAGAAGAATAACTACAAAATAAGTAATAAAACTAAATTCGTTTCATCACTTATATAATAACGAATTACCCTTAACCTTACACATAATCAGTAATTGTTCAAGATAATATATAGTCAATATAAATTTTTTATAATTTTTAATAATGATGGAGGATTTATAGAAAACAAATGTCCTGTAGAAAAATAGTAAAATAAAAAACTAAGAAGATTTTAAACAATAGCCAGTGGAGTAACAACTATCCTAGTAACCCAATATCAAAATACATACATAATCAACCAAGTAAAATTTAGTGTACTATAAAATTAAATAAAATAACAAAAAGATCAAACTATCAAGATCAATAACAAACCAAAACACGTCAAATAGTATCACTTTTAGCATTTTTATCTACATCCTCAAGTCCCTTATATTTATTATCATAATTAGGTTCCAACTACTCTATTTTTGATCCATTTTAATAAAACTTACCTATATTGTAGGGTCATTTCCCACCTCAAACTTCAAGGCATTATTTTTTGTCAATTGACTAAGTATATGACTCATCTTGAGTTCTTAATCCTATTCCAACATTGTCTCCTTCCCAATCCTTCCGCATTTATCAATAAACTCTTGGAGCTTTAACAAAATAATGTTATGACTATTCTCAATAGATTGCTCCATTTCATGGGGAAGTATATCACCATACCTATCAACATACAACATATGTCCAACTATAGAATAATGAGAAGAGTTAGTGCTCTGTATAGGTAAAATGGTATTACTAGATGAGGGTCCCATATGGAGTTTATCAATATGAGAGTCAATCTCATCTTTCACTTGTTCATAGTGTTGAAGAGAAGCATGCAAAATTTTATGCAGGACTTCATTATTGTCTACTATACCATTTTTTACATTCATCTTAGACTCTAAAATACCAACCAAGTTTGGATTCATATTATAAGCTTGTTCAAAATATGAATCCTTTACAATATCCCACTCAACCTTGGTGATTTTCACATCTACAACATGAGAGTGAAGGGTTTTCCATTTATAAGGAGTGTTGTGCCTTGATTAACCACCAATATCTAATATATAGATGGAATTTATCTTCATCATTCTAGTTTTTAAGAACTTTGCCATCTCCATTAGTTTAACTTTAAGTTGGAGAAATATTTGAATAGAAATAATATGCACAATAAATTCTCTTTAGAAGTTAGTAAGCACCATGTTTTGGAATTTAAAAACCTAAATATTTATTTGATTCCATAAGAACCACAAAAATTTAGTAGAAAATACAAGCCATAACTTATGAAAAAACATTTTTTTTTTCAAAATACATATCCAAAGGCAATATTTATCCATAATATATCACAATTAGTCTAAGTTGAAGGAAAAAAAATCAAAACAAATACACCATATGGACATAAAAATAAAACATGCTCGATAATTTCAAGTTCACCACATAGAGTACAAAAAGGTTTATTGATACCAGATTTAACAAGGACATCAACAATTTTGTTGTGAATTAACAACCATCTAAAACAAGACTTATTGGGTTCAAGATAAGATGACCAAATAACTTTAAAATTGAACTTCCAATTATGAAAAATATCACAATAGACCACTTCTAGTTAAGTCCAAGGTAAAAATCTTTGGAAAATGAGAAATTAAAATGGATCATCTTGGCAGTAATTTATTATAGTCGATGCCCTTTAAGCCATTTGATATTATCCCATAATTGCTCTTGTTATTCCAAAATAAAATCAAAATATGAGTTTTTCATATCTTTCTAAAATAGAGTTTATATTCTAAGATGAGAAATAAATATATTGAAATTAACTCCCACTTCATCCCATGATTCCCAACACCCAAATGAGTAGATGTCTTTAAATATTTTTAACTCCTTGAAAAACCAATATAAATCAAAGTAACCTCTTGTTAAAATAAGGGGAATATTATTTAACTTTATATTGTTACATAAGGACCTACAATCACTAAAAATAGGTCTAATAATAACTAAATTATTTCCCATATCCCAAGCCTTCCATAAGGATTGAAAACTAGGAGAATCTTCAACCCTAATTGAGAAGGAACCAATCAAAAGGTCACAAATATGCAACCCATTTCTTTGGCATTTCCTTTGGGAAATCCCCTTAAAATATTTTATCTTACAACTGCCTTCCATAGCTCATTCCCCCTTATAGGCCTTAATATCCACTTGAGTTCTTAGATTTTTAAATTCAAGCCCACCAATCTTCTTGGGTTTACATAATTTATCCCAAGCACTAACATGTCTTCTTATATTGCCTTTACCATCTGACCAAAGAAATTATCTAATCATTTTGTGAATATTTTCAAACGGATACTTATTGAAAATCTAATAAGATGAGTAATAGATACTAAATGAATAAATAACATTTAGGAAAACATGTATTCCCCTAGGCAATGAGAGCAATTGCCCATACCTATTTGAGACATTTTTATTAGTCTTTACATAAAATCATTCCCACATGTCTATAAAGGAATAGTAGAGAGTAAAAGGGATATTGAAATAACTAACCATTTGCATAAGACCTTTCCATGTCCACCCAAACGTAGTAATCCAATCTAGAGGGGACTCATCTCAACTAATCACAAGAGATTTATGAAATGTAACTTTAGAACTAGATGCAGAATAATAAACATTCAAACATCAATACCAAAATTAGAAAACTTGAGCTTCCTTAGAGAAAGCATTCATCTATTTGTTGATTCCTTCAATTTTTTTGTATAATCCTTCATTATTATTTACAAGGTACCTCAACTTCACTTTGAGATCCTTCATCTACTTTTCCAAGTCCTCATTAAAAATAAAAATAAATTGTAAGACTTGTTACATAAATAATGTATGAAAAAAATAGAGTAAATTTGATGAAGAGATATAACCAAAGAAGTGTTTTTAAAGAAACTAAAATAACATCTACTTTTTCAAATATGCATGATTAAAATCTATCCATTTTTTTAAAAATCACATTGTTTTATAATCCATTTCCAATAAAATCATTTTTCGAAGATGTGTTTTTTGTGAAGAGGGTAGTAAAATCATGTTAAACTTGATTTCATGTGGATTTGACTAATTTGCATGACCAAAAGCATAATAATTTATTTGTTATGTATAAGTTGTAAGACAACTTAAGCTTTCAAATAAACCCAAGTCTATCAACAACAAGTATCTTTTATTAAATCACTCTCAAAGTAAGGAGTTGGGCATTAGACCCAGTTTTCAATCTTTAAACATTAGTACAAAGTTGGAGGTATTTGGACTGAATCAATTTAATAAAAATATTAGGGAACAAATTAAGATATGATATTTTAAGAGGAAATTGATCAAATATAGCACCATTATACCACCTATAGTATTTGATAATGTTACAAGGAATATTTTTACACATATTAGTGTGAAGATATTCATTGACCAATGACATAATGAAGTCAATGTTGAGATTATCCTTTTTAGCTAGATGAAAATAATTCTAGAGAGTTGGACAAGGTGACCATTCCATCACCTGGAAATTCAAAAGGTCTTTAAATGTACATACACATTTTTTGAATGGCTTCAACCCTTGAAATGAATTATCCAAATCCAAGGGATAGACATTAACTATTATCAAATAGTTATACCAAATTGAGGAGTTGGGCAAACTTAGCCCTCATCTAAGAGAGGAGTTTTTACAACTAAGCAATGAAGAAGTTTCTTCCCAAGCTTTCCATAAGCTAATCATTAATGGAGAAAATTTGATTTTGAAGAGCTTAGCATTAATAAATTTATTTTATAAATTAGTATGCTCCAATTTGCTTTTAGTTATTTCTAACTAAATTTTATGTTTAAGGAAGACTTTTTAAGGCTCATTTCCAAAAAGAGCCCTAATTATCCACTTGAAGACAAAACATTTTCCTTGGGTCCAAAAATCAATGATACCTATGATACCTAGTCAACCCTTATATTTAGGATAAGAACTTCACCTCCCAGTCATAAATCAATTTATTTAATTTGTGAAGGAATAACTCCCATATCTAAAAAAAGGTAATTTCAATACCAAAAGGAATGCCCAAATATCTCATGACTTCCACACACACACACACACACACACACACACGTGTGTGTGTGTGTGTGTGTGTGTGTGTGTGTGTGTGTGTGTGTGTGTGTGTGTGTGTGTGTGTGTGTGTGTGTGTGTATTTGTGTGTGTATATATACACATATACATAAATATACATATACATACATACATACATACATACATACATATATATATATATATATATATATATATATATATATATATATATATATATATATATATATATATATATTAGCTCAAGTGGAGATGAGTTATGTGCCACATTTGGGAGGTATCAAGGTCCATTTCCTTGGGATGGCCATCTAGGTATCCACCATCTCCCAGATACTTGTGTACCCATTTGATCAGGCATCGTAATGGTTAGCTAGAGGTGTGTGGTAATATAAATGTGTAAGACCCACCCTAGGATCTGTTCTTAGGAGTAACACCCTAAAAAAGTGTGAACCCCTTTTAATATGTGTGTGTGTGTGTGTGTGTGTGTAGCTACATACGTACATACATAAATACATACATCTATGTGTGTGTGTATGCATATACATACATACATACATATATATATATATATATATATATATGTATATGTATATACATATACATATATACATATTTATATGTGTGTATATATACATATATATAGATATATCTATGTAATAAAATTAAAATATTACCTATCAACATGCCTTTTCACCTTTAAGAGCAATTGCTATTTACATGTTATATAAATGTAAGTAGAATGATAATTAAGCTTTCTTAACCATAGAGGATGTACAAAATAAGGACATTGCATCTAGAAAGCACCACATTGATGAAGGTCATTAAAAACATTCCCATGTTATAAATATTATGGTAAATGATTAATTCAATGTTGCTTAAAGTTAGTTTTACTCCAATTTAAATGCTATAATGTTATAAACATTTACATCTAAACTTCAATGTAAACCCTCTTTGGAAAAACATTGGTTAGCATTACTTTTTCTCACCTTTATTATTTGTAGTTTTTTTTTAATAATTCATTTTCCTATTTTCATTGGCAAACCCCTTTCAATTTTTTTTCTAATCTATGACTAGCATTAAATTTAAATATAAACATATTTTGAAGATTAAACATGTTCATAATTAACTTAATAAAGAGAACATTATTATGGATAGTTGACAACATTAACCACGTGATCATATATATATATATATATATATATATATATATATATATATATATAGGTGGCTCATCCTACCCCTAAATATATTGATCTATCTAAGATATATATAAATTATGGCCCTCCACTAATCCCCTACAACTATATGGGATAGGGTGTAATAATCCCACTAGGTTTTACTAGAATATATCAAAACTTTTAAAAAAAATTAATTATACATACTCATCTACAGATTTCACCATGAGAAATATAATTAGTTATCTTTAAATAACTACATTCATTTATTCAACCATAAGTTTTATAGATAATCCACTTAGATAAGGATCACCATGAAAAAATATAATACTCATGACCAATGTTGAATAAATAATAAATACATCTAAATCATTAATGAATTAATACAATTTCAGCCACAACTGATACAACATTAAAGCCACTTATTTAGAAATATAATGTATAAATATTATAATTTTTAGTAATACATAATATCTCAACTAATAATACATGATACAAAGCTCCATGGAGCATGAGTTTCCATGATTCAAGAGTCTCTATGACTCAAATATTAATATGTAACCTCAACTATAGTCTTTGGTGTAGTGCTCTAGTTGGGAGGGAGAGCATCATCTAAGTGCTTTTTCACACCAATCATGGACCATAGATCCCTTGCACTATCTCCCAATAAGGGGATAGCCCTCCCTTCACGGATGGGTATATAATGATGGTGTGGGAATCTAGAGTGACAAAATAGAACTTATGTGTTTTAGATATCAAATACATAATGTGTACCATAAATAAATATATTCTAACATGATATCGCATAAATATGAAAATTATATCAACATATGAAATGACAATGTTTAACTATAAACATTACTTTGGTGAAATCTTTCAATAATTAATGATATCTAGAATCAGTCAATTTTATACACACCACTTAATTGGATTACACCTCATCTTGCATTAATGGTGATAATTAAGCTAGTGGAACCTGTAACAATACTTTTTAGTGTCATAAATGTGAGATTTAGTTAATTACTTTATAATATAAAAACCAATAGATTCAAACAAAATATTCCCTAGTAGTAGATAAAAATATGCTAATTATATAAATATCATTTACATATACTTAGTCCATCAAATAAAATCTAATGAGTTTAAGATTCCCTAATTTATTATAGGATAATAAATAGAATCATAAATAGTCTTCAAGTGATACATACTACCTAGGTAAGAATCATACTAGAATACAAATTAATAAATATCAATATGTAACTTTAAAAGTTAATTTTTCAGATTTTTATATAATAAACACATCATATTTCTTGTTCATTTTTCAAAAATATATAAAATCCAATCTTTTAATAAATTCAAAATATTTATAGTTAGAATTTTAAATTCTTTATATATAAAGATTCAACCAAACATCAAACACATAACAAACACCCATATTACTTTGGTATGTAAAATTATTGTTCACAAATGATGAACATCATATAAACATCTCTTTATGGAATATATTTTTATATTTACTATATGATCATCAAATCACATGTATATTCCATACATCTATGCATATATTATAAACTCACATTTTTAGATTAATAACCCATTCAATAATTATTCAAAGTGTGCATAAGTTATACTATCCTTATCTTTAGATTATCATTCATTCTAACAGAACACATTCATTTGTATTATTTCATCTAAAACCTCATAATCAAACAATTCATATTTTAGTGGTTCGACTAAAATGTGTTGAAAATTGTAAAAACATAACTAGTTATCAATTTGAACATAGCCATCATGGATTTTCTAATTCCTTTTAATTTGAAATACATAGTCAATACATTATAACTATTTTTTGAATATTTAGTCTACATTTAAAATAAGACTCAAGGTATCTAATATATACTTGTATATTAATCTTATATACACAACCAAATACAATAAAATAAATCATGATCAGACAAAAGTTTGATATGCAGCCAAATACAATAAAATATATCATAACCACTCAATAGTTTGACACAATCAACTAGTTACTAAACATGTATTCAAAAAATATAACATAATAATAACCTATCTTTGATCTCACAAACTCTATTCTTTCCCAATTCATTTCAATGTCAAAAAATAATCTTATCATGGACAACCTTAATCGATTCATAGTTATCATGGACATTATTACAAGTCCCACACACACCCACACACACACACACACACACACACACACACACACACACACACACACACACACACACATATTATATACATTGATGTGTATATATACCCCAAGCCATCAAGGTCTTGTAGGGTGTATATACACACCCCTATATGTGTGTGTACTAGTTAAACTACTAAAAGAATAACCCAAATTCCTATTTTTATATAGCCAAAAAAATTTAACACATAATCACCCTTATAACTAGATTTAAAATTTATTATATCTATGTCCTATCATATTTTTGGTTTATATAACTAAAGTCCCATAACCTTATAAAAACAAACTAAAGAATATCTCAATCAAAGTATTGTATATACTCTGTTAAATAGTTATAAACCCCTATTTTTTTTTCCTAGGGTTTCCACCATACCCAAAATACATGGTTTATTTATACAACTACCTAGGGTTTTAAATTTGGACACAATAAAAAATAAATTCCATTCCTTACAGGGTTTATGAGAAAATTCTAGTGTGCAAAGCAAGAGGGTTCACAACTAGGGAATTTTACCAAGATTCTAGGTTATAAGATGACTCATGTGGATGGCCAAACCATCCATAGAGCCCATGATTTAGCCTATTTAATAGTATTTAAAACCATATAAATTAAACCCTTCGTGATTTTATTACTAGTATCACATAACAAACAATATAAATCTTAAAAATCACCAACTTGGTTATGTAATTTCTTAAGATAATGCCAATGATTCAAGTTCTCCTTCCTCTATTCACTAGAATTTTATCTTCAAATACCCTATCTACTAGGCATGCCCTCCAAGGTATATTATTCATCATTTTATTCCTCTACATACTTGTATCATGCCACCTAACTCTTCAATTATTCCACCATGATTTTACCAACTAACATTCAACTAGGTGTTTCCCATACAAACTAATAAAGTTATTTCTTAGTTGGTATGTTTAACACATAATCCAAGCTAATTTAACCCTAATTATCTCAAATGTTCCTTCAATAATCAAAATAAACTAACTTTACATCACCAACTTTGAACGATGCATGTCAGCATTAACTTCTAAAAATCCATCGATTATATGAAAGTCTTAATCATTGTATAATTTAAAGCTATGTTGACTAGTCTTCACAAACTAACTAAATGACAAGTCATAATAACTATCTTTACATGCAATGTCAACCATCGATAATAATATAAGTCCATTTAAACATAATTACCATTACAGAAGCATTCAACCTTCTAACTAGTGGTTAGTTTAATAGGTCAACTAAATAAATTATTGACTCTCACATATAGTACTAAAAACTTTACAAAACATAATGATTTCACCTAATAATTTAATAATATAATCACTGTTTTACATATTATTAATATTAAACTCTTGGTCAACACTAAATCAATTATAATGACATATTTAAATAATCCTATTTATATCTTTTTTTTGACAATAGGAAATACAATTATTATAAACAATAATAATCTTCTAAATATTATTATCACCTTAATCCTAAGTTCATGTAACAACAATTGAATCCATCCAAAACTTATTATAGCAATGCATACATAACATCACATCATTATACTACATATTTATACCCAATAAAGTAATGAGGCAAGTAAAACATGTACATATTAATTCATTCAACCAAGTAGTTACATCATACAAGATAAGCTACGTATGATAACAAGATTAGTGAAATCATTCAAACAAATCAACATGATCATCATCAAAAATCAAGATCACACTAGTAAGAATATTAATAATCACTTAAATGAAAACTCACACAAAGCATGCTACAACTATCTAACTCAAGTAATTTACAACAAAACATGATATAATATTATGGTGTGTGCATGGGTTTATATTTTCTCTCTCTGTCATTCCCCAACATCTCCATCTACACTACCCTATTTGATGATGCTCTCCCTCCATCACACTCTAATGGATGAATCTATCCTACATCCACCTCACAAAAATGAAGGTAGTTATCTTGAAACACAAATATATCCATTAAATACTATTATATAAACTAATAAACATGATCATAATGTACAGAATATAAAAGTATAACTAAATCATATAAATTAAGAAACATATAACTATCCCATAATTAGAATATGATATAAATATTAATCAAATAATAGTTAATCAACTATCAACCATAATAATCCATGGATCAATAAGTTATTCAGCTTAGAGAGAAATCATGATGTGACATCCTTCCCCCTATATCTAGTCATCATCTTGATGACTCTTACTTGAACACAATTTTTTATTTTAAAACATTATTCAATAGAAAATAATATAATATGTAGTAACATATCAAGTAAACAAATGTGGAAATACCCTGTAAAACTCATCATAGTCCTCCCAAGTGACACTATCTTCAAAATATTGGTCCCATTAGATATTGCACTATGACACTTCTCTTTTATAAAAACTAAGTTTGCAAGTGTCATTTTTTTTTATTGGTTCTCCCATGACCACCCCAAGATCCAAAACCTACAAAGCATTCCAATCCAACACATGTGAAGGATCAACAAAATACTTTTTAAGATAAGACACATGGAAGAATTTATGCAAAAGAGATAGATATGGTGGAAATTCAAAACTATACTCTATAGGATTGACCACTTCCAAAACCTTAAAGGGTCTCACATATCTCAATGAAAGTTTCACTAACTTCCCAAACTTAATCAAGGTTTTATAAGGCTTAACTCATATAAACACTTTATCACCTAATTTTTTTTTTACCTTGCTATTATTTTTAGATCATTATAACTTTTATGTCTATCATTAGACTCAACCAACCTACTCTTCTATTTTTGAAATCATCTCAAGTCCAAATACTACCTTGTCTTCTAACCTATCCTAATTGATTGATGTTCTACAACTCTTTCTATACAATGCCTCAAATAGAGCCATCTTCAACACTGATTGGTATGATTTATTGTAAGGAAAATCAACCAATGGTAGGTACTCATCATAATTATATTATTGATTCGTGAAATATATATGAAGAAGATCTTCTAAAACCCAATTAACTAACTTTGTCTAACCATCTATTTATGGGTGATGAGCAGTGCTAAAATTCAACTACATACCCATAGTTGAATTCAAAGTTAACCAAAATCTATAATTCATCCTTAGATCTTGATTCAAAATGATCTTCTCTAGAAAACCATGCAATCAATATGGTTTCTTTTACAAATCTCTTCATAATCATAGGTGCATCATCTGTCAAGTTGACTGATCTGAAGTAGGCTACCTTGGTTAATTTGTCAACTACAAATATGATCATATCATGTTATTTCCATGATAATGGTAACCCTTAGATGAATTCCATGATAATATCCTACCACTTCCATTCTTGTATATTATGTGGATATAGCAATCCATTTGGATGCACATGTTCAGCTTTCACATGCTAACATTCTAGATAATAAGACACAAAATCCACTACATATCTCTTGATTATTTTCCAAAAATAGAGTGGTCTAAACTCAACCATGAGCTTGGTTACTCCTAGATGTCTTGAATATGGGGCATTGTTCAATTCCTTTATCATTGTGATCCTTAGATTCTCTCTATCAAATACATACATCCTACCATTGTAATACAAAATACCATCAATATTTCTCTTGAATCCATTATACCTAGGATTCTAAGCATTCCAATATAATGATTTCCTTACCTAATCGTAGAATTCATCTCTTGGTGATAATTTGATTACTTGATCTCAAAAATTACTCCTAATAGTAACCATGATTGTTATGTTACTCCTATAATTTAGAGCATCAACTACTCTATTCTCCTTGCCTTTGATATATTTAATATCAAAATCATAATCAGATAAAAAATCTAACCATCATATTTGATGAGTATTAGGGATTGATTGTGTGAATATGATCTTGAGTCCTCAGTTATTAGTGTTGAGCTCAAATGGTTTTCTTGATAGATAATGCCTCCAAAATTACAAAGCATGCACAATTGATACAAGTTCTAGGTCATTAGGGGCATAATTCACCTCATAAATATTCACTTTCCTAGACTCATAGGCTACCACTTAGCCTTCCCACATAATAAATCCTCCAAATCCATCCCTATATATATCTATGATCACTAATAATTGACCATTAGTAGAAAAAAATCTTAGCATTGGTGTTGAAGTAAGCCTTCTTTTCAGTTCCTGAAAGGCTATCTCACACTTGTCTGACTAGACAAAACTCTGATTATTTTATTGAATAGAGGTAATTAGATTAGGTATCTTAGATAAATTCATAATGAATTGCCTATAATATCCTACTAATCCCATGAAACTTCTTACCTCATACACATTCTTAGGTGTTGGACATTCCATTATGGATCTTATCTTTGTTGGATATACTAAAATACCATCTACAGAGATAATGTCCCAAAAATTGCACTTTCTTTTGGAAAATTTCATATTTATACAACATTTCATACAAATTTTACTTTTGTAAATGTTAAAAATTGAGTTCTAGATACTATAGGTGATCTTCCTCATTCTTGGAATAAATAAGGATGTCATCAATAAAGACAAAAAAATGATCCAAATAGTCTGTAAACACACTATTCATAAGATTCAAAAATTCTACAGAATCATTTATCAATCCAAATGGTTACATTGTGAACTCATAGTGATCATATCAAGCTTTGACCATTATTTTTAGAATATCCTCTTCATGGATTCTTAATTGATGATACCCTACTCTAGGATCAATCTTTGAAAATATTGTTACCCCTCACATTTGATCAAAGAGATCATCAATGCATGGCAATAGATATGTATTATTGATCATTTATTTATTCAACATCTTTTAATCTATGCATAGGTGAAGAGTACCATATTTATTTTTGATGAAAATAACTGGTGCACCCCAAGGTGATACACTTGATGAATCAACATTTTTTGAAAACAACTCCTAAAGTTGTACCTTTTACTCAACTAATTCAGTGGTTATCATTATATATGGTGCCTTAGACTAAATTTTTGATCCAAGTATGATACCAATTAAGAAATCAAACTCACCCTTGGGTGGAAATCCTACTAATTCTTTTGAAAACATGTCATGAATTTTTAAAAAAAAGGATATTCTTTGATGGATGAGTCCATAGATTCCTCCATCTCATTTATCTTATTGATAATGTATAGCATCCCTTACTATGAGTTTTTTTGAGCTAAATTATATAAATCTACCTTAGCTTCAACTCCCTTTTCTCACCCTATAGTTGTGTCTGATTTCCAAAATCATCTTGACACTCAACCTTTTTTGGATAATAGTCAACCTTGGATTTATGATTTGCAACCTAATTAAATCCTAAGATCACATCATATGACCCCAATGGTACCACAAAAATATCCACTAATATAGTGAATTTATGCAACCTAATCTCTAATTCAGATAGACATTTTTCAACTTTGACCTTTGACTCATTCCCATACTATACCGACCATGTATTTACCATAACTCCATATGTTCTAGATAATTTACTAAGCATTCTAAGAGAAGTGAAACATTATATACCTCCTATGTCAATCAAAATATAAATTGGATGATCGAATAAAATACCTAATAATTCTATGGGCAAAGCTTGGTACTTAGCCTAATGATTGCCAATAACTTCATGAATCCATTACTAAAACATACCTTACTAAGAAGCATAACCCTTGCTCTTTGAATTTTCCTAAGGACACTCTCAAGAATAATGGTCACCTCCACATATGTAACAACCTAAAAATAGTCTTTTATTGTCAGACTATTGATTTCCCTTGAAACCACCCTTGAAATCTTTACCAAGTTTCTTATTTCTTGAACCACTGTTAAACTTGGCATTATGATTCTTAAACTGATTCTTCAAGTCCCCACTCCTCTACTTCTAGTGATTCTTTTTGAAATTTGGTTTATAACTTCCAAAATTATTTTTGAACTTATCTTTGACTTGGGAAAGAAATTTTAGTTTTTGTTCCTACTTGATTGCATTCTCAAACACCTAATGCATGGTAAATGGAACATGCACACATACTTCACAACCAATTTGGAGGTTTAATCCCATGATGAATTTTATGATCTTGAACCTCTCATCCACCTAATATTAAGGTAAATACTTAAGGAGGTTGGTGAGTTGTTCCCAGTATTCATTCACTAATAAATCCCCTTGATTAAGATTTTAAAAATCTATAAGATTATAATGAAAGTAAAACTATGGAAGCCATTATGAAATAAACAATATCACCACCATGACCTAAACAATATCACAAACTATTTATAAGTGGTGGTGGTTTAGATGAGGTTCATCTCAAGATTATTATTTGCCCATCAATTTACTACTTCACTATCAAGTTGATAATATCCCCAGACTACTTTCATGACTTCATATTAATTCTAAATTTTAAAATATTTCTCTATTTCTATTAGCCATGCTTCAGCTCCATCACCCAATACAATTCCATCGAACTTGGGTAGATTTATCTTTTTCATATCTCATGCCAACTTTATAGCTACTCGAGCTCTCACATCCTATGGATATTTGTCTTGCCTCTACTCTTGAAGATGTTCTTACTTAGTAGGATTCTCTTTAAGTTCCTCTTGAGCATTCTCCTCTTCATAGTCATGCACTTCTTGTTCTAGGGCCATGATTTGGTCCCTAGTCTCTTAGATGGTTTTGAGGATTTGGTCCAACTTCACATCTCACTCAATGACAAACTAATTTGGATGAATAGAAGGGTTAGTATTAAAAGTACTCTCACCTCTTAGTCTAGTGCACACCATTGTTCTTCCTTATTAATAGGATAATAAGTTTGTGTTATTGGACACATTGAGTCCTAGAGTTTGAGCCTCAACTATGATACCAGAATGTAATAACCCCACTGGGTTTATCGAAATATAATTTTTTTTAATTAATTACACATACTCAATAACTCATCTATAGATTTTACCATGAGAAATTTAATTAGTAATATTTAACTAACTACATTCATTTAGTTAACCATAAGGTTTATATCTAATCTACTTAGCTAATGATTGCCATGAATAGATATAAAAATCATGAATGATGCTAAATAAACAATAAATACTACATATAAATAATTAAAGAAATAGTAGAATTTCAACCATTACTGATACAATATTACAACCACTACTATAAAAGTATAATGTATAAATGTTATAGGTTTTAGTAATACATAATATCTTAAATAATAATACATGATATAAAGCTCTATAGAGCATGAGTCTCCATGACTCAAGTATCAATCTATAATATCAAGTGTAGTCTCTAGTGTAGTACTCTAGTTAAGAGGGAGAGTATCATCTGAGTGCTTTTACACACCAAACATGGACCATAAATCCTCTGCACTATCTCCCAAGAAGGGGATGTCCCTCCCTTCATGTATGGGTAGATAATGATGGTGTGAGAATCTAGAGTGACAAAATAGAACCCATGTATTGTAGATATCTAATACATAAAGTGTATCATAAATAAATTTGTTATAAAATGATATCGCACAAATATGAAAACTATATCAACATATGAAATGACAATGTTTAACTATAAACAATACTTTGGCCAAAGTTTTGAATAATTAAATATCTCTAAGATCAGTTAATTTCATACACACCACTAGTTTAAATTACACCTCATCTCACATAAATACTGCTAACTAAGCTAAGGGAACCTATCGCACTACTTATGTAGTGTCATAAATGTAATATTTTGCTAATTATATAATAATATAAAAACCAATAGATTCAAAAAAATATCCCTATTAACAGATAGAAATATGATAAGTACAAAAATATCATTTACATACATTTAGTCCATCAAATGAAATGTAATGAATCTAAGATTCCATAATTTATTACAAAATAATAAATAGAATCATAATTAGTCCTCAATAGATACATACCACCTAGGCAAGAGTCATGACTAGACCACCAATTAGAAAATATCAATATATAACTTTAAAATTTATTTCTTCAACTTTTCATATATTAAACACAACATATTTCTTATTCATTTTTCACAAATATACAAAATCCAATCCTTTAATAACTTCAAAATATTTATATTTAGCATTTTAAATTCCTTATATATAAAGTTTTAACCAAACATCAAACACATAACAAACACTCATATTACTTTGTTATGTAAAATTACTATTCACAAATGTTGAACATCACATACACATCTCTGTATGGAATACATTTTCAGATTTACTATATGATCATCAAATCACATGTATATTCCATACATCTATGCATATATTATAAACACACAATTTCATATTAATAACCCATTCAATAATCATTTAAAGCTTGCATAAGGTATACTATCCTTATTTTTAGATTATCATTCATTCTAATAGAACACTTTCATTTGTATTATTTCATCTAAAACCTCATAATCAAACAATTCATACTTTAATGGTTCAACTAAAATATATGTTCAAAATTGTAAAAACATAACTAGTTATCAATTTGAATGAAGCCATCACATCTTGTCTAATTACTTTTAATTTGAAATACATAGTCAATACATTATAATAATTACATGTTAAGTCTACAATTTAGACCAAGACTTAAGGCATATCATATATACTTATATATTAATCTTGTATGCACAACTAAATACAATAAAAAATATGATGATCAGATAAAAGTTTGATACAGAGCCGAATATAATAAAATATACCATAACCAGTCAATAGTTTGACATAATCGATTAGTTACTGTGCATGTATTAAAAAAATATAACATAAGGATAACCTATCTTTGATCTCACAAAATCTATTCTTTCTCAATCCATTTCACTGTCATAAAACAATACATTACCTATAAGACCATTTGAATTTCATATATATAATCATAAATACACACACACACACACACACACACACACACACACACACACACACACACACACACACACACACACACACACACACACACACACACACACACACACACACACACACACACACACACACATTAATTTATTTAATTGACTACATACAAAATTCAATTATGCATACTAACCAGTCAACTCTCATACTATGCACAACCTTAATAAACTCATAGTTATCATGAACATTATTTCAATTCCTACACACACACACACATTAATTTATTTAATTGACTACATACGAAATTCAATTATGCATACTAACCAGTTGAATCTCATACTATGCACAACCTTAATAAACTCATAGTTATCATGAACATTATTTCAAGTCCTACACACACACACACACACACACACACACACACACACACACACACACACACACACACACACACACACACACACACACACACACACACACACACACACACACACACACACACACACACACACACACACACACACACACACACACCATTATATGCATCGATGTGTATATATACCCCAAGCCATCAAGGTCTTGTAGGGTGTATATAAACACCCTTGCATAAATCTATCTATATATATAAACTAGTTAAATGAATAAAATAATAACCCAAATTCCTTTTTTTATACAGCTAAACAAATTTAGTACATAGTCACCCTTATAGCTAGATTTAAAATTGACTATATCTACCTCCTACCATATTTTTGTTTTATATAACTAAAGTCCCATAAGCTTAGAATAGTAAACTAAATAATATCTCAATAAAAAACATGTATTTACTATGTTAAATAGTTATAAACCCCTATTTATTTACCTAGGGTTTCTACCATACCCAAAATACATAGTTTATTTATATGACCACCCAAGTTTTTAAATTTGGACACAATAGAAAGTAAAATCCATTCCTTACAGGGTTTGTGAGAAAATCCTAGTATGTAAAGCAAGAGGGTTCATAACTATGGCATTTTACCAAGCTTTTGGGTTATATGATGGGTTTTGTGGATGGATAAGCCATCCATAGGCCCCATCATTTAGACCATTTAACAATTTATAAAACCATATAAAATAAACCCTTCATTATTTTATTACTAGTATCATGTAGAAAACAATATAAATCTTAAAACAAACCAACCTAGTTATTCAATTTCCCAAGATAATGCTAATGAATCAAGTTCTCCTTCCTCTATTCACTCAAATTTCCTATTTAAATCCCCTATCTTCTATTTGTGCCCTCCACAATATCTTCTTCATAATTTTATTCCTATGCACACTCATAAAATGTGACAAAACTCTTCAATTATTCTACCATGATTTTACCAACTAATAGTCAATCAGGGGTTTCCCATGTAGACCAACAGAGCTATTTCACAACTGGTATGTTTAACACATAGTCCAAGCCAAGTTAACCATAATTGTCTTGAATGTTCCTTCAATAATAAAAATAAACTAACTTTATATCACTAACTTTAAACTATGCATGTCAACATTAACTTCTAAAAAGCCATCTATTATATGAAAATCTTAATCATTATATAATTCAAAGATATGTTGACTAGTCTTCACAAACTGACTAAATAACAAGTCATAATAACTATCTTTGCATTCAATGTCAAACAAAAACAATAATATACGTCTATTTAAACATAATTAACATTACAAAAGCATTCAACCTTATAACTATTGGTTAGTTTAATAGGTCAACTAAATAACTTATTAACTCTCACATATATTAATAAACACTTTGTAAAATATAATAATTTCACCTAATCATTTAACAATATAATCATTTTTTAATATATTAGTAATATTAAACCCTTTTTGAACACTAAATAAATTATAATAACATTTTTAAATAATGTTATTGATATCTTTTTTTAAACATTAATAAATATAATTATTATAAACAATAATAATCTTTTAAATATTATTATCACCTTAATCCTAATATCAAGTAATAGAAATTAAATCCATCTAAAACTTAATATATCAATGGATACATAACATCACATCATTATACTATAGAGTTATACCAAATAAGGCAATGAGGCAAGTAAAACATGTACAAAATCACTTGTTCAACCAAGTAATTACATCATACAAGATAAGCTACATACACCAAAAATATTACTCAAATCATTCATCAACAATCAAGATCACACTAGAAGTAATATTCACAATTAATTAAATAAAAAATAACACAAAACATGCTATATCTATCTAACTCAAGAAATTTTTCACAAAACATGATATACTACTATGGTGTGTATATGGGTTTTTATTTTCTCTCTCTATTAGCCTCCAATGTCTCCATCTACACCACCCTCTCTGATGATGCTCTCCCTTCATCACACTCTAAGGGATGGATTTGTCCTGCATACACCCCAAAATAATGGAGGTAGTTATTTTGAAACACAAATATAATCATTAAATATTATTTTGTAAACTAATAAACATGACCATAATGTAAAGAATATAAAAGTATAGCTAACTCATAGCTATCAATCATGTAAACTAAGCAACATATAATTAACCTATAATCAACATATGACATAAATCTTAATCAAACAATAGTTAATCAACTATCAACCATAATAATCCATCGATCAATAGGTTATTCAGCTTAGAGAGAAATCAGGATGTGATACAAATCCCCAATATATTATTAGTCCCTACCAAAGTAAGATACTATAGGAATCAATTTATGATTACCTACTTATATATCAACCAATTAGAGATCTTGAAATACATATTATAGTAATATTATAAAATTTTGCCTAAATTTTAGATATAAATATTGGCATATTCCTTTGGGCCTTATTTAGTAATATTCCATAAAAATCAATAGAGTTGTGTGATGATAATTAAATGAAATAAAAAAATTGTAGTAATTTATGGATTTGTTACGTTAGCCATATACATATTCATAATATCAGTATGAATTTGATGTACAAGTTGATATATATATATATATATATATATATATATATATATATATATATATATATATATATATATATATATATTACAAAATAAATTCACATTTATTTTGACAATGTTGATATTTTATTTTGATAATTATTATTAGTGATAATAGAGGTATAAGGTTAAAATAATTTAAAAGGCTCTATATCCCCAGAGGTATATCAAAAATACATGGACAAGGTCATGATAGTGTCACATGGCACTATCTTTAATAGATAATACAAGGCCTTGTCATAGTTTCCAAAACCTCAAGATTATACCACATGGTGACATCTCAAGGGCACTGAGTAATGGAGATCAATTCAATTCCTTAGAGACCTTTGAGCCCTTGAGTGATCAAGATGTTTCCATATGGTATCATCTTAGGGATCAAGGAAATCTCTAAGTTATAAGTCCCCTTTAGGCCCTTGGGTGTTTGAGATGTTATTATGTGGTTATATCTCAGGAAAATGGTCCTATTGGCTCATCTAAAGTCCCTTGTGGTCCTAGGTTCCTAATATGTCACCATGTGATGACATCTTAGGGCCTCAAGGCTATGGGACTATTAGCTTAACCAAAGTCCCTCATGGTCCTAGGTTCTTAGAACACCACCATGTGGTGACCTCTCAGGCCCTTACGGCCATGACACTATTGGATTTTATTAGAGCCTCCATCAACTTAGGCTTTTGGGATCTTGATAGTGGGGACTATTACTTGTATTTGATATTCTATTTATTTTTATGATAAATTATTAAAGGGGTATTATAGAGAGGTGAACATTTATTTTATTTTTTAGAACCTACACCTTTGAGCACCTTTTTTTCACTCTCATGTGTTGAATATGGGAGGGTGAGGTCTAGTCTCATAGGTGGTCAAACCCCCTGAGAAAAATATTTCATTTGTTTTTTTTAATTTATACATGTACATATTTTTGGTAAAGTCTAACATCCTATTTTGAGTGTGCATTATATTTTTGTACCACTTGTACTCACGGATGCATTTTTAGTAGAGCTCAACATCCTATATTTTGGAATATGTTTTGTTTCACCTATGTTATTTGGCCACACATTGATATTACTATTATAGTTAGTGATTTAGGTCCTACTATTACTTCACACTTTGAATATCTATCTCTAGCTCCACATACATATATGCCTACTTGTTTTGAGAATCATATATAGGGCATTACTACCCATATCTAGCCTATTATATGGATGTCTCAGCATGGAATTGGTTATTTAGTAGGTTTTTTATAATTGATGGGATTATTTAATGATAAAACACTTATTTATGTATGCTCCCATATTCATGAGGATGTTGACCACAATGAGTTCTATTACACCTTTCACTTAGACTTGAGCAACCCAA
This sequence comes from Torreya grandis, assembly GCA_037957365.1. Lineage (NCBI taxonomy): Eukaryota > Viridiplantae > Streptophyta > Pinopsida > Cupressales > Taxaceae > Torreya > Torreya grandis. The sequence goes on along the minus strand of JARHVA010002718.1, from coordinate 1,364,332 downwards.
GATTATAGTTGTCAGATGTGATCACCTTGACACACATCTTTTAGTATCCATATTCATTTAGGATGGATTTCAGATCACTTGTGGTGGTCTAAACACTTTTTTCAAGGATTAACTAGTATGGTTCCTTCATTATTTATCTTCCTTGTCTATATGCTACTCCCTTGTTTTATGAGAAATCTTTTTTTATGGCATCATATACATATTGATAACATTATGGGTTTCTTGTGTCATCTAGTGTTTTTTGTTTTGAGATTTTTTTTTTACTCATAATAAGTTATAAATTTCCATTAGGGGTTTATTTATTTAGCCTTGTATAACTTCATGCATTTATGCTCTCTATTCTAGGTACCTTCTCACTCTTTTAGTTGCTTGACTTTCCCATCACCACAAGGGCCATCTTCTTAATAGATATTTGATATGTATTTTTTGTACTTTTTTGATATTTGGTAGTCTCCTTTAGATTTTCTATAGATCTTGATCTCCTTTTGAATAGTAGATATTCTTGTGAATATAATGTTAGTGTGTTAGTGTTTGAGTAGTGTATTTAATACACTCATATAGAATTTTTTACATCACTCCACCTAGTCATCATTATGGGGGGTATCATGCAGATCATTCTTATTCAGTTGTTGTGTTCCTTTCTAGCCCTTGGTGCAATGCATTTTTTGGTAGTAGATTGAATTGTTATTAATAAGGAGTGTGCCATTGTGAGAATGTATGTTGTTTATCACTCTTGATGAAACATTAAATCTATCCTAAGTGTGGTTGAATTCAGAAGGGAGAGAATCCCTAGATAGAGGGATGGTTCCCTTTATGTACTCACTAAAATTTATTCTTAAACCTGCTAACTATTGATTTTAACCATGAAAAGGGTGAAAGGGATACTGCTTGTAATATAATTGAAATGAAAACTAGAAATGAAGATGATGCACTAATATATATTACCACTTATGCTTAAAATATACACTCTTATGAAAGGACTAAGCTTGAACACATTATCTTCATTTCATGAATGACTTCTACAATAGTGTTTCACAAGAAATACTTGACAAACTCAATCTTTGTATGGAAGGAATGAAAAGGTGTTGAATTCTCATCCACACTTAGAATAAAGTTGATATTGACACTTAGAATGACATGTAAAATTTTAAATATGATGTATGTAGGTACAAAAACTAGATAATATCATATAAAAATAAATGCTTCATAATGTTATATCAATGAAATTCACCATACACTTCACTAAAACCTAAAAATGAAGGGAAAAATCTTCTTGTTTATTAAAAAGGTGAGAAAAAAATTTGGCAGCCTTTTATCAAAACCAAAATAAAAGAGTGATAATAACATTCTAAAAAATAGAATATAAATATAAAATCTAAAGATGTGGAAACAAAGCAACCCCAAAATAAGGGTCTCAAACTTGGTCTTCACACTCCTCAAGTTCTACATAGTACTTCCTCTAATTTATCTTTTATTTCATGTTCTTAGAGTGGTGTAGAGGTAGAGTAACATTATTTTAGGAGGCTTGAAAATGTTTTCATCATTATTATTCAATATTGACCATTTAGAAGGTGTCGTTATCCTTGTTTGACTCCCTATATACTAGTTCATGTATCTTTGTTAAATAATTAGTCATCCTCATTAAAAATAGGACATTAAGTATTAATCCATTATTAATTGAAATATTATTCTATTAAATTCATGGAGTACCTCCAAATTATATGGGATTTTATAATCTCTTTAGTGTTTGTTTGACTCCTTCAACATGTTAGATGTAGGAAGGAAAGAAGGTGTAGTTAGGAGTTCTCAATACCTTTTCCACCTTTGAATCCTTCTTTGAAAATTAATTTTACTTATTAATTATTTATTAGGATCTATAGGTAATGAAAAACATCAATAAAACCTTTGGAAAAACTTCTATGCATCATTTAGTACTTTTGAACACTTAATTCCTTCACATGAGCAAAGAGGCATATGAGAGAGAAAGAAGGGTTTTAATTTAAACCAGATAAATTACCTCTATGGAAAGATTAAAAACATGAATTTATACCTAAAACAAATAATTTACAACCATACATTATCCCAAAATATACCATTTTGATTTATTTCCTTGCTAAAGCACTCATTCCTTATAACCCTAAAAACATGTAAATCGCCTTGTCCAAAATATTTTCAAATCAAATTGGAAAATTGGGCACATTTTTTTGTACCATCTATCTCATTAAAAATCCACACAAAATTTCATGAGCCAAATTCTATTAGAAGTAATCCTTTTATGTGATTTCTCTCCTTAATTAGACCTCCTAGGCCTAGAAATAGAAAATTGGCCCAAATGGTGATTCACACATGTTAAATTGTCCAAAATTGTTGGATTCACTTTAATTTGACTAATAAACTTCTCTTTTCCAAATTTATTTTTTTGTAACATTGTGTATATGGTCAAACCATGAAATGGTCATTTGCAAGCCTAGATGCCTTTATGAGGGGGTATTTGAGAGGGTTTTCAAGAAATTTGTAGGTTTTTATTATTTAAAATGACTTTATCATACCTATAAAACTTTAACATAACTTATCCTTTGAGTTTTAAGTCCCTTATGGCACCCACTAGCCTTCATCATTGGGTTTTTGCTTTTAATATTGAGTTTTTCACACCATTGGGTTTAGTGGCCAGCATACAAGAATTGTGTACCTCTTTTAAGGACCTATATAAGCCTTTATGTGATCATGAAATCTATGGTAAGTTCTTATAAACATCTTTAAATGGTTTTGTTGTCACATCACCTTATATACCTTCACAAACATGCTTAAAACTACCTAATTTGCCTTGTATTGTAAGGTATTGTACCTAAAACTATGAAACAATACCTATAAACGGAGATAATTATAGTGGTGAACATCATAATTTCAATTTGGAGGTCAAAAAATAGCATATGGAGGCATTATAAATCATTTCTCTCCAATTGGGTTCATTCAAGAGTTTTAAGAGGGTTTATGAGGGTTTAAGGTCTTAACAATGGTTCATAAAGGATAGGGGTTCTTTCCATAAACCAATTCCAATAATTTGTGTCATGTGGACACCTATAACATCTATAATAGGATTGAGTTCACATGTAGCTTCTCATTAAAGGTTTGAGCAAACTAAGTGAACTCTTCAAGCCCCTTTTCAAGTAAAATAGGGTACTATGTACTCTATCTGATTGTTTATGAATTTTTGGGACCCAAAGACTGAACCAATGTCATTTGGTTTAATAATGAGACCCCATAAAACATATTATATAATTTCAATGTACCATACATCTCTTGAAAAAATTTATATGCTACGCAACACTACCTCTCAGGCTGGTATGACTGTGTATAAACGCTGAGGGAGATCATTAGAGTCATAAGATATAAAAATAGAATGTATATACCAAAAAAAGTTATAAAACATGTATTTAAGGATAAATTAAATTATTTATTCTGAAATTTCACAAGAATAACCTCTAAAATAGGTTTTAAACCTTCATTTTCACCACTGAGGGTTTGCATGCAATCAATGTTTGTTGATCCTAGAGCTTAATAATTTAAGTTTATTTCATTATATCACTTAATTAAAAATTAATGGAGGTCCTCATGGATAATATCATACTCCTTTCCAAAATTTTAGACATAAAACTCTTAGTGAAAAACATGTTCTCTCACTTAGTCTGTAAGTGGACCTATAGGTCATTAGATGACTGCAATTAAACTAAGTTTGTGACTATGTTCTAACCTCAAGATCTTCAAATCAAAATGGATTACATATATTATATATATCTTATATATCATCTAAATTCATATCTTATACTCTTAATCCAATTCATAACCTCTATCTACACACTCACTCATGTCCTTGACTTCTTGTAGGTGGTCCTTTGATTGTAGGCATGTATTTTGAGTTTATTATAGGTTGTAGGTGTATATTTAGATGAAATGAGATGTTAATAAAGGTTTATAACATGAAATTAAAAATTATTAGTATCTTGTGAAGAGACACTAAACTTATAATCTCCTCTGCTTCACACACATCTTCATGTTTGGCATAGGTTGGATGACTGTGTATTCATTTGATTAATTGTAGGTGTACATGGTTGACTATAGAATCCATGAGACATCTTCATGTTTATAGGATTATTATGAACTTATATTATATTTAAAAAATACAATTTATTAATGTGTTGATTTTTTATCTAAACTCAAACCATCATTTCAATTCTTCACATCTAAGTCCTTTATTGTCTTTCATGTCAATCCTGTCTATCTAGGCCTACTCAAACCCTACTATAAGTGGTCATTTCTCTTACTTGGTACTTTTATAACCTCCTTTGGTCTATTAATCAATTAATTCATTCTTATTCTCAATTTATCCATCATATATATTCACTTTTCAACCTCTTAACTATCATAAGTTCACTTTACATTGAACCTTGACTGTGTCTTTCAATATATAGTTGTAGGTCATCATTGTACTTTTAAAAAATATATTAAAAAGTCTCTTTGCCTTATTTCACTTTATAACCTCCCTTGGTCCTAAAATAAGTCTTATACCTACTCATCATTCTTATAAATTTCACATTGCATTTACTTAGTCATACAAGTTCACCTATATAGAAGGTTGACTAATCAAACAACTTATATATGGTTGTAGGTGTAGATTTTAGTCTTTCTCTTCAATTTACAAAATCTTATTTTGATAGTGAATGGATAATAATATATCCACTCTTCATATTCTATTCCAACATCATAACCCTCTTCAATATCTTCATGAATTTTAGACAAGAAGTTCACATTGCATAGAGACTACTAACTATAGACTAAAACATCATGGTTGAACTGTAGATGACATTTTGGTGGACTATAGACACAAAATACCACAACACTTACCTCATTCTCTCAAAATGGCAACTGTTAATTGATATCATTTAAAAACTCCTAATACAAACCATTTGTCTTAATGAATCTTCTCTACAACACTCATACTTCCTTGAAATAACCCTATTGTACTTAGCTATTTTAGGTGCCTAATTGGCTCATTTTATGGATTGTAGGTGATCATGTGGCATAGATTATGATGTGACCAAATTGATGCCCAAATCACTAAATGACCTATTGACCAAATTTTACCCTAGGTTAAATTAGGTCAACCCCCTATATATCCAAAATTTATATACGGTTTTGCTAAGTCATATCATGGTCATTAAGGTCATAAATAATGTCTAGTCATGTTTTGAAGGTCACTTAACATGTTTTACCTTGGTCATATGCATCATTTATCTTAATATACCATTATATCACATTGTTTGTCACTCTAGGGTAAGTTGTATGTCATTTTCATGAAATTAAAAATGTTCAATAATAATATAGTGTACCATGTGTCATTTAAGTGTCAGTAAATTATTTTGAAACTAACATAATATAGGATCAATGTCCATTAAAGAAGATCAACTAAAAACATGCAATTTTAAGCACTTGTATGTCTTTATTAACATAATTGGCACATGGGAAGACTTCAAAGAAGATATATTTATATCCCCAAAAGTATTTTATAGGTTTAATAAGCTTCAATAGGTCTAAAACTTCCAAAACTAGACCTCTTTTTCCCATCACTCTCTTGGGTAGGTCAAACAAGTCAACTAGTTTATAGTTAGTATGGATAGGAGGATAAGAGTATGAATGATTATAATTAAGAAATTATAGTATCCTTTATGGAATTCATTTCCATGGTAATATTTTATATTTTTTTGGTATGTGCTTTATGAACCATCACTGAGAATGCTAGTGGCTCCAAACTACATGCATAACCCTAACACCTTCAATTTTATTCTCTATTTGTATTGATATGAGCAAACCAAGTGATGTATCTATAATTTTAGAGTATTACCATCATTTTCATGTTGATTTAAAAATATTTTTAATGTGTGTATGTGAAATTATTATCATAATCACTCTCATTAAGCTAGAGGTTGACATTGGGGTTTGTAGGATAATGTTCTATCAATAGCAATGTTTTGTCCTCTTATGAGTGATTTCAAGTCAAGGATAATATTTTTTTTTCATCTATAATATCATGTTGATAAGTTATCCATTGAATTTTTAGTCACAATATTTTCGTTTATGTTGTTTTATACCTAAAACACAAACATAGTAAAATAATCTTGAACAATCACCTACAAGAGTGTGTGAGAGTGCTTAGATACATGTATTGATGAGTTTGGAACCTCTAAGAATTCATAAGATCCCATGTATCATCATAAAAATGGTATAACCATTGAGAGACCTAATTTTATAAGAGAAGTCCTAGTATAAAGCTAAAATACATATATAGTTATATCTCCTTGTGATTGTCACCTATAGTCAAGTGGAAATAAGCTTTGAATAATCATATTGATGAAGTAAAGGGTTTTAGAGTTGTGATAAAATCCTCAATATGACCATAGTGAGACTAAGTCACTAAAATATATTGAATAATATTTGTAAAACCCACTAAAATGATGTATATAGGTGCAAGATTAAGAAATTTTATTATGGGAATAATTACCTTAGTTTCTCCAAAATAGGTTTTTGCCTGACATAGTAATAATTGTTGATGAGGTATAGATAAGCCTATTATTTTACTTATTGTAGGATAGGCATAGTAGTATAAATTTAACACAAATAGAATTTTTTAAATCCAATATAAGATGATTTTTTAATGGTTTTAACCAGTCAAATTTCCACTAAAAATACTCAGTGAAAGCTATAATGCATTGAGCCTAGAACTTGAAATGCAACTAGTGTACTATGGTATAGTGATGAGAGCATGATCCCAATGTATGAGGTGAGATAATATAGGTGTTTAATGTTTTTGGTAACCTCAAAAATATGTAAATTTATGAAACAAAATTCTCAAACATATAGACACCTACAAGAGTCTCAATTTCCCAAATATGCAAACTTATAGGTGACATAGTCAATAGACTAGTTCAAACTAATGGAGGGGTACAATATAAGAGCTTAAAGTGAATGAACATGTAAAAATAAATTAAAAATTTATTATATCATACTCTATTTATATTCTTATATGCAAAGGATCAAAGAGAATGTTGAACAAATAGGATTCTAACTTTAACCTGGAGTCAGTCCATCTATTACATATAGTCATAAGTCTGAAAGCTAGTATTGAGGAATTTAGAGGTTTGAGGGTTCCAAATTTATGATAAAGTTTTTAAAATTGACCCATGGTGTTAAAATTAATCAATATAACCCTCCATAGTCCCACTTTGGTTAGTAAAATAGGGGAATTTCCCTCTATTTTGTCACAGATAGAGGGCATTCTATTGGCAATCCAACATGTAGACCATGATACATTCATGGGAAAGGAATGAATATAACAATCTTGAATAACTATGGGATGTTTTATAATCTTGTAATAAAGGTGAAAATTGATATCACAATCCTTAAATTCATTGGAAACCCTCATAAGGGTCAAACACATAGTCAAACATAGTTAGGCCTATTAGGCCTAAAACTAGGCCTAATCACTTAGGATGCCTAATTCAATTCACAAGACCATGAGATCCTTCAAAAAATTTTGAGAAGATTTATGTGAAATTGGATAGTCCATATAAACCATTAATTTTTATTAAATGACACATAAGTGGTCAATTTCACCTAAAACTATCTTAGACCTACTTATAATGCAGTCAAGAGCTTGAGAGGCCACTTTCTTATGCTCACATTTATACAGATAGTGTGCAGGGTGACTTAAGTATTTGGGAATATTTGAATGGGGTCCTTATATTTTTATTAGTTTAATTTTTTTTTATTTTTAACATCTAGATTTTATGAATCATTGTTAACAAGCAAAACCTCCTACAACTCTCTTAAAACCCTATCAAGAACCCGATGGAGAAAACATCTTGGAGATGCATCCAAAAGTGGTTAGTTTCCTTGGAAAACATTTTGGACATAATTTTAACTCTAATTAGATACTCATCATCCAATTTTTTCATACCATCACTTATATAGATAGGCCTAATTCTCTATCTTTTATCGGAATTAAGGTATTTTACATGTATAGAGGAGAATGGACAAGTGAGAGCCATTGTGGGAGATGTGTAGGGAATTTTTATTGAAATCATAATTATTGAGAGGAATGAGGGGTGAATTAGTCTTAAAAAACTTTTAACCAATTGCCATTGAACATTCATGAATCATTCAAAGTAACTTAGAGATCTAATAATGCATTAAGAATCAATCACATGAGCATGAAATAATACAGCACATGACATATGTCAGAAACCCTCATGGGAAATAAAAACCACTAAAAAAAATATTGTAAAAACTATATTGTAATAAAATATATCAAATTTAGTTGATCAACAATCCAACATGGAACACCAACCACAAATTTAACAAGTACCCACTTGGTAAGTACACACTTGCTAGGAGGCTACAACCCCATATGACTAAGCACCAATTCAATCAAGTGAAAATTATACAAGAACCAAAATAAAAGGTAGATAAAAATCCATCTTGACCAAGAAAAAACGTATCCAAGATCAATTTTTCAATCACCAACCTACAAGGAAGCTTCAACTCCCTCTTTGACCAAATACCAACTCAGCCAATCACACTTCTTTCTTCTGCTCTTACACTCAACTCTCTATCTACACTATTTTAACTCTATCCAATGTAATACATCAATAAAAAATATATAATAAAAATTTATATCCTCTCAATAGATAATAAACATATTATGATCACTTTATCTCTACTCCACTTGATCTCTCTCAAAATGCGTCTAGGCTTCTTCACTCAACTATCCCTCTTCAAGACTAAATATGTCATATGAAATGCTTTATTTTTTTTCATGAAATGATTATATTCTCTCTCCTAATATTTTAAATCATGTTACCCAACCTCCTTAGGCTCATTGATTATTAATCCATTGTTTTCTATTGTATATGTTCTTCTTTGCTTGTCTAACCCTCATCAACTCTGATTAGACCATGTATTACTGATATAGACAACCTTTTTTTTTTTTAATAATTATATATGATCCTTTAAATTTTTAAAACTCATTTAAGTTCCTTCTTATGCTCAACCATGCATCATCTTTTTTGCTCATTTCTTGCATACTCAAATAGGCCTAAAATGCCTTATTTATGTACAAGACTCTTCCTCCCACATCTCTTAGTTGGACACATACACTCACCACCTTTTATTCATTAAATAATAGGTCTTAACACATTAAAAACATGAATCAATCATAATTATGTGGCCACAACACCTCATAAGCCTTATTCCTCCTTTAGGTCTCTATCCTCATAACATTAGGCCTTCTTATCAACACGGAATGATTTAGTCCCTCGGAAAACATTACATATCCATACATGACATAAAAATTTCACAAAACATCCAAATAAACCTTATACAACATCCTTTTATATCCATAACACCTTTTAGGTCCAACCCCTTCATGAAACCCCTCAATAATACTCAGTCTTATTAGGCCTATATACACCAAAAAGTATTCCTTTCAATACTATATCTCAAACACACTTAAGACACTCAAACATGATTAAAAAAAATACATATAAAAAATCTAAATTACCTCAATTTCATTAACAAATTCATTAGATAACTTCACTCAGAACTTAAGGCTTCAAGATCAACTCATCAAAACACTCACTCAAAACTACCAGAATACTCAAAACATAGTCATGAAACATTTGACCTCTAATACATGTATGAACACTTTCAAAGAATATTGATGCATTCAAATATTTTATGACATCTTTAGAACATACTCAAACACAAAAATCATATGGTCTAATATCAAAATATTGGTCTTTCAAACCAATCTCATGACCTTATATCTCACAAACCAAATTGAACCAAACAAGCCATTTTGGATTCAACATTTTCATCTCTTTTATTAACCTCCAAAGCTTATTCAAAGAATGAACATGACATAGAATTCATGAAAAAACATCTCCATGCACTTGGTTTCATCATTCTACCATGAAACATTAGGGGAAAATTAGATGTAAAATGGGCCTCTTAAGAAATCATATAAATTAAAAATATATGTATTTATAAATTAAAAAATAACTTAACTATATGAGTTAAATGGGGACACATATTTATTTAATAACTCCTTAAAATGCTTTTTTGTGATACTTTCTATATTGTTTAGATACTTTTAGTTAGTTTATCTCTCCAAACTCAAAGTCAACCTTATGTTTTTAAAACTTAAAAAATTCTAATTTTCTATGTGAAAAAGACTAACATTATATTTTTTAATTTATATTTTATTAATAAAATTGATGATTATAAATGAGTTTAGTTCAATTACAGGGATTTTTTATTATAAAATACATTTTAATATTTGTAAAATGCCTAGGGTTTTAGTATTAATGGATAATGAAAAACATAATTTAGAAATGAGATGTATATGATTTTTTTAATTAGAAACTTTATACATTTTTAAAATAAAATAAAAAAATATAGCTTAAGTCTATATTTTAAATATAATCCATCTACATACTATATATTATATATTTTAAAGATAACCTATGTACATACTATATACCTAATTAGCACATAATTATCAAATAAACAAACTATGTTTATAAATTTTATATTTTAAATATAATTCACCTACATATTATATAACTAATTAGTAAAAAAATAATCTAAATACTATCAGATTAGTTATTGGAAGATAATGTCTATATACTTAAAAATTAAATTAAATTATATTTTAATTATCTTTTTATTTTTTCCTAATTAAGTTTTTGTTTTTTATTAATTAGAATAAATAAGTTAATTAGATTAGATATTTATTTTTCTCTAATTAAATCAGTTAAGTTATTTTTTTATAATGATAAATAGATTATATTTTAATTTTTACTAATTTTATTTTAAATATTAGATCAATTGAGTTAAAATATTTTTTAGTCACCGTGGTCTCTTATTTTCAATATGAGGGTGTGCCATTGATGTATTGTACCATTGAGCTTATGATTTGAATCATCTGTGTTGTTAATTTTCCCACTTCTAGTGGTATGGGCCCAATCAACCTTTTGTATGACAAATCTAAAACAATAAGATATGAAATATTTTCTAGTACAGGTGGAATGCATCTTTTAAAAAATTTATTCCTCAACACAAGTATCATAAACTTTGAAAATCTTGATAGCCAAGTTGGTATTTTTCTATAAAATTAATTATTTTTAATATTTACGATCTAAAAATTAAAACAGTTAGAAATAATAAGTGGAAACTTTCCCATAAGCTTATTGTCATATAGGTGTGGTGTCTAGAAATGGTGTATCCTTCCCATTACAGATGAAATCTCTCCTTCCAAACCAGAGTTTGCTAGATTTAAATTTGTCAAACTGAAGAAACTAGCTATATTTGATGGTATTTTTCTAGATAATTTGCTATCTAAAAAAGCCAAACCTATAATATGAGGAAGTAGCTTACCAATTTGGCTAGGGATAAATCCAATGAAGTTATTATGAGAGAGGTCCAATACTTGGATAGACTATGAGGTCACTTGCAGTGGTTGCAAACATGTTTCATTGCACAATTAAATAAATCCAAACTTAAATTCTAATATTAAATGATGATATAAAACAAGTCTAACATAAAAGTTTTACAATCCAAAATGAACATTTGTACCTATAAATGAAGGCACTGACATTCATAGTTTTATAGATCTATAGCCTTTTGACGTTGTAAAAAAAATAAAATGTGCACCAACATTCAAAAAACACTTATATTTTTACACATGCTAAAACTAATTATTCAAAAATCAATAAAAATACTAAACCATTATCAAATTATATTAAAAAAACTCCAAAAAATCATATCATTCATTTAATTAATAAGTACATAGAGTTCATTCTACATCATATATTATAGTTTATTAAAGAGAAAATAAAGAGATGAATAATAAAAATGTTACGATTCATAAGAAGAGGAAACTTAAAATGCTTAACGTTTCAATAAATAATAAATAACAATATAGATAAACCAATTTTTTATAAAAAATTAATTGATTATACAAATATTAATGTTATATTGCAATTTGAAAGAAAATAAGAGAAGAAAGAGAAACTAAAAAAGTGAATACCTAATAATGTCTAACATAACCCAACCAAGATTCATTGCACAATGAATAATTAATAATTTTTTTTGATAAAGACATAAATAGTGTAATCGGTATTATTATTTTGGAGCTTAGTGATAGAGGATCATGATGTGCATTTACAATCAATATATTAATTTTTAGATAAAATTTTATAGACTAGTTACATAGATCTACCCATATCATATTAGATTCACACCTGGCCAATTGTATATGAGGCATATCTCCTAGAGAGGTAGGAATTGTGTCATTCAAATGATTGGATTGGAGACATATTTGGTTTGTAATTTTTATTTCTAGCATGTATTACTACATATTTAACATTACTGAATTTCTAGTTTTTATAACAATTATCGAGATTATGGAACTTGTAATAGCTTTCTTCTATCAAATTTATGCACAGTATAACCCTATGATAGCAATCCATCTATGAAAATTTTATCATGATTGGTAAGGTCTTCCATCAAATTTTATTTTTATGAACACATACACACAAAAAAAAAGGACTGTAAGATCATTTCTCATCTTCTGCAAATTATCTACTCTAATTATCATATGAAAAACCCCAAACTATGAATTTTATCTCAAGGAAAACACAATAGTTTTTATTCTATTGAAATTAATAATTTGTATTCATTATTTCATGGAGGAAATCACAATCCCTTCTGATATGGATTTGACGCAAACAAAAAAAATGCTTACTCTATCATACATCTAGACTCCTGTAGAATTGAATGAGAATGATTCTAACATAATATTTGTATAGTTTACCAAGAAAATTATATTTGGCATAATTAATATTTTATAGATGATTTTATTATTTGTAATAAATTTATGGGTTTTTTGTTTGTATAAAAAATCACAATACCTTGTATAATCATTGAATGTAAAAAAACAAAAAAATATTTGAACTTTCCATTAAAAAAATAAAAGATGGAAAAAGCAAGTACGATTATCTTAACCAAAGTGAGTTTATGTTTTATATGAAAAATAATTTTTTTTTATATTTTTATTTTACCCCAGAGGATGATGCCATATTTTATGTGTTTTGAATTGTTTTCATATGTCATATTCTATATTTTAAAGATTTATTTAGGAGAACCATTTTTAATTCAATTTTCCTCTAATGACATACTCAAATTCATCTTCTCATCTCTTCCTGGGTTTTGCATTATTTGCTTCATTAGGATTGTCAGTGACTAGCCTACTTGGATCACCAAATTTTAACACCTAAATCTTATAACCTATACATAAACCATCATGGTCATGAAATATGGGTCTCTAACTTATTCCTACATCAATTTATCTATTTTTGACCAAGTTAACTTTTGACTGCTATGAGAAAATTTTCAAAAATAAGCCCTTTCCTGTAGGGTCTTCTCACTCACATGATAACTCAATACCACTTAGAGGTGTTTGAGAGAGTCCACTACAAGATCTAATAAGTTTCTAGAGGATTTAAATCTATTCTGATCTAATTTGAGAAACATCTTCTATATTGGGTCTTCATTAGGGGTTTAGGTAGGTTTAACATAGGTTTTGGTGTTAACAATTGTTCAAAAAGGATTAACCCTTAAATCCAAAACCAATGCCTATAGATCTTAGCTATGAACCTTCCCTATCTCTCCTTAACATCTTAGGTTCTCATGCATAGGTTACACATGTCAGAAAACACTTGAAAGTCCTTATCAAGTTTGTATACCTTCATTCTATGCACTTGAAAGACCTCAAAACCACATTCCGTGCATTTTCCTACAAACTATTTCATGTAAATTTTCAGATTTAAAGATAAAAAAGAGAGAAAATAAAACAAATATTGAATCAGAAGACTGTGAAGAGCTCCTATTTGGCTTGGGAGGAAGACTTTTAGATAATAAAGAACTAAAGAAAACTTGTTTGTTAGATAGATAGTTGGGTTGATTGCCTAGCAATAGCTAGATCTCATAAGCAAGAGCTTCCTTAGGGGTTTTCAATCCACACATTTTGAATAATCAAGTTGATAAAATGGAAAGAAGGTACTTGCATCAATAATCAAAAGGTATTGAAATTGAATACAAGAAACATTGTTATAAAAGTAGACTAAAAATGATCTAATTAGTGATAAACTAATTAATACTAGTGCTAACGAGTTAGGGTATGCTTCAAAAAATCAAAAAGGGGCCTATGAGTGGTTGAAAACATAGAAAAGTGGATTTAGTTGGGTGTGGGTAGTTCAAATTAGCTTGCTATTTTTTCTACCATAGGTGACCATTAGAAGTTGAGGTGACCATCAGTGGTTGGGGTCTAACCATTGGTAGTTGACTGTGTAATTCTGGGTTTGATTAATAGAAGATGATGGGATTTCATAGATGAATTTTGGGAGTTAGGCAAGGGATAGATTGATTGAGAAAGGGAATAAAAGAAAATAAATATTGAAAAATAAGTACTTGTCTTACTAGAAGTTAGTTGGGTGCGTGGTTGATGTAGTTATCTTGTTGGTATAATCTAGCTTGATTCTATTAAAGTAATGGTACCTAAAATCTTGGTTGAGAGATGATGGCAAGTTGGCTCTCAATAATATGGATGATAATGCTTGTTAACACTAATGATGCTAATTAATTAACCTGATTGACTTGCAAAAGAAAAATCCTAAATTCTTGAGCTCCCGATAATTATTTCAAATAGATTTGACCTCCCAAACCTCTCTCTCTCTTATAGTCATAAGAAAGAGGTGGAAGTTGATGTATAAATGGCTCATCTAAATATAATTTGTCCATACGAAGGCTCACAACACAAATTATACAAGTTATATTTAGAAAGGGGTTGATAGAGTTTGCATGCTCTTGGTAAGAAAGTGGATCCTAACCATTGATGAGCACGGGGTTCCTAAGGCTAACCATCAATGATCACCCTAACCATCCATAGTCAGGGTCCCCAAGGATAGGGTCCAAAAGGTTAGGGTTACTTAGTTAGGTGAAACTGAGTGAAAATTGGTTGGTTTAGGATTGATAGGTGTAGGTTGGTCCTAAGAGGTTCGAGGGGAACTTTTAGGGCTACTTTGACAATTGAAATCATAGGTGTGCATATTTATAATGTCTAAATTTTACCCCTTTTATTGTGTGGCTTGCTTGAATGATCTACAAAATAAAAATGAATTATGGTTTATAGGTTTGGTTACCTCAATAGTGGGAGGAGATGTTCCCCCTCAAGCCAAGATTTAGTGAAATGAAGTTGAAGTGGGTATGGGTTTGATAAGTGGTAGATGGTGAGTCACTAGGTGGTGATATGAGGTTGGGAATTATACAATAAAAAGAGTGATATCTAAGATAATGTAAAGATGAGGTTGCTAATGTTTGAAAAGATAAGGATCAATACTAAGAAGGAAAAGTGACAAGTGAACTTCATGACTGCCTATAAGCATGACATCTAGGACACTTATAAATGCAAGTCTCTTAAGTGATTTATATGTTTTTGGTGAGTATCCAAGGTAGGAAGTGTTCTTATGGAAAACAAAAATGGGTCAAGTGTTATGGGTATCTAAGGTCAGAAGTGCTCCCAGTGAGTTATAATGGGTTGGTATGTGTGAGGTGACACAAAATGTAAAAAGGTCAACATGGTAATGTTGTCACTATGGTTAAATGACCAAGCAATAGTGTCATAAAATTGTGTATTAGATGGGCCAAAATACACCAATTGTGAGGTGATGAGGTGGTTGGGTTGGTAGGATAAAGACATCTCCAAAGTAGACAAGAGCCTGGTATAAATGGCATGAAATGGGTAGATTTCTAGAAAAAGGGGAAAACTAGGTTTGGAGTGTAACCTAACTATCGATGGTTAAGGTCCATAGAAATTGACCATCAATGATCACCCTAACCATCAATGGTTAGGGGAAACCCTAAAAGTATAGAGGGTAGAAGTAAAAACATAAAAGATAATTTGTTATTTCACCATGCTACATTATTTGATCGAGCTTTGGATGATTTTGGTGATTTGCAAGGGAGGTGTGTGCTGAGGTGGATATTTATCATTGGCTAGAGGCACTTGATTGATTCCATGGGTTTAGGATGTAGGGAGCATGAGGACATAGTTGGGCACCTATTTGAGGGCTCAGACCATGGATGAGGTCATAAAATGAGATAAGGGTTGCATTAAATTAATAAATAGGTGTGATTTTGATGTTGTTTGTGTGTACCTATGAGGTTAGGTTCTTTAAAATAGATATTTTGGACCTATATGCCCTAGGTAGGGTTATGGAGGTTATGGTCAAATGGGGTGGGTAAAATTTCAAATTGATAAGGTGGGTGGGTGATTGGGTAATAGGCTAGCTGGGTAGAGTGCTTAGGTTAGGTGCTTATTTAATTAGATCCCTATTTAGGTCCTAATATTCTTGGGTATTTTAGCCATGGAACACCCATAGGTAATCATTGATAGTTAGGCCTAATTTTCAATGGTTAACACCTTAAAAATTAGGGGTCCCTAACCATCGATGGTCAACATCACCACTGATAGTTAGATATGATGAGGTAGGTTTGTTGAAAAGCTATTAAGGGTTTAAGCATAGTTTGAGTGTAAAGTGTAATATATAGGCCTAAAGTTTGGCCTACTAGGTTGGGCATAAGGAGTAAATGGGGTATGGTTATGATTAGGTCAAATATATTAGGTTTAAGGGCATATTTTTTAAAGATAGGATAGATGAGACCAGTTGGGGTCTAAGCAAAGCATTTTGATTTGGTACAGGCTCAAGTGCAGATGCAAATGCATGACCATGTGTCATGGATCTTCCTTACACTACTTGAGGGGATGACTAGTGATTATTGGGCCCATATAGAGGTGGTAGGACTAGGAGGGATGAGGCACTACCAACACATGCCTAGGGATTCATCTATGATAGTAATGCTCATCAAAATATGGGATCCCACTACTAACACTTTCTTATTGCTAATCGAGGCGATGACTATTCTCCTAGAGGATGTTCATAGGATCACTTGGATACCACTGCATGGTGATGTGATCTACCAAATTGAGTAGGAGGATTGGGATGAGTATGTCAATTATTTATATGGAGATGATAATGACTAGGTCCACTAGCACTCTAGAGGGTTTATCTACACAACATTGTATGAGAGGACTCTTGAGGAGAGGAGACTTATGATGATGTTGATGATCATGGTTAATTATATTGGGCTCTTATATTCTAGTAGTGGGATATTCCCTTATGTACTAATAAGGTTTTTAGTTGAGATATTACTTGGGAAGACCATATTTGCATAGGTCTTAGTGTTACTTATTTAGATTAATAGAGAGTTGTGGGGATTTAGGTACCATAGGAGGTATGGCATTAGCATGGGAATGTTTCTACACTATTAGGCCTATGATTACATCTACGTGCTAAGGCCTATGGAATTATTGTGGGTGGGGTACACATAATGGGAGTTCCCTATGGGCTTTATGAGGTGGATGGATGACTATACTACATTAGGGGATGGAGGTAGAACATATGACATTGAGTGGTTCAAGATTTACCTAGGTGGATTGGTAGTTATGGATATCATATAGAGACCATACCTATGGTGCCCTATCTAGCTAGGTATAGGAGGGAGACCCTCACTATACAGAGCTACAAGTGGATTGTGGGTCATGGAGAGGGTGTGTTTGAGTTGATTCCCTTCAACTGACTATGGTGCCAGTTTGGATTTATAAGGTGTACCAAGTCCACATCCACAATATAAGAGGTAGGACTTAAAGGTTTAGTTATTGGTGCCCCAACCTATCCAGATAGTTTTAGATGGTGGGTTTAAGGAGCTTCTTATTAAGGCTCTTATAGATGATGTAGGGTATATAGATAGATATATGGCTTGATACCAACCCATCTATATAGTTATGAATGTAAGTGGAGATGATGGAGGGGTGGAATTGATGGTTGTAAATCTAGCTGATTAGGTTATATAGGCAGAGGTAACATTGGCCATAGCCTAGGCTCAGGTATCAGATCTATAGGGATAGGTGGCCATATTATAGGGTCAAATTTAGGCATTACAAGGTCAGATCACCACTATTATAGGTGAGAGAGATCTACTTAGGTAGAGGGATAGGGTAGGTGTAATAGTAGTAGGAGGGCCATTAAACACAATGCCCTAAGCATGCTATCTATTTACTATTATAGAGCTCAAGTATTATGAGGTGATGGTATTAGACTAGTTGTTCCAAGCTATGAGGTATGGAGAGTACATAATAAGGTTGGTAGGTGGGCAATCGATAACTACTTTGGGTTAGTGGACTTATACAATGGGATAGATAGGGATCTTAGGGGAACCACCACTAGGTATAGGTGTAGGCACATATGGGGCTAGTGGCAGTGGTGTAGGCCCATGATTTGAGATACAATATTTTGATGTGTTATTTTGATACCGACCTACGTGTTGATGTAGTGAGATGTATATGTTTTGAGAGAGAGTTAACACATTGTGAAATGAATTATTTTTTTAATGATTTGATATATATGATGGATGCTTATGATGTTATATATGATAGTTGTTTATGGTTTGTGATTATGGATTATGGCTTTGGTTCATGTTTATGATGTTTTACTCAATAGATTAAACATGGGATGTTCTAATTATGCTTATGGTTATGATAGGATGTGTTATGGATGGATACATGTTATGGCTTCATATATGGTTATATGGGTGAAATGGAAAATGGTATATGCCCAGATATTTGGCTTAGCTATTTGGTTTATGCTTGTGATTGTGTAATGATATGCTTATGGTTTATGATGTGATTAATGTTCATGGTTTTCTATGATATGTGGGCATTGTGTTTGACTCATTAATAGATAGATGTCATTTATTATTGGTAGAGCTCATGATGTATATGCTTTTGATGTGATGTTTATTGTTCATGTTCATAGTGATAGGCTTACATTAATTAATAAAAGATAAGAAAAAGAAAATGATGCCTTTTTATTGGTAAAGACCAACATGAAACCCAAAATTGGATTGGCTTAGTAAAAATAAGCCTTTTGAATGCTTCATATTAGCATGCTTAGGTTGATAGATAGGGATCTTAATAACATGTTGTCAAGTAAGCCCATAGTCTTGTGCATATGATATGTGGAGGGAGAATGGATGAAATTGGAACCATTAATGAGACTAGTATGCCTTTTTTTTATAGGTGTTTAAAGAGGTAATATAAACAAGTCTATGTCTATATATAAAGTGTAGACTAATCAATGTGGGAAGTCTACTAAGGAGATCTAATTGTAGCTTTCGAAGATTCTTGTTATTATGAAAGCTATTGTGGCTTTCAAAATTTTTTTGTTCTTACTTGGCTTTTGTTTTTGCTTTTTGTTAAGGATCAAGGAAGCTGATCAATGTGGAAAGCCTCCAAGAAATTGCTACATTTTACTAATACTTTACTCAACCATCCTTTAAGGGAGTGGTCTAATTTTATGTGCTTAGTTCAAATGCTTTTGATATCTATCCTTGAAAGGATCAATCTACCTTATGTTTGGTAATTTTAGTTGATTTTTAATAGCTATCCTTCAAGGGAGCAGTCTGTGAATGCTAATAATGACCCATGATTTGTTTTTGTGATTTGATTTTGATTGACATAGACTTTCTCATACTGGCTCAATGGATTAATTTTATGAAGGTAAAACTAAGATGACATGAGGATTAAGTAGGTGGAAGAGAGATATAGGTGACAATGACCATAGCAACTGATCTCAAAGATATGGGAAGTACTATGAGAAGCATGCCATAGATAGAGATATGGTATCCATAGTTTAATATTAGGCTATAATTGTGATGGGTAATCAAATTATTTAGTTTTAGTTAGTTACCCCTCAAAAAGAGGAAAATGAATGTGGTTATAAAGGATGAGCTTAAGTTAGACAAATGATGATTGTGAACCCTATCTAAAAATATAAAGGACGTAGATGCAAAGCATTAAGAGGTTCAGGTTTTGTTTTGCCTTCAAGAGAGGATAAATGATAAGCTCTTATCCATACTTGTGGGTAATAATGTAGGGTCCAAGCCAATTGAAATTAAATTTTCCCCTTTTGTTTTTATCCATATTAGTTACATGTTGGTTTTTTTTAAGACAAGTTCTCCAATGTTGAATTCTTAAACTTTTAGATGTTTTTTATAAGCTTGTTTGATTCATTATTGATAGAAATGAAGATGGGAAAGAGTGGCCAAATGATGCTCATCAAGTAGCTCTAGTTGAGCTAAATGTTATTAACAATAATTTCTTTCCAAAACAAGTTTGGGAAAAGATATGTGAAGAGAAGGTATTTGGACTTCAAGAGCTAATACAGTCTTAACTCCAAACATGAGAGAAAAAGGTGTAGCACTTGTAGGAGTTCAGATGCTAGTGTAATATTCCCATAAGGTGAAAGGGATGTGCAAGTGCCAATCCTGACCCAAGGCATTAACCATTTTGGTAAGCATGTTGTTAAGGGTTTTGTTAGAGGTTTTAGCTTGTCCATTTATTTTTGGGTGATAAGTTGATGAAAATCTAAGTTTAATATGAAATATGTCACAAAAGCCTTAAACTTGTTTGTTTTTGAAAGATTTACCATTGTTAGTGATGATCTTATGGGGAACATTGAAATGGTAGATGATGTGATGGGTAATAAATCTAACCATCTTTTTAGCTTTTGTTAAGATAAGAGGAATAACCTCTACCCATTTGGTGAAATATTTAGTTGTAATAATGATAGAATGATGTCATTATGAAGAGTGGGGGTTAATTTCATCAATAAGGTGTAGACCCCATTGCGAAAAGGGCCAAAATTTAAAAAAAAACATGAAGACTATTGCTAGGTACATGATGTAAATTAGCATGTTATTAACACTTGACAAAAAATTTCACATAATCACAACATTATTAGTTAAGGGTGGGCTAGTAATAGCCTAGGTAGAGGATACACTTAACCATAATGAGTCCACCGAAATGGACCCTATAGATACCCTCATGTGTCTCTTTGATAACATGAGAGGCTTCTTAACCATGAAGGCAGTAGAATAAGATACCATCAAAACCATGTTTGTAAATAATTCCTCACATAATGGTGTAATGGGAGGTGTTATGAATAAATGCCTGATGGGCATTCCTAGAGAGGTTAAAGGGAACTATGCCAAGGTGAAGGTAGTCAAAGGTTTGTTTATACCAAAGGTTAGGAAAGATATATTCCACACTAAAGATGGTTAAAGTGTCTAATTTGGTGTAGGAAGGTTTGATGAGGTAATGTACAATGACTGATAGTTTGGATTTCAAGGGTGTTGATGAGATTTGAGAGGTAAGAGAAGCCATGGTATCAACAAACTTATTGTTAGATCATGGGGTGGTTTGAATATGGTAGTGTTTAAATGCTGCTAAGAGTTCTATAACTAGTTATCTATATAGTTGCATCATTTCATTCTTACACTAGTAAATTCCTTTGACTTGGTTGACCACAAGTTGGGACTCACCAAAGATATTGATTGTTTTGACTCCTAAGGCTAAGGTAGTCTAGAGACCTATTACTAGGGCTTCATATTCAACCACATTGTTGGTGCATTCAAATTTGAGTTTAAATGATAAAAGAGATGGTTCATGATAAGGGGGATAAGGATGATGTTAGCCCCTCCACCACACTGACATTTGGAACCATCAAAAAACATGGTTACATAATTGGTGAAGTTTTCTTGGGATAGACTTATGATTGACTCATCTAAAAATTCAAGAGGGGGGTTGGTTGTTTGTTAGGGGTGCCTTAACTAATTGGTTGGAAATTACTTGTCCCTTAATTGGTTTTTGCTAGAGGAAATTGAGGTTAAAATCAACTAAAAGCATGATCCACTTCACCGTACACTAGATTTGGTATGGTTTGGAGTGCATGTACTTGAGGGGGTAGATATTGGTTATGACAAAAGTTTTTTGGTTAAGAAGGTAGTGGCAAAGTTTGGTTTCCATAAAGACTAAGGCCAAACATATTTTCTCAATATGTGTATATTTAGTCTCATATTTAAAAAGTGTGTGGCTAATGTAATAGATGGCTTGATCTTGATGGCAAGCATCACCCTAGGGAGTGGTCTATGGTAGAGATATAGAGGTAGCAAGGTTGGACATCTTTAGGAGGTCTAAGGACAAGTGGAAATAGTAGGTACTCTTTGAGTGCATCAAAGGCCTTTTGAAAATTGACATTCCACTTGAAAGAGATGTCCCTTTTCAAGAGGTGGTGGAAGGGTTGACACTAATTGAAGAGCTTGGAGATAAAGTAATGAATGGATTAAAATTTCCCCTGCAAGTTATAGAGTTGTTTAAGATTGGTTGGAGGTGACATCTTGAGGATGGATTTGATTTTAGCTAGATCAAATATGATTCCTCAAAGGGAAATGATGAAGCCAAGAAGTTTTCCTGACAAAACCCCAAAAATACATTTTTTTGGGATTGAAGCAGACATGATAGTGGATAAATCACTCAAAGATAATATTGAGAATGACTAAATGGTATTTAAAAAGCTTGGACTTTCCAAGAAGGTCATCCACATAGTATTTGATGATTATATGGATAAGGTCATAAAAAATATAGGTCATGCCACATTGGTAGGTTGCACCAACATTCTTAAGACTGAAAGGCATGAATCTATAACAGAAAGTCCCCCATGGGGTGATAAAATCATTTTTATACTAATATTCAATAGCAATCAAAATTTGATTATAACCCAAGAATCCATCCATGAAAGATATCATTGTGTGGCCTGTTATAAGATCAATGAGTTGGTCAATGATAGGTAGAGTAAAGTCATCCTTTGGGCAGGTGAGGTTGAGGTCACAAGAGTCCACTTATATATGTAGTTCCCTTGTGACTTTAGTGATAGGCAAAATGTTCAAAACCCATTAGGGATAATCAATGGGTTGAATAAAGTTGACATAAAGGAGGGATTGAAGATCTTCTTTGAAAAGGAGAGCTATGTGAGGGTACATTTGGCAAAGTTTCTATTTGACAAGTTTGGTTTCACAATTGGTTATGATGTTGTGGGTGGCAATGGCTAGGTCAATACTAGGAATGTTAACATATGACTAGGTGAATGCAATAATATGGTCTTAGAGGAAGGTATATAAATCTTGTAGTTCCTTAGAGGTGAGAGTTTGGCCAAGTTTGATGATATGGGAGTTGTTCAGAGTACCTATGTTAATGTCTATGGTATATTCATTTAATATAGTTGATGTTTTTAAAGGTAAATATTTGTCGATGGAGAAATTTAGTGCACCAAGGTAGGTGATAATAACATCATCATCATGACACTAAACAATGTTAATGGTAGGAGAGTCTTCCCCCACTAGATTAGGATAGGTGAAAGGGATGAATATGGATGCCCCTTACTTTTTATAAGTTAGGGGGTCAAGGGTAATCATGTTGATGAAAAAAAATTAGGTGGGATGATGTCCTCATCCTCATCCATAGGTGGAGGGGGTGTTGGTGAGGAAGGGGTATCTTCTTAAACAATGGTAGGGGTAGTTTGTTTAGATTTCTTCTTATTGGGTAGAATGAAGCCAAGGCCATGCTTCTCATGATGCTTTTAGGTCTTAATTGAGGTCAATGTGTGTGTGACATGCTCATATCATCCTAAACCAAATTCCTCCAAAACACATCTATGAAGGTATAATTTGGCAAAGTCTAGGTTGTCTAAATAAAAAAAGGTAGAGCTGAATAGTTGAGGTGAAGAGGGAGTGATAGTAACATTAAGTGGCTTGTCAATTCCCCCATAGATAAAGTGGGTTTGATATCTTAGAGTCCCCAAGGGGGTAATGGCTCTAATTTTGGGGTCATAACCTAGTTGGTGGTTGAGTTTCCTATATTCTTGGGGAGTGAGAAGGGAATCAAGGGTGAGGAGATGGTATTCTCCAAAGGTAAGGCATTGGTATGTATGTTCTAAAGGGTTAGTGATGGGTATTTAGTCCATGAGGATAGATGATCTAGTAGAGGCCTCAATTAAAGGGGAATAAGTAATGACTTTGGCTTCCATGGGTGAGGGATTGATGGTGGTTGTTTGTAGTGCTTTGGATGGAGGTAGAAGAATGTCATTAGGTCATATTGCATGTTGAAAAAGGGCTAGGGTTAGCTTGTATGGTAATAAATTGAATTTCATTTTTAAACTTAACACAATGATGGAGGGTGGAAGGTACACATCCTATGGTCTAGATGCAAGGTCTCCTTAGCAAAACATTTTACTAAAATTCACCTTCAACCACATAGAATATTTCAAGGAGTGTATGAGGTCCTAGTTGAATATGAAGGATGATAGTTTCCAAGGTAGTGGTTATAGTGTCATTAAAACATCTAAGGATGACTAAATTTTTATACATGACATTGTTTGGTAGCTTTAGTTGCTCATAGGTATGGGAAGAGATGATGTTGATACTAATTCCCCCATGGATCATAACCCATTTGTTGTGGGCTTGGTTGATGTGGGCTGTAATAAAAAGAGGGGGATTTGGGTCTTTAGGGTGGATAAAAGGTATATATGAGTCCTTAAAGGTAACAAGAGTGGAGAGTTAGAGATCACCAACAAAGGCCTCTATGGGTTGGGAATCCCCATTCTGACTTCAATGGCTTACATAGCCTTGATCATGGCTTGATGATGGTGAGGTTAGTTAGAAATGAGTTCATAGAGGTTCATTTTATCAAGGGTCTAGTGGAGTTGTTTAAAGATGACCCTCCTAATGGATTAAAAGGGGTTAGCCTCCAAAGTGCCTAAGATGGTGACTTTGGGCTTAACTATAGACGTGGAGGTTTGGATCTAGTTTGGTATAGTGTGAGTTGGTGGGTATGACCATAGAATAGACACTTTGGCCTTCAATTTATCCATTTGTTGTGATGATGTGACCACATTAATGGTATTTATATAGGGGGAATGTGTGATGGGGGATCGGGTAGATTATCCATCACTCTGAGGTGGGAGGGGGGATTAGGAATGTGTTGGTGGCTAGTTATTGGGTGTAATGGTGGAGGAATGGTTGGAAGGTCATTTACCAAGAGATCATACTCGTCATAGAGTTGGTGGATAATGTCCTATAGAACTTTTTAATTGTTTGTGTCATGCCTAGGTGTCATGTGCTAGGAGCATATTTGATGGTCATTATACCAAGTTGACTTTAAGCCAAGAGGATCGAAAGGTCTAATGAGAGGTATTGTGAGGAAGGAAGTCTACACTAACATTTGAAGAATGGTTGTATAGGATTATTCTAGAGGTAAAGAAGGTTTTGGTTGGTAAGATGGGTGTGTCGATGGTAATAAGGTAGGTGAGAGATGGCTTGGATAAGGTGGTTTGGGTAGATTCTCTTGGCTTAGGTATGTTGGTAGCTGAGGTAACCAAATTTGGTGGTCTAACTGATTGTGATCTGGGAAGGACTGATGCATCAATTAATAAATGTATTGGTGTAATCAATGACAATGGGGAACATATGTTGAAAGGGGTTTTATTTTTAAGCAAAGTGGAAGGGTGAGGCACTAAGATAGAGGGCAAGGTAGAGGGAGGTAGATGCTTATTCATGTGTCCTTTCAATGCTTTCATCCTCTTGGTTGGTGTGGGTCAAGAGTTGGGTATAGGCTTGGGTGAAGTTAAGTCTACTTTCTAGGATGGG
Organism: Torreya grandis; assembly: GCA_037957365.1. Classification (NCBI taxonomy): domain Eukaryota; kingdom Viridiplantae; phylum Streptophyta; class Pinopsida; order Cupressales; family Taxaceae; genus Torreya; species Torreya grandis. The sequence goes on along the minus strand of JARHVA010002718.1, from coordinate 1,338,562 downwards.
TGAACTAAACTTTGAGTAGGAAAGGCACAATTAGTTTTAAAAGGTTTGTTTGGTGAGGTGGTGGCTTTTTTGGTTGATTGAGAAGTTGAAGGGTTATTGGAGGTTTGAATTGGTTTAAGAGGTAATGGAGAGATGGTGGATTGGTTAGTTAGAGGTGTGATAGAAGTTTTAGGTTTGTTGATGGAGGGAAGCCCTAACTATTACCAGAAAGTGGTTTGATCCATGTCTAGTTTTAAGGTGAATTTTAATTTTTTTACTAATGTGGATAAAGGTTTGTGTACTAGTCCTAATCTATGGGTAGTGGATGCAACATATAAAATTGTAGGCTGGGGAGGATGTTTGGTAGGTTGGTTTATCTCTTGAGGTGAGGGAAGCAAGGTTGAGATAAATGGCTCATCTATGGGAGGCATGGGTATAAATGCTCCTCCTTTAGGGATAATATCCATAGGAGTAGCTATTTGTTGAGCAATTGGTCGAGGTGGCAAATCAATAATGCTGATTTTCCCAGATGTGTTAGTTGAGGTAGTATGTGATGATTACAAAAATTTTATGAGTGTAGCTAGGGAGAAAGAAACTTCTTTGTTTTGGCAATCTGAAGGAGGGTAAGGTGACTCCATGACCTTGATAATTGAAGTGGGGGAGGAATGGGTAGATTGACAGATCAAGTCCTCATAGGTAGGTGTATCATGAACCATGTTGACCATGTGGGCACTATGAGAGAACTCAACTTGTGTGTCCTCATCTTTGATAGGGGCATGGTTGGGAAAAGGTTTCTTAAATATTTCAAGAGATTGATTTTGAGGGGCATTGGGATTATCCAACATGAGTTTCCCTTTGTCAATAGGACTCTGGATAATATTTTTGAAAGTATTACATTGATTGACATCATGTCTAATTACCTGATCAAAATCATAAAGGACATTCTCATTATACCAATCAAGTGATAGAACATAAGAATCAAATTATTGGAGAGGTTTGATAGGTGGAAGTTGTATAAGGTTAGCTTTTAGTAGCTTCTCTAGAACCAAGGTGTAAGATTCTCCAAGTGGAGTGAATTATTATTGGTTGCTTTGGTTTGGGTTCCTTGCATTTTAATTAGAGGTAATGGGAGAATCTTGTTGATTGACATTATGTGGAGGGGCAGTTTTAAGGATGATGGCATTCATGGTTCCCCTTGTCTTGATTTTAGTATTGCATTGGTTGTTGGGTTTAGAGGAAGGGGTTTCATTGGTCTTGAAGGTAGAGTTCTTGTTTCTTAGCTTCAATTTACTCTCATCTATGGCTTGGTTTTCTAGCTCACATGCTATGGTAAAATCCTCACAATTTTTTTTGAAGCTTTAGACATGTAGTGGAGAATATATATGTTTGGTGCAAGATCAATCAAAAAGTTCCATAAGTTCAGGTTGAGGAAGGGAAAATAAAAGCTAATTAATCAAACTTCTCTAATGAGAAACAAAATTGGTGATGGACTCATCGTTGAATTTCCTGATAGAATAGAGGTCTATGATAAATACCTTCTTAGAAATGTTAATGGAAAAGTGATGCAAGAAGACATGTGCTAGTTGGGTGAAAGAAAAGATGGAATGCTTGGTAAGGGCACTATACTAGTCGAGTGCTAGGCCAGATTAAGACATGGGGAAGGTTTGAAAGAGAAGGACACCATCATAAGTAATCATGTAACATGCATGCCTAAAATCCCTAAGGTGTTGTTGGGGGTCCTCTTTGATTTGAAATTTGGTAAATTTTGGAAGCTCCCATTGAGGAGGGTAGGGTCTAATGGGGATAAAAGGATAAATAGATTGATTACAAATCTGATCATAGGATAGGATATTATGAGCTCTTAAAATAGATGAATCAAGGTTGGTCATCTTGTTGATGATCATTTTCATTAGGTTAGTTTGAGGTGGTGTACCAAAAAGATTGTAAGGCTAGTATTATGGTTAAGGTTGGGTAACATATTAGTAATTGTTTGGTGGTTGAGAGGCTGCCACATGTTGGAATGTGGATGCTAGAGGTTGGGTAGGGTAGGTGGATGATGGTGGTTGGGTAGTGGGTACATACCCTTGTGGGTTAGGGATGTATCCAAGATTGGATGTAATGGGTAACTACTAAGAAGTCCCTATGGATTGGGAATGGGTGTTAGGTGGGTTGGTGAAAAGAGGGGATGTAGTGACCTTTATACTAATGGGTGGTGAGGTAGAAGGGATAGATACCCCTAAGCTTGGTAAAGGGAAATTTATTGATGGGATAGGTTTGATAGAAGGGAGGTTGGTAATGATTCTAGTGGGTGCTCTAGCTATAAGTGGGACATGATGGGTCAATGGTTGGGTTATCCCCAAGGTAGAGGAGTCATTAGTAGGGGTGGAAGGTGTAAGGGTAATAGTTGGTTGGATAGGTTGGTTCTCAATTATATTATCAAAGGGGTTAGTAGATGAAGATGCCTAGGTAGTCGAAGGTTGGGTGGTGACCTCAATAATAGGGATACCCTCCATAAGGTGGGATAGAATGCCATAAGGAGGATCTTGAGGTGGGGTTGAAACCAGGATATGGTGGGGAGAGGTGTTAAGATAATGCTGAAGGACAACTAGATTATTGTCTAGAAAAGTGGTAAAATCCATGTCTCCTTAGGGAAATACCCAAGGGAAAGTAGGGATTCTCAATGGACGAGGTGAATATTCTACCTTGGAGATGTAATCCATAGATGAGGATGTAGAAGAGGTTGATTTAAGTGATGGGTTTTGTTCTACTATGTCTTTTCACTACTGACGAGTGAGAACCACACAAGAAAAAGGGGATAGAAATCAAGAAAAACCTTACCACTCAAAAAATAAGAAGATAATAAAATGATCAAGGAAATCAAGACACACACTGTGAATTAAATTTAAGCATAGAGGTTAGTTTTAATCTCACTTTTAGCTTATGCTTTAGTTTATGATAATGTGTGATAGAAGCTAGCTTGTAGATCAGGTACTATAGAAGAAATCTATGGTTGGTTTTAGGTTATTTAGGTGCTCAAAATATTCTATATTGGAATCAATACATGGCTTGGTATTGGGGCCTACCCCCTCACTTCATAGTCCCACAGTGATAAGGGTGTAGCCAATTTATATTGATGTCCAGAGTTTATACTCAACTAGAAAGTTGAGTTGGTTCTCCTCTTGGTAATGACCTCTAAGTAGGATTGTTAGGAATGGGTAAGGTGACTACTAGGTGATGAAATCTTAGTCAGGCCTTGTATCAAATTGTTTTGATGTTTGATTGATGAAAGTGGTCTAGCTAGTGTGTGAAACAAAGGTGATGCTATGATAATATTATTGTGATTTAATTCAAAGTGAATTGATGTTCAAAATCAAGAAATGGATGTAGTTGATTTTAATACCCCAAAGAAATTTTAGTTTCAATTATGAGCAAAAATAGAGAGGAGAGCATACAATGCAAAGAAAACATGAGTAAATACTCTAGGTCCCATTGGGTGTGCCAAAATGTTTCATGTAAATTTTTAGCTTTAGTTATAAAAAAGAGAGAAAAGAAACTCAATATGGGTATGGTTTAAAAATATATTTGTTTGTGTGTGTTGAATTAAAATACTGTGAAGAGCTCCTCTTTGGCTTGGGAGGAAGACCTATAGATAAGAAAGCACTAAAGAAAACTTGTTTGTTAGATAGATAATTGGGTGGATTGCCTAATGATAGATAGATATCATAAGTAAGAGCTTCCTTAGGGGATATAAATCCACATGTTTTGAATAATAAATTTCATAAACTAGAAATAAGGTACTTGCATCAATAATCAAAAGGTACTGAAATCAAATACAAGAAATATTACTAGAAAATTAGACTATAAATGATCTAATTAGTGATAAACTAATTGATATTAATGCTAACAGGTTGGGGTATGCTTCAAAAAAATTGAAAGGGGCATATGAGTGGTCATAAACATAGAAAAGTGGATTTGGTTGGGTTTGGGTGGGTTAAATCAGCTTGTTGGTTTTTGTGACACAAGTGACCATTAGTGGTTGAGGTGACCATAAATGGTTATCTTGACCCTCAGTAGTTGGGGTTCAATCATCGGTGGTTGATTATGGAATTTTAGGTTTGATCAATAGAAGATGATAAGGTTTTACAGATGAATTTTGGGAGTTATATAAGGGCTAGATTGATTACAAAAGGGAATAAAAGCACATGAATTTTGACAAACAAGTACTTGTCTTACCAAAAGTCAGTTGGGTGGGTGGTTGATGTAGTTATCCCATTGGTGGAATCTAGCTTGATTTCGATAGAGTAACAATACCTAAAATCTTGGTTGAGAGATGATGGAAAGTTGGCTCTCAATAAGATGGCTGATAATGTTGATGATTCTAATTGACCTGATTGACCTACAAAAGAAAACTCCTAAATGCTTGAGCTCTTGATAATTATTAAAGATGGATTTGACCTCCTAGGATTCTCTCTCTCTTATAGGCATAAGCAAGAGTTGGAAGTGAAGGTGTAACTGGATCATCTAAATAGAATTCATACATGCAAAGGCTCACAACATAAATTAGACAAGTTATATTTAGAAAAGGGTCGATAGAGCTTGCATGATCTTGGTGAGAAAGTGGATCTTGATTGTCAATGGTTAGGGGGATACCAAGGCTTACCATTGATGGTTAAGGTCCCCAGAGATAGGTTCCTAAAGGTTAGGGTTACTCAATTAGGTGTAACTAAGTACATATTGGTTTGTTTAGGCCCAATAGGTATAGGTTGATCCTAAGAGGGTCCAGGGCTACTTCCAAGACTAATTTGATAATCTGAATCACAGGTGTGTATATTTTTAGTTTCTACACAAACCATAACCTCATACTTCATGATCACTCCTAAATTAACTTTAATTACCTCTATCCATTCTCTCCTTCACATATTCACCTTTAAATATGATCCTCATTCCTCATTAGGATAGGAAAGGCTAAAGAATAGTTTAGGTGCAAACTTAGTCTAAAGGTCCTACCCCTGTAGGATCACCCTAAGACACTCATGGATGCTTATAAAACTTACTTAAATTCTAAAAAAATGACATACAATCTTCACATGCATTTTATCATTCATTTCACTATGCTTCCTTCAAATGGTTCACCTTGAAACTCTATATGTCATGACTATGCCATACTATGCACATACATTCCTATGTACATACCTCTTTATATCATGACATCAATGAATTATACAAAAAAATTCATACACTATGCTTCCTATTCAAACATTATTTATCTTCAAACACTCTTCCATGATATATACCTTCCATACTCACAATATTCATGATAAATCTCATTTATTAAACACTCTCTCTTCCATGAATGACCTTACTTATGACAACTCTCATGACCACACTCTTCTCTTCTTATGATGACACTCTTATTTCTCATGGCAAAACTCATGGAAACACTATTTTATCTCATTTACCTACTATTTCATATAAATTGACATAAGACATACTAAAATTTTTCCTTAGTTACCTTTGGCATCACCCATCACAACATGCTTCTTGATATCACACATAGTTAGTCTTGACATGATACACCTTTGGCATCAACCTTGACATCAATGACCTAGAATTTCATGCAACCATAATACATTAATTTCCTTCAAATTCTATATTTCCTTTTAATTATCTCTTGCCTTCAAATTTTCTCATGACAAAACACTTTAATGATAATAATCTCTCAATGTACAACACTCTCTTTATGCCATTACCATGCTCAAGCATTTGACTAAACAAACTTTTTGCATTAATGAACATTATGAATTTACATGATAAACCCTTTTTAAATAAATTAAAAAAACATAACAACACTTGTTTCAACTTCTCATAATCATATCTCACCTTAGTGAAGCATGAAAACCTCTTTGTTAGACCATTCATTACATGCAATCTAAACAAACAGTGAAAAGGCAAAATGACTAAGTGTGATATTGAGAGAGGTGAATTTGATTATTTTGAGGTATATTTTATAGAACAAAGGAAAAATATGTTGTTAATATATGTCCTACATTCCTTCAAAAACTTTCTTTGAGAAACTTCAAGCCACTTAGGTGACAAGTGTGAAGGCCTAGTCCTAGAAAGATAATGAGTCGTTGCAAACAGTGAATGACAAATGACAAAGGGGAAGCCATTAGTTCAAAAGAATATATGAATGTTAAAAATATTTTTTCTAACCTCCCATGCCATGACATATGTTTCAAATACTACCTATGTTAGTTTCAAGTAGTCAAGTGACTCTTCATCATGAGGACAGTTTGAAAGAAAAATATGAAGAATCTTTACAGCAACCTGAAGGATATGTCATATTTATGATGGAAATTTGTCTGAGAGGACCTTGATAAACTTTTATCCACTTAATTATATTTCATTTTAATAATTTTATAAATTATTACACTTGGCCTTGTGACCCTTGATCTTCACTTCTCTCTATTTTCCTATGCTCTATATAAGTAAGACGTTTTAGCTTTGTAATGGATCCATAATTTGTATGACAAAGCCCTAGTGATTTTCAAATGTAAGTTACCTTTGAATAAAGTTTTATGAAGCTGATTAATTATTGAAAATATTTTTTCTAAGTTTTTCAAGTGGTTTATGTGGTTGAAAAGTGATGAATATGTTTTCCTTGTTTTCATTTTCCTCTTGCATGTTTTGTGTAAGTGATATCTCTTCTAATAGGTTTCATAAAGTGTATGTGTTTGTTAATTGTGTCTTGAAGTGTGAGAGGTAATATTAGTGTCTAGTATTAGACCTTATTTTCACCCACCTCTATATATGCATAACAATCTACCTCTATGATAAATACTTATGATAGAAGGACAAAGAGTTAAGGTTAGTTTTGGTAGTCTTCTTTCTTAGTGCAAATGCAAGTGTATTATATGGACTTATCTTTGGTATATCACCCTCATTAGTTTAGGTTTATTTATGTTTTATTAATCCATTTTCACCCCAAATAGTGATTATTCTATTGTAGTGTGTGTGCTTAAAGATAGATCAAGGGAGCTAGCCCTTTTAAACCTAAAGATCTATCTCTTGTAGTAGCTTGTCTATGAAGGGGATATTTCCATGTTATCCTAAAATTGAGAAGGTATAATTGAATTCTCTAGGGTGGAATTTTAGGATATAAAATTTTTGGCATGCCCAATGGGACATGAAGTCTAAGAAGGTTATTCAAGGTATATGTTATATTTGACAATAAGGAGATGTAATAATCCATTTCTTATAGTATCTATTACTCCAATGTTTCAATGTCTGTTGTAGACTAGTTCATTATTTCATGACTAAGGTAGGACAAATTTTAGTGGGCCATATAAAAAAATACATGGAGGTCCTGAGGTGAATTAGATTTAAAATGGTGGAGAATTATTTTACAAGGCATATCATTCCAGAGGTGAATCATGTAATGCCATGTGGAAAATTGCACAAGGCCCATAAACATGGATGAATGCCCAAGAAAACTAGGAAAATGACTGTATAGCACTACTAAATGATGAAAATATGTATACAATTGCTGCAATTGCTGATGTGATGTAGATGAATGTTGACATGCCATATAAGAATACTAACATGACAGAGATGAATGCCATAACCACATAGATGAACATCGACAAGATGTGGGCACATAGATGCATGTTTACAAATGTTTACCATCATGGTGAAAATTAATGCATACACAAGATAGATGGATATTAGGATAATATATATGGTAATCTACATAATACAGATGAACATCAACATGGCATAGGTGCACATAGTTTTCATATGGATACCTGATGGTATCATGCAGGTGATCACTAGAAGACTATAGATGAACACCTATGTAAACTAGATGAATGTCAACATGGTGTGGATGATCACTAAAAACTTATAGATGAATGCTTGAGTAACCTAGATTAATGTCATCATGGTGTGGGTGGATGCTAGAATCATGTAGACAAACACCTATGTGATTCAAATGAGCACTGATACTATATTGATGGGTGTCAAATCATCTACAATGAACCAATGCTCATTTGCATTACATTGACATTCACCTAAAATGATGTTGACACTCATCCACATCAGTCCCAAGCCTTTCACTAGTGGGGTGAAATTATAGATGAATGCCAACATATTATAGATGTATGCCTATATAATTTAAGTGAGCAGTAGTGTGGTATAGATTATCATCCTTGTTCTTTAAGTGGGATACATGGTGATAATGGGCACCCATGTGCTTGGTCTATGCTGATGTGGACCACTTAGCTATGTCACAAGTATCTCTAGTGAGCACCCACACTATATGAGTGCTCACCCTTATCAAGCTAAATGCCTATAAATATGCCAAATGCACCTCATTTTTCACTTCTTGCCATTTATTGCTCTCCTTTGATGTTTAAATTTTTTTCACTCTTTTCCTTGACTTCTAGAACCCTATTTTCATCCATGGCTTCCATTTCATAGACCTCTTTTGTCATTAGTATATAGGTAACCATAAACCCCAAACTCACTTTCTAAAATTTGATGTGCACCATCATCCAAAGGATTCTATCGTAACAAGACACATATAGAGATTAGGTGGAGCCTTGCAAGTTCACTGACATTATCTACATGCCCCAATATGAGAAAGATATTCATTTATTGAATTTTCTCTTAAAAATATTCAATATTACTTCCTCCATGTTTCACTTCAGCTTGGGCTCTCAGAATGTTTCATTTGGAATCTATCAAGAGGATATTTAGAGACTGATAGGTCTACCTTACAAGGATGGGGACCTAGTCACCATAAAGGCCTTGCTAAAAGATGAGGACAAAAATTATTTGGAGTCCCATTACTCATTGTAGGTGGATGGTATGTATTATACAATTTATAATTGCTCATTTTTTATTAATTTTATTTCTATTAGTTCTAACTTGTTAATATTTTTATAGATCTTCAGTGCTACAATAAAAGGGGATAAAAATTAAATGTGTTAAAAACCCTTTTCTAATGGGAATGCTTGAAATTTTGCAAGAAAGAATTGTTTTGCAGAGTAGATGATCCAATATTTAATTTTGGGCTCTGGTTTATATTCTTTATACTTTGGGCACTCAACCATTGGACTAGTGCACTTTTATTTCCAACAGAATCAAAGATGATTTGAAATTTTCTTTGTAAAATGAACATACTTAGTTTTATTTTTGTAATTATATCATTGCATTGTACTATGAAGTGATTTTAGATTTTCAAGCATCCTCTATTCTTTTTGCTCTCAATCCCATAATGTTAGGCAATGCACTCTACCTTGAAGCATAGGAGGTTAGTTGAAGTTGTTTGAGACCATTTGAACTTTGTACTATATTTATTTTAAATAATTACATAAATATCGATCTAGTTAATTTTGAATATAATATCTTTTTCTTGCATAAAAAAATATGTGAAATGAATGCCAAAAGAAGTCTAGCAACTAAGGTACATCAACATCCTGAGGCCATAATGAAAATGGACATAAAGGAGGATGCAAAATTGACCCTGTAGATACCAGAGCAGTAATTGATAAAAATAAAATGAATGTGGGGTTCGATTACATCGATGGCACAACCCTCTACTCATGTTACTAGTATAGCTTCATAAACTAGCTTTGCTTTGATTGAATACTCTTCTATCATTGTAATATTTTAACTCTATTATATATAATAAATTTTATGCAATCTATATTGTAAACACCAAGTGGGTTTGGCAAAGATTTGAGAGTTATTCAATAACAACAATATCCATAACAACAAAAAGAGAAAGGTGAACTAAATAGATCTATTTTTTTAAATGCTAATATTATATTAGATTTTTTTATTGGTCATTTTAGTGATTCTAATTCCCATTTATAGGTCATTCTTCTCAATGAAAAAAATTCCCACCACTGCCACCACCCTATCATGGCCCTACAACTACTAGTATTAGGAAATGTTTATTTATCCTATCTTAGAGTGGTGGCACAATTTAGGTCGTAACATCTGAGTTTCCAAACTTTTTACTTGGTGGTATGCCCATTATAATAGGGACCATAGTTCTTCATGATATTGATCTAGATGAAGAGTATTTACGCATTAATAGTGGCAAACCCATGATTTTTTTCAACTTGCATGATATCATATAGGGATCTCAGCCCATAGAGAGTTCAAAATGACTTCATACATCCAATTATCCACCTAGCAACACCAAAGGCAGTCCTATGCAGGAGATTCCCCAAATAGATGACCAACATAATTTTTTTTCCTATTTCTAATTTATTGGTAGAAAATAATAAAGCTTATGTTAATCATTTTATTCTTCCAAAACTTGATGAATTGAGAACCTGGAAACATTGGGAAAAGTTATTAATTTAGGAAATAAATTCCCATTTCTACAACCATAGTCAACATAAGCAATTGTACATAATAGTGGAGCATCAAAAAATAAAAATTTATGTTTTATTCAACCAAGAAGATTTTGTCAGTTGATGATGTTCTTGTTATCATGTTAAATAAGGTTGAGAACTTGAATGCAGAATCCCAAGCATAATATAACAAATGGGTAAAAAAAACCTTGATGGTTCTTGAAAATATAGAAAAAGAAAATTTTGTGGTTTCTTTATGGTTTTTAAAATTAAAATTTATTTTAAAACATTTAAATAATTAAATATTTTTTATCATTTATAGTAAAAATATATAAATCTGAAGAACCAAGTTGTTTTCCTTGACATGCATTTGAAAAATGCATGCAAAAGTATTTCTATGACAATTTCTTTCAAGGAAAAAGTTGTTTTATTGAATAAGCAAAATAATACATTGAGGAAAATATTTCTAGAAAATTACTTGGACCCTGATGTTTTGTTTAAAAAGAAAGTTGAAGTGGACCCATCATTTATTTTATTAGGATATGCTACTATAGAAGAATAAGAAAATATTGCCAATATTAAATTTTGAAAAATCTCTAAGATTATGGGATCTTGATCCTTATAGACAACACAACCACTACCTATACCAACCAACAAGTAGTGGAAGGACAAGTTGATCCACAATGATTATAAGACTTTAAGTTTAACATTGTTTTGTAATTTCTTCCATATTGTTTTTGTTTAATGAATGGAAACTGAGTTTTAAGCTCAAAGCCTCAAGTTGTTTTATGCTTATGTTTTGTAATTATTGGAAACTTATGTTCTATACTATTAACATATATTTTGTAATTATGGATTCCTTACTCATATTAGGCTATGATGTGTAATAATTTGTTGTAATGTTTAACTAATTTAATTTATAGTAAATTTGGTTTCAAATTTATTAAAATATTATTTACCATTTCATTTTATTAAACAATGTAAATTTTATTCCAAATGTCAAACAATCAGAAAAAATAGAATGTTAAATATGTACTATTTTTTGCAACTTGCAATGTAAAAAAATGCTAAAGAATACTATTGTAGAATACTAAAGATAAGATCATATCAATTAAGAATTTCATACAAAACTTAACTCAAATTGAATCAGTTAATCATTTCATAAATATTTTTTAGTAGTTTGCATATACATATTACAATGTTACAAACTAACACTTGGGTATCTCAAACAACCCTTTGGTAACCAATGCTTCATCGCTAACATATGCATGTCCTATCTCACTAGTATTTACAGTTTCACTATCTTCTTTTGTAGTTGTATTTAGGACACCTCTTATTTTAGTTAGAGTACTCCAAATTGAAATTTCTCTATCATATGGAAACATATCCACTTCATAACCTGAAACATACAACCTTAAACATGTCTCAAGATTTTTATCAAATCTATTTTGAAGCCTTCATTTAATAAAAGATAATGCACTAAATACCCTTTCATCTTCCATAGACCTCAAAATCGTTGTTTGGCACAATTCATATAAATGAAAATATTCATTGATTTATTTCTATAGAACACTGCTTTGATATAGTTTCTTCCATAGCCTAGTAATAGAACCTATTTCTATTGGTTCAGTTAACAACTGATATTTTTCAACCATTGTAAGTCCAAAAAGCATTGACTAGTTTTTTAATAATTTTTTTTAAAAAAATAGCCTTAACTTCATCTACATTGATTTCCACAGACTTACTGAAATGTTTGATAAGAGTACCCATGTATTTGATAAATAAATTACTTATTTGTTCTTAACTATCTACAATATTCCAAAATGTAGGATTCACCACCCCCATGGCTTCAAGCAACTCATCTCTTTGAAAATGATCTTGAATTTTAGCAGATAAGCATTTTGAAATGTCTATCAATTTCATTCAGATTTTAGATATGAAATTATCATATGAACCCTTATTATAGATACTTCTTCAAAATTTGATCCAACTACATTAGTTCATCTTTAGAGTGTGTGTGATGATATCTCCTTTCCATTAACAAAAATACAAATATGATCGTGAATATTGAATTTCAAATAGATTTGAAGGTCTTTTAGATTTTTTAAAATTTTCCAACTCTCAAATATTGGTCCCTTAAAACTTTCATTCAAGTAGTATAATATACCAAATGATAAACAAACCTATTTCCTCAACCTTATGAAGTCCACAATATATATTGATCTCTCTTGTGCATGTTTAATCAAATAATGCATTTCCTTCAACATGGGAAAAACACCACATAATGTTAGAAAAGTTTTGAAATATGTCAAGTGGTTTAATAAATATTTTGCCTTGTCAACCTCTATCATATACTTAAACATAGAACTAACCAATCATTGATATTATTGAAATATTATGAATGCAAGCTCATACATTGAAATCCATCTAGTATCTACATATTTTAATAGTTTTTTCCATTAGTCACTCCAATTACAAAATTTTGAAACTCTAAAAACTTTTTTGGGCTGAATGACATGTACACATGCAAATCATGGATTAGCTCCTCCACTCTTTCAACATTTTTTAATGTTCTTACAATTTTATAAGAAAGATTCATTATATGTGCCATGCAATGCATTGGAGTCATATATGGGGAAACTAACTTTTATAGGTGAACACAAAAACATATTTTATTCCCCTATATTGTTGACATACCATCTGCACCAACATACACAAACTTAATACCTATATCATGGTAACTCATCCTAGCAATATCCATCAAATTAGAAATAACCAATTTTAAAAGGTTTTTCGCATTACAATTTTTAGTCATTTTATGTACAGATAAAATGTAAGGTTACCTTGAATGATTCTAAAATGTATATACATGCATGCATACCCATGGTGTGTTTTCAACCATTATTACCTCATTAATGGACAGTGATATGAACCTTGTTGATTTTACTTTATATTTAAAATCCTCCTTTTCAATCAGTATGAGGATTTTTTTCCATCTCCCAAGCACTGGTATCAAACCAATGTGAATGTGGAATGTTCTGAAATCTAATCTGATGAAATAAAATTTTGTAATCTAAAAAAATAGAGATTGGTCTTCCTCTTTTTCGAATGTGATGTAAAGTTGAAAATTGTATATTTTTGGCAAGAAAATTAGATTGAGCAACCTTTTAGAATTGAGCTTTAATTGTTCCTCCTTTATCAAAGAGGTGCCATTAATTTTTCTCATGATTATGAAACTTTGTTGTGTAACATTGATGCATGCACTCTTTTTCATTTTTCCATCTCACTATTTTTTTGATATTTTCATCTTTATATTTTACCAACTCATATTTTTCCACAATGTTTTCAATTGTGTCCAACTTGAGTTACATTTTATGGTCCTTTCCAAGTTTCCAACTACATATTGTGCATTTTCATTATGTTGGTATGTTAGTATTATTTTCTAGCTCTATAGGTTCAATAAATGGGTATTTAGATGTCCACTAATACTAAAATGACCTTATAATTGTCCATGTATTTTTATTCTTCTATATGGTTTTTTTCTACTTTTTTCAATTAGAGATTGCTTTGGCTACATTACAGTTTCATCTGAAGATTATGTTGTGTGAGTAGATATTTTATTTGGTGTTGGGATCTCATCATTGACACCACTACTTATGATTTGATATTTCTGTTTCCTTGAATTTAGTTGGATAGTGGGTATTTCTTTTTGAGTGACTTTATTTGTGACTTTTTCAATTGGAGATTATTTTGGCTACATAGTAATCTCATTTGAATATTGTGTTGGGTGAGTAGATCTCTAATTTGGTGTTGGGAACTCATCATCAACACCACTAGTTATGATGTTATATCTCCATTTCCTTGAATTCAGTGGGACAATAGTTATTTCTTTTTGAGTGACTCTTTTTGTGCCTTTTTCAAGTAGATATTGTTTTAGTTGCATAGAAATCTCATCTAAAAATTGTGTTGGGTGATTAGATCTCTCATTTAGTGTTGAAAACTCATCATCGACACCACTAGTTATGATGCCATATCTTCATTTCCTTGAATTGAGTAGGACAATGGGCATTTATTTTTGAGTGACTTCTTTCAAGGGAGTTATATATTCAAAAGAATTATACAAGTCTTCGATACTTTTATCATTGAATTCTACATACAAAATTTTTTTATGACATTACTTTTTAATAAATGCCAATACTAAAGTACAAATAAATAAAAATCATTAAATCAAATAATATTTAAAATATAGTACCTATCTTTAGAATTTCATTCCTAAGTCTATCTTCCAATTTATGGATATATTCAATACTTTATCGATGGGTTTTGCATGCAACATTATTATAGAGCTTGTCATTATTATTGAATCTTGAAAAGAATATTTAATTAATTAAAAAAATGGTATTCTATGAGTTAGTACCTCTATTTGGAATTTCAAATTTATGCCTAGGTATGCCTTCCTATGGAGACATTTATTCAAAAGAGTTATCAATAGGTTCTACATGTAAAATGGTTTAAAACATTTTAATTATTATTTAACTTTAACACAAGCCAATGAATAAAAAGCACTAGTTAATTGAAAATTTAATACCTATTTTTGGTATCTGGCTAAAATAAGATAATAGGTTATTTTGTTTTTTAAATTTACTAGAGACCTTAACATTTTTAGTATAAGGCATATTATGAAGCCTGTGGACCCATGAATGAAAGATGATTAACAAAAAAATGAAGATAATTGATAACAAACAAATATGTTTGACTGATGAATAAGGAATCATGACAACAATAAAACATGAGGGTGTCAGATAGAAGACAACTGACACCCACCCACAAACTATCAATTTGTGCTTCTAAATTGATGTTACTTACCTATAGGATGCCATTATCTACTTGTAGACTATAAGCATTCATGCATAAGCTATAGGTGTTTGATGGAAGGTTACTAGTATCTACCCATAGGTTGCTAGAATCTACCCATAGGTTATTGGCATCCAATCATAGGCTATTGGCATCCACCCATAGGATACTAGCATCCATATATATATATATATATTGTTGGCATCTACCCATAAAATGCTAGAGTCTACTTGAAGAATGTCAGTGTACACCCAAAGACTATGGATACTTGAATGTGGTTTATCAGTATCCACTTTCAATCTTTTAACATCTACATTTTATCCTATTGGTGTCTTATTATAGTCTACAATCATATGATCATATTCTACCAACATCCATCCACAATCTATCAATATCCATCCATAGTATGTTGATGTCCACCTGTAGTCTAGTGGCAAGATATGGGTGAATGATAGTATATGGTGGATGGATTACAGTAAACTACTTGCAGTTGAATGGCCATAGGTTTTTGATGGGTGATGATGAGTTATGGGTGGATAAATGTAGGCTTTGGGTAGATTCTAGCATCCTATGATCAGGTTCTTATAGCTTACAATCAGACACATGCACTTGTAGGATGTAGTTAGATGCCCATAGATTGCCCTCATGTTTAATTACCATGATGTCACTAAAAGAATAGTAAATGGAATTATAGATTAAAAAAATAAAAAAATTATATTGTAAAATATTTTTTTCCTACCTTGCTAGAAACTATTGATTCTTGAAGCCCTCTTGGGACCTAAAATGTAAACCACCAAAAACATTCCTAAAGTCACTCAATAGTATATGGAAAATTATTGAGAATTGACTTTTGAGGTATCGATGAAATACATTTATATGAGGAAATTTATATTAAAATATAGGTGAACCTCTCCTCAAAATTAAATTTGACCCCAAAAATTTAGGTGATCCTACCTTGTCAGCCACTCCAAAAAAAGTGTAAAACGTTGACTTTGAAAAATGGAATATTCATATATTAACAAAGATTCACCACTAAAAAAACCCTAGATTAAGGTAAACACAAGATATCTCATCAAATGTATTCTTTTTGAGTTTCAAGAGCTTCTTCATTCTTCATACAAATCAAATAGATTTGAAAATACCCATCCTTATCCAAAAAAGTCATACCTTGATCATAAGCCATTAAGAAAGTTTTTGATTACCTCATTCTTGAAAATTCATAAATCCACCATGACAAGGAACCATCCCTTTGTTGCATTTAATGACCATAGCCCTCTAATACTTTCTCATTATGATGATATCCCCATATATCACCTCAAAAAATTTCCATCATACACTAGTGAGTTTGCCATCACACCTATTGAGCATATTAAAAATATTACTAACTTTTTCAATATCCATCATATCATAGAGGAGAACATTGCAATTAGATTATTTCATGTCTCCTTCAAATGAAAAGATCTTGACTAGTATGGATTAGCACCTGAATCAATTACCACATGGGATGAGTTAAGAGATGCATTAAGAAGAAGATTTGAGGATAAGAGTGACAAAATTTCACTAATTGAATAGAATACGGAGAGAACCTCAAGAATTCATTGAATAATTCAACATAATATTTTATAAGACATGGGATAAGATCCTGTATGAATCTAAATTCGCTCGCTTCATTTAACATCACTAATATCACTATTAACAACACTAATTATACTTATCTATTTTATTCCCCCTAATCCTACTAATTAACCACCCCCTTATAATCATTTATCTCATATCCCTAATCAATATTTATTCATTGACTAACTATATTCTTATCCCACTTCTTCATTAATTCTCCTAATAATATTTTATCTTATTTTAATCCTCACTTATCTATTATTTAAGAATTTTAAATTACCATGACCCACCTAGTAGCCTATTCCTAGGCTCTCTTATAACCCTAGTACCTAATCACCCACATAATCCCTATCTAATCCCCTATCTAATCCTAATTAATACCTAATAAGGATTATATAATCTTCCAATTATCAAATACTCTTTATTCTCACCCTTCCTCTCTAGAAGCCTCTAAATCTAGAGGCTTCCAAGGAATTTTTAATTCTTTAAAAACTCCCCAACCCTTGATCTCCCCAAGCCAAATTTGAATCTCAACGATTGATCCTTCACTCCATATTCTATTTAAATTTATCAGTCCTCTATGTCAAATCAAACTATAAATCTAAGGGAAGTCTTGATGTCAATTTAATCCTCCAATCATAAGCATCCATCTATCATCCTTGATCAAGCAATCACCATGTCCAAATTTTGAGTCTAAGGTAATCAATATAATTTGCTTATTTTAATATTTAGTTTAATCATGATTTATATCAATTAGATTTAGGATTATATTGTCAATTTCAACTATGAATCCATCCATTGTATTTAGTTTTAATGCATCTAGATCTTACTTAGGTAGTTTGGTATTTTGGGTGATTAAATTACATAGTTTAATCTATTAAGATCAAAATTAACTCTACATTTTGGTGACCAGAGTGGGATAATCCTTCCCAATTTAATCATTTTACTTGTTAGAAGTGTTTTGATAGCCTACATGATCAACTAGTGGAAGAAAAGGGGTAGATTTTTAAAGTTTTGCATGCATAGGTGGAAATCATGATTTTACACTGGTATTCATGACTTTACAGTCATGATTTTACTTTGAGAGTTATAGTTTTTCACTAACCATTTAACTTAACCACTATCTATTTACTTTGACCTTGATAAGTTTTTCCTCATAGATAATATCAAAACTCATGAATTGTGAACTTTGACCTGAGAGTCATGGTTTTGTATGTAAAGTCATGATTTGGCTTAACCCTTAATAGTTTTCTTGGTATTTTATCATGATTTTTTAATATCATTATTTTTTAAATCATACTATCTCACTAGCAATTGTAATATTGTGATGAGACTCACAATATTATAATTTTTGGTAAAGACACTAATAGTTATATATTGACCTCTAACTTATAGGCTTTATTATATCATTTTATATTTTCTAAGGGCTAGTACTCATCTAAACATCTTATACACTCCCATTTTTCATCATGTCTAAGTAATTTGGGTCTTAAGAGGAAACTTTTGGCTAACCACATTATTGTATCAAGTTTTTTGTCTCTTTGTAACTTGTTGTGTGATTGGTAGGATTAGTAGGAGAAATGTCAAGGCAAGATGGTCATTTGAAGATATAGTAGACAAAACTTTTACCTTTTCCCCTTCTTTCCACAAAATTTCAAGTAAAAAATCATGATCGTACTTTGAGAATCATGGTATTGTAGTAATAATAGTGATTTTGTAAGTTTGGTATTTTGATTTTAGTTTTGTTTGCTAGTTTATCCTTTTTAGATTCATAAGGTATATTTGAGATAAATAGTCTTGCTACTTTTTATAATTGATTAGGATCCTATCCATTTTGATAGACATCTTAATACCTACTTATGAAAGTTTGATAAATCATAATCAATTTTAACTCTAGCCTACTCTACCATTATAGTGTCAACCTATCACCTAAAATCCTTGAACTATTTTACCTCTTAAATTCAACCTTCCAAATAAAACTAAGTATCATTATAGTTATAATCCAAAATCAAAATGGAAGTCCTAAATGAGCTTAACTCCATTCCTTGCAAGATTCCTTTAATGGAAGTCATGAGGACATCATCATGTCATCAATTATTTATCATGTAATAATTGTAAGACATTAAGGAATACCCATCTAGTGACCTTGAGCCATATTACCAACTTTTTAAAGGCCCCACACCTATATAATTCAATCAAATTGAAATTATATATATCCTCCCTCTTCTAATCAACTTTCCATTGAGTTTCCTAAGGATAGCATGATCAATGATTAAGTCATTTTTTGATCCAATCCCCCACCCTTATTTATTAGAATCATTAATAATGGTGTTATCATAAATAAATTTTTTGTGGATGAAGGTTCATGAATTATTTTTACATCCCTTTGTTTAATCCAAAAAAATAGATAATCCAAAAGATGACCTAAAAAAACTAGACTTATATGTTTTGTATTTGATAGGACCAACCAAAATCCTATTGGTCACATTAGTTTCCTCTCACTATTGGGCCCAAAATAGAAGACACAAATATTATGGTCTTAGATATTAAACTATCCTATAATCTCCTTTTACATCATCCTTAGACTCATCGCATGAGATTTGTCACTTTTAGTAGTCAATACATTAAGTTGAACCATGATGTTAAGTGTCTTAAGCATGTAGCTGATACTAACCTATTAGATCTCAAATTTATTAATCCTAAGTCTAAATATCATATTTTTACTATTCATTGTATTAATGGTTCCTGTATTCTTGAGTTATTAAACATGTATCCTAATTTTCACATCACTCTTATTGATTGTAAATATGATAAACCCACTCTTGTTGACCATAATGATGATAAACCCAATGACCTTGAAACCATTTTTAGTACCACTAGATTACATCCATACATAATGGAATGTCTCACTTTGATTCTCCTTATAAGAGATGTGACCTTTCCCTTTCTTGATGATGATATTGAGAACCCATATAATTAATATTCTTATATGAAATATTCTTTTATGTGTAATGAACTTGGGTTGGTTAAGCTCTTCCATGATTCCTTATTACATTCATATTATACCTTTAGTGAGTTTAGTATATCTATTAAAGATTATTCCAATGAAAACTCTCATCAACTTACACATGCTTGTAATATATCCCATATTATGATGTTGATTATATAGTATACCAATATCAATCAAAGAATAGGGATGTGCTTCATTATCATAAATATCTTGCTATGATTCATACCTTTAATTGAGATGTCCACGTAGTCTACATATTTCCTTTCAATTCTAGTGATGAAGAGGATAATTTTAAATCCAAAGGCTATGTTCCCCCCATTAACCCACCATTATAAAACACTCCATGGGTTTTTATTAAATTTATGATTTGCACAACATTTTTGACTATATCAGTTAGCTAAACACTATTCAAAATGTTTACTTTATTTATGATTATATTGGCCAACCTAATACAATTCAAAATTACCTAAATATTTTCAAATTTACCAGAAACCACTCACTATAGAGTACCAATATAATTTATTTTCTTTCACACAACTATATAGGCCAATCATTGGGTAAGTACACAAAGTTAGAGGATAAAAAGGGGCCTAACGATGGACATGATTTTCTTAAAATTTTATAAATCTGAAATTCTATAGATAATTTGAGATGGATATACTCAAAATTTGAAGATGGTATAAGAACATGAATTTTAGCATTTCGAGTCTAATTTCCAAAACACTATTATTTTAAAAAAATGGTTAAGTATAACTAGGTTAAACATATAAAATTTGAAGAGGAATTCTTATTGTTTTAGCAAATAAAGTAAATAGATGGTTGTGTGGCCCACCATTTTTTTAGCGTCATTTAATAATTTTTGAAACCATTTGGTGAATATTTAGATACAATATTATAGTTTGTGACCTTTATTTTTTTAATATTTTTTCAATTAATATATTTTTTAAATTAATTTTACAAGTAAATAGATCCTAAAAAATAATAAAAATTTGGATAACCAACTATGTGCCCCCTTACGCACCTTAAAAAAATAAAAGATATAATTTTTTTGAATGTGTGTATAATTAGGCCTAGTTTGTAACCATATAATTTTTTGTGTACTTATATCAACAAAATAAAAATTACATAAACATGAATATACATGTCTATCTATGGCATAAGTGGCTTTAAAATGTATAGCTAGAAATCAACATAATTTGAACCCTTAAAATAGTCCAAAAATTATAAAAATTATA